>ML677334.1:15650763-15683564 GCA_007922305.1 Dermatemys mawii
CTAAGCATACTTTTTATAGGGCTACTGTAGTTTGTGAAGCTGAAAATAGTATATATATATTGTGACGGAGTCAGACCAGAAGGATATAGGAGAGTGCTAGAAGGCAGGTATATTAGTCTCAGGATGTGCAGGTCCCTGTTCCCTGGATAGCCAAACAAAGGCTACTCCAGCCCAATCAAGACACCTGGGGCCAATTAAGAACCTTATAGAAAGGAGTAGAAACAGCTAGCTTGATCGGGACACCTGAAGCCAATCAGGGACTGGCTGAAACCAGATAAAAACCTCCCAGTGAGTCAGGTGGGCTCTGGGTATCAGGAGCTGTGGAAGGAAGTGGTGCTGTTGGTGAGACTGAGTGGTGGACAACATATCATACAGAAGGAAGGAGGCCCTGAGGTAGGGGTGAAGTGGAGTTTGAAGAAGCAGTGACTGCTGTGGGGAAGTAGCCCAGGGAATTGTATTGTGTTTTGTGGCTAAAAGGTCAGCCATCTTAGCTGATACTATTAGGGTCCCTGGGCTGGAGCCCAGAGTAGAGGGCGGGCCTGGGCTCCCCCCTTTCTGCCTCCCCTAATTAGTCTCGGAAATTGGGAGACAATAGAGACTGTGCCAGGAAGGATAGCTTCTCCTCACTGGTTTGTGATGAAAATGGCTCAATAAGCTGTGACCTTGCCTCCAGAGAGAGAAGGGCTCTGTGCAGGGTCACAGTGAGCCGCTGAGGCTAGTAAAAATCCACCAGGAAATGCAGGATCCACGAAGATAAGGACAGAGCTTTGTCACAAACATATATATATGTATATAACTATTCCAGAACATCTAAAAAAAACAAACCGACAAGGACTTACATGTTCACACCAAAATAACATAATTTACCTTAGTGATTGCATGTTTGATGCCTTATTACTTAGCACACAGGGGGTAGCAATCCTGCTGATAGCTGACTGTGTAACTTCATAGCCACAGAAAATTCAAGATCTTGAAAGTGTAAGACAGACAGATAATTGATCTAAAGAAAAATATTTCACAGGCCAGTTTCAATAAGCTGGTATGCACTGTATGTCTCTAGATAGGAAGATCACATGCAGCACTCCTCTTCCTTCCTTATTGAGCACATAACAAAGAAAACTGAAGAAATGTCAGGTATATAGAGTATGTGAAGACTAGTCTTAATTACACATTTACAAAGATATGCTATTTAATAAATAAAGGTACAGCTTCAGCACAAAAAGGGTGTGTGTGTGAGAGAGAGAGAAAATAATGTACATCCAACTGTCATAAATTAAATTAAGTTGCCTGAACAGCAGGAAATACAACTTGTGCCAGACTGTCCCAGACTGTGTCAGACTGATCTTATCTAGCTTAAACAAGGATATCAATCATTGTTTTGTCCCTGTCCCCAGTTTAGCTTTTCTTACCTCCAGCTGGCTGCACTTCAGCAGTGAAGTCATGTTAGCTAATATCCATAACATTTCTTTGCCCATCCTTTGTTTTCAGAACTTTCAGCTATTTCATCATATACTAGAAAGAAATTATTCTACCCATATAATTTGACAATAAGCAGATTTGAGGCAATAATTGTGGCAGTGTAGCCTGGTGAATAGAGCTCAAAACTGCAATTCAGAAGAGTCATGGGTTCTGTTTCCAGCACTGCCATTTGCCTATTGGGAAAGTCACATCACCTCTATATGCCTCAGCTTCTATCTGTAAAATATCCACTTCTTATGTTTCAGAGCACTTTCATTTAATCAATCGGTCTTTCGCTATACTCTCTCTCAAAACACACACACAGACACTCTCAAACTACAATTAGAGATCATTAGGGTTGTAAAGACAAACATTCAAAAGTTAGGAAATGATTTGGAGGAAGGGGTAAACACTGAGGTGGCAAAGTTTGCAGATGATACTAAACGGCTCAAGATAAGACCAAAGCAGACTGTGAAGAACTTCAAAAACATCTCAAAAAACTAAGCGATTTGGCAACAAAAGGGCAAATGAAATTTAATGTGAATAAATGTAAAGTCAAGCACCTTGGAAAAAATAACCCCAACTAAACATGGACTATGATGGGGGCTAATTTAGCTACAACTAACCAAGAAAAAGATCTTGGAGTCATCGTGGATAATTCTCAAAAGACGTCGATGCAGTGTGCAGCAGCAGTCAAAAAAGCAAACAGGATGTTAGGAATCATTAAAACAGGGATAGAGAGAGAGAATAAGACAGAGAATATCTTATTGCCTTTATATAAATCCATGGTGCGCCCACATCTTGAATACTGCATACAGATGTGGTCTTCTCATCTCAGAAAGGATATACTGGCATTAGAAAAGGTTCAAAGAAGGGCAACTAACTTGATTAGGGGTTGGAACAGGTCCCAAATGAGGGGACATTAAAGACACTAGGACTTTTCAGTTTGAAAAAAAGAGGAGACTAAGGGGGGATAGGACAGAGGTATATAAAACTTTTTGCCTGAGGAGGTTGTGAAGGCCAGGAATATAACAGGGTTTAAAAGAGAACTGGATAAATTCATGGAGGTTAAGTCCATTAATGGCTATTAGCCAGGATGGGTACCCTATCCCCTCCAACTTTTACCTTCCCCAGATCTGCCTCTATCCTACCACTGGCTCCTCCGCCCTGTCCCATAGTGCATACATAGTCATTCTCAGTCTCTTTGCCTCAGGTTTCTGGTCCC
Source organism: Dermatemys mawii (assembly GCA_007922305.1). NCBI lineage: Eukaryota > Metazoa > Chordata > Testudines > Dermatemydidae > Dermatemys > Dermatemys mawii. Next base: position 15,653,447 of record ML677334.1, read on the forward strand.
AGCTCTAGTCTTCTTGCCCAGTAAATCCTAGTGTTCCCCTCCAATTTCTTATATCAACCTTCCCTACTCAGGAGTGGGAGGCAGACACTGGGACTTTCTTTTTGCCCAGTCAGTCCTACTTCCCTAGTCTATCTCTTTCTCCTCCCCAGCCCTTGGTCACCCATCCATATACCCCATTCCCATTGGATCCTAGTCCCAATCTTCCTCTACAAAGTTCTCATCTAATCTCAGTGTCCTCACTTTTCCCTGTCTCCTCCTCGCCCAAGTTTCTTTCAAGCTATTCACAGTTCTTCTCTTGCACATGTCTTTCTTGCACCCCACCCTCCTACTGTTACCAGCCCCAGTTCTCCTGCCTCTCAGTTTCTCATCTGATCTCAGTTCCCCACACTTGGCTCTCTATCTCCTCTATGCCCCCTATTATCGGAGAAATAACCATGATCTAGGAAACAGATCTAGGAAGCAGCTCCATAATCCTTCATCGACTGTGTTTAATGCTATAACAGTTCTGATTAATCCAAAAAGTTTGATTGGGTTCAATCTTTCTGCATATTTTGGTATCATTTTAGACTTTTAAGAGCATAGATAATAATGATATGTGAGAGTTCAAATGGGGGTAGATTTTCTCACAACCCACATTTACACAGCCGAGACTTCACCACTTTGATAACAATAATGCTGCAAAGAAAATCAAAATTGCTTACACAAAGCACTTATGCCATGCTTTTTTAGATAGAAATATAGGGAGATGTTCTGTTTTGCATGCACAGTAACTACTTATTTTTTTTAGCATTCCTATAAACATTAGTAACCTCTTCTGGCAAGCTGAAACTGTTCAATTACAATTATATCGTAAGTTTCTAGTATCATTCTAATGACACCATGGCAACATCCATTTAAAAAAGTATGCAATATAACTGAGTGTCTCTTATAGGCTTCTTATAATCAGAAGTTAATGGATGAAGGAATATGCAATATTATCAAAAGGACATTGCAAGATAGAGGCACAGGTGATATTCTTTCTCCTGTCAATAACCTGCAATGACTATTGACTTGTTTATCTCTTTTTATTCAAAAAGCAGATATCAGTAATACATTATGCAGGGACTTTCTTAATATCTGATTTGGAATACCAAAACAAGTCATATGTCATATGTGTCAGTAATCAATGGTGCTCTAAAATGTAAATATTGTACAAAAATGTGTTCAGAATTTTGGTTTTCAATAAAAGGATGAACACAATTGTGATGATCAATCAATTTCTCTCCCCACTTCAGGAGAAATATGTGTTCTGATATATCACACACACACACACAAACACCCCTGCTTTGTGGAACACAAATTAAAATATGATAATCTGTGAAGAAAGAGAAAGTATGTATAAAGATCCACATCATCAGCCACCATCCACACTTCAGGGAGCAGATCTTGGCATGACTTCCCTCCCCTCCTGCACCTGTCCCGCCTCTTCCCGCCCCTGCGCTGCCCTCCCCTTACCCCCATTTCACCCCTTCCCCAAAGTTCCCGCACGGCAGTCCCACAGATCCAGGTTGTATCCTGGGGGTCGTGTCACACATAACTCCTAGTGGGAATAAAAATGGACTGACAAATGTGGCAATGCCAGCCAAGGTTGTGTCTGTGCAAGAGGAATCACTAGGCACTCTGTTGCGACAGCTGTATTGTTCCTTTGCACTGGGAGAGCAGCACAGGGGTTGATGACAAGATGCTCTGAGATAGAAAATATGGGTTCCAATTCCATTTCTTCCAGCAAATCACTTAGTGACCATGGGCATATTCATAACAAAGTATTTTTTAAAAAAATCTGTAAGATATCCATCAGTATAGCATCTGACTACATTTCATATTGTCTAAATTGGATCACAAAGATTCCAGATTCAAGAAGCAAAAGAACTGCACACCTCTGAAGACTGTATACCTATAACAGTGAGAGAACTGAGCATTCTGTAAACATCTAGAATTTCATAGTGTACTGCTTTCAGTGACATTTTCATGTTTTTCCCCAAAAAAATTAAAATAAAAACAGTATTATTTTACCATTTCATTTGATTCCCAACTTTTACATGACTGTATTACATATATTTAATATGTAAATATTAAATGTAATATTTTATGTAATATAATAATATTTCAACATGCTTATAATAAAAAGGGTGGTTCTGATGTTTACAAAACTAGTATTTTAGGATTTTCTGCTCTACAATAATTTCACCATTGTGTCCTGACGTAGGATGAATATGAATTTTGAAATGGCAAAGTTTACAGAAAGATAGAAACTGTATTCTGACAAGCTATAATAGAGAAATGCAGTTTTTATTTCTTTGAGGAGGCGTATGAAGCACAACTCATGTTTTAATCCACTTTGACATCCTTGGTTAAAAGCTGCTATATAAATACAAAGTATTATTACAAAGGCCACTCAATATGGGAAAAGTGGAATTAGAAAAAAAAAAAGGGGGTTTCCTAGCTCTTTTACAAAACCTATCAGATCAGGACCTAAGTTTGCACCCTATGGCTATTAACTGTACTCCTATCAACAGAGTGAGCTTATATGCTATACCATGCATTAGGTAAGCAAAGGAAAGCCTCATTAAGAGTAGTGAAACCGCTTTAACTTAAAATGTCTTTGCTCTTGTTGAGTTCTTCTTACGTTAACAAGCTGGATGTGCCCACTTATATCTATATTGCAGTACCAATATGTAGGTTTTGCTGAGTAGAGATGACGCATGTAAGTTCTATACACCTCATAAGATCTGAATGATAAGGCACTGTATCAGATCATTATAATGGCCTGTTAGCTACAGCAAAAATGTGATACAGAATGTTAATAATACACTATCTTGTCACCACTGTATCCCTCCATATTCTTTTCAATTTGGTTTTGAAGACAAAATGATAACACTTCATGTTAACACTCCCACCCCATTATCTGGGTTTTCCAGACTGGGAACTGGATACAGATTTGTTTTCTTGATAAGCTTCCTATTTTAACATATCTCTGCATGCTAAAACAATGATCCACACCTACGGGGGTAGTGGGGATGGGAGTTGGACTTCAGAAAAGAGATTTCAGTAACAACTTGAATGATAACCCTACTGTGCCTAACAATTGGAAGCTATAATTTAGCTGAATAACTGTTCAGTGTCACTTCACAATGCTGAAGAGACCACCAAATGCCTATGACTATTCATCCTTACATTGATCAGGTCACATCAATGAATGAGGGATAGAATTTAAGCAACAGGTGAAGCTTGACATAGTGGAGGCTCAATACCAGGCATGTTAAATGGTTCAAATTCAGCTGTTAAAGGGCTCTTAACATGTAACCTTTTACTTAACCCTACGATCCAGCTTGCTGTTCTGAATCCTTTCACCTTTCCCCTCCGCACTCCACGAGGGGGACAGATGGTGATTTTTCTATTTATTCTATAAGCATAAGGTCTATCAGCAAATCCCAGGTCTTTGACTTCTGGGAACCAACCTTTTAACTGCACTGGAAACTGGCTGCAAATTGTGACAAACTAACATCTCTACATAGTACTACCACCAATTACTTAGCTCCCTCAACTGTGTTTCCAGAATGCTTCAAGGCAGTTAAGAAACAAAAACACACACAAAAACAAAACAAAACAAAAAAGAACCAGGCCTCTGCCAAAATGAGTCCAACAGGAAGAAAATATTCCTTCCTTACACCACCAGAAAGTGATCAGTTAGATTCACAGCATCTGCAAAAAATAGTTCCATGCTACAATTACAGGGAGGGAGTGCAGCTGAAGTGGACTAGGATGAGGCTCCCAGGAATTCAAGGTAAGGTTTAAATTAATGAAAAGCGGAGTGCAAGAGGTCACACAGCCCTCCTTTTCCTTCAGATGGTTAATGGGTATACCGATCCTTCAAAAGGAGGTGGGGTGGAGGGCCATTCTCCATTCCCTCAGTACATACTTTCTCTTCATCACAATCTTGAGAGGACATGTCAAGTTTCCTGTCTAATATATATTATATATAATATAATATATATATAAAATATATAGCTGCATATGTGTAATAGTAGTGTAGACATACCCTTTGTGAATTAAGTCATCCTGGACACAGAAGTGTAGAAAACACACAATTAATTAAACTACAGAAAGCCACTCTATGTTAACTACTATTATGTGCATTTTAGAAATGTATGTATTTATTTGGGTAAACTAAGGAACAAGATTAAAGTAGCAAAAGCTTTTTGATTAAACTCAGCCTCATTTTATTAAATGAGAGTTTTTGCTAACGACTGTAATTGAACTAGGGTTTCACCCCATCTACCTAAATGGGTTAACGTATAACTACTGGCTCTTGCAAGTACATAATTTTGCATGTTTAAAGAGGTGCACCAGCTAATATTGCAGATGTAATTGATAACTTTATCCTAAGTGACTTTCACAGAATTATGCAGTAAGAAAATGACAAAATTCTAGGAGTCGTCACCCTGGTGGGGGGTGGGGGAGAGGAGAGAAGCTACAAAACACAACTATAAAACTTAAAGTCAGACTATTTTTGAACCATTCAACAAAATGTAATTGCAATCTCTCTCTGCTGTAAATAAACCAGTTATTATTTTTAAAACCAAAATCTGAAGAAGAAATAATATTCCCTATTAACGCTACACATTTTTAGAATTGCTATAGAATGTTTTAATAGACACTATTTCCATTGATGTGATAGACCAACCTTCTGAAGAAAAGGAAGTAGTAGTACAATAAGGAAGCATAGATGGTGTGAAAAGTTCAGTATCCCAGTGGAATACAGAATTCTAACACAAACACATTTTTTTGAAAAACTTTTGTACTGCTTTCTCAAGAGAGGGAAGATTATCTAAATGGCAAAAGTGGCAGTTTCTGTCAATGCGTGGCTTTATTTTCCAAAATAGAACATATAGGTTTTCAGTGTCTCCTCTGCTCATCTATTAGCATAGCACTATCCTCTGTATTCCTTCTACTCACCAAGACTGAAAGCCACTCCTATGCAGAGGGCCTATATCCTCAAAATAAAACTTACATAGGATTTAAGTAGTGCATAGGCCTTGTGCTGACCTTCTGCATATGGATGATTTTCACCTTTAGGCCTTATAGTTGAAGGCTATAAAACCTTGAATTCTCTATAAAAATTGTCACTTCTAATTTATGAATGGTCACAGCTAATTTCTTCCTGTTATTACTCAAAGATTGGAGATCTTTAACAAAAACGAACCTTGAAAACCAATTGGCTTGTACCTCTGTCACAAGACATTTAATACTATAATATGTTTAATGAAACACTATAGCATCATGTTCAGATATTATGACATACTTTGGTGGGATATTCATTTTCCACTTGTGGTGATATGAAATGTTTTCAGTATCAGTGATGATAAAATCAAGGGACTGGACTGGAGTCGATAAAAGCACATTGATTTGTTTCAAGCAGGTTGGCTCCTGTGACGTTACTGTGAAAGCTGGAGATGCTAATGTTTTCAAAAGTCAGTCGTAGTGAGAGACAGACGACTGCCAGAATAACATCCAGTGATGTTCCTGAATACCATTCTTGAATTCCATTATTCTGTTCAATATAGGTTAGTATACTGTGTTTCTCACACAAGTATCTGAGGGCCTTCCAGTAGTGCACTAAGTGATGTGACTATCAATTTTCATCTGTTACTTGTTCTCCCATCCTCTCCCTAGAGGGATCAGAGTATGTAGTAGATTGTCTTGACTGTTTGGAAGATATACTCAACAGGAATGCCTGGATATGAAAATCGGCCATCCCCAGTTAATGGGATAAAGCAAAGGCAAAGCAGAGATGTACACACAGACTTTGCTATGTATTTATGTTAGAGAAGGCAAAGTCAGAGAAATGTACCATGCATTTGGAATGAAGGTAGGTATGGTCAGCTATCCCTCATGATGGCTGCTTGTAAAGTATTCTAATCATAAGGTTGCGTTTTTGAAATCAAATAAGCCCCTTGCACACTCTTCGCCAGTATTGACAAATTCTTTTGCATGAGCCCTTGGATTCATAACACTCTGCTGTGACTTTCTCTTACAGCTGCTGAAGTGAATAAAAATAAAGGGTTTTTATTTAATTAAATATTAAAAATGAGTAATGCAATAAGTACAGCACCCATTGTGTTATTTCAGTTGCAGTCAAATTAAATGAGTATTATATGACCCTTACATAAAGTTTTCAATGCAGAATTTTGAATTAGAAATGCCTAATTTAATTATAGAAGTTGTTGCGGTGTATATTAGAAATTTGGCACCTTACTAGAGGATAGTTGGGGGTTCCAGACTATGATTCTTGGCACTCTAACCAATTCCACCTCATCACAATTACTTTTATTTATGGTTTGTACTTGTAGAGATTTTCCCCCCTTGGTCCCTGATTTATTTAAAAAAAAAAAAAAAAAAAAAAAAATCACACAAGTTTTTGCCAGTTTCCATCCCTCTCTCCATTTTTCTTTAAAAAATATAGAAATGTTTCAACCAGCCCTTTCATCTTTGATTCTGCTCAGGTTCAATCCATAGGATACTCTTTCACTTCTTTGAGATTGGTTTCCACTAGCCTGCTCCCTTTCAGATGTATCTCATATCTAGTAGTGTAGTCAGAGGTAAACTGAGTTTAGCCACTTGTCATTTGGGGACTATGACTTTTTTTAAAAAAAAATATTACACCACTGCTCCTACTAGTATCCCTCACTGTTCTGCTCTACCCTCAAGTACTCTAATTTGGCTATTGAGCATCCACTTCTGTTCACCATGTAGCCGTCAAATTTTCTAATGATTTTTTCTTAGGCTCTGAGTTCTGTGGAGCTGGAACAATGTTTGCAGAGCTATTTTTTTTTTTTAATTTAAATCTTGCTACCAAGATGCTGCTGAAACAGTTTGCCTGACCAGCATGCACACAGGTGAACAAAGTATTTTAAACTGGGTTTCAAAACCACAGTATAAATCACTAACCTAGCAGGGTTTGGTGAACCTGTTTAACAAATTTCTCATATTTTTCTTACTTTGGCCAAGGAAACAGAGTTAACCTCCATTGTGGCTTACATTCACTGCTATCACCATTGTGATTTCTACTACTTTGGGTGGCCAAGTTAGAACACTGTAGCTCCTTGATCAATTAAAACACAGTTTGATGTTGCAATGTAGATGGGGCACAATCATGTGTTAACCGTGTTTCCAAGTCATGAAGTAGCCCTGCAAACATCCACAGCTCTGTGGTTTGGAAATATATAGTTCAGTCCTGGCTATATTGCAAGACACAATTATGTTTATCCCATTTTCCAGGCCAGTGTTGGAGTACCATATACCACAGAAGTTACACAGATGGACCATTGTTGCTTGATAGGGCCTTGAATAGGGCGGAATTTTTTTTCACTTTTATTTAATTTGAAATATTTCTGCCACCAACAAGTGTAACGTAGTGTCTACCTGCATCTCTTAGTAGCTTTCACTTTACATTTTTAAAAAGTTTCATTAAAAAATGCCTTATGAACCTTTTTAAAGTTAAAGTGACTTCAAAGCCTTTTAAAAGCATTTCCCTCCCTCCACATCCATGTTTGTTATGTCTGAAGTGCACACATGCAGTTCACTTTTATCCATTTGAAAAGCTTTCTTGGAGCTTTTAATCAGTCCCCACTAAGCTGTCTTGCTATGAATAGAAAGGTTATTAAAAAAACAAAAAACAACAAAAACCACCACAATAAGCCCCATTGGTGAACAGGAAAATGCTATCAAATTCCCAAATTCTTAGAGGTATTCCACCACTTCCACTTCTAGACTGGAACCTAGAGTTTGATTTCCAAAGCTAGGTTCTGACTTACTGGCTGTCAGGGACTGGAACCACAGCACAAGGTCTCAGCCCTGGGGAAAGAATCTTGTATCACTTAAGGGCAAACCCTCTGCACCTCTCCCTCCTCATTCCTCACAGTCCACTTCCCTGGACTTCTTCCCCTCTCCTCTCCTGCCCTGTCCCACAAAGCCCCTTCTCTTTAATGTACCTTTTCCATTCACTTTTCTTTAAGTTTAGCTCATCCCCTGCCAACTAAACAGAGAAAATAAATAAATTATGGAACTAACATGTTTGCTGCCATCACATTGTTCTCTCTGCTTGTGTGATTTAACCCTTCCCATAGGTGCTGGAACTAGGGGTGCTGCTGAACTGCCTGGCTTGAAGTAGTTTCCATTATGTACAAGATTTATAGTTTGGTTCAATGGCTCTCAGTTCCCCCTCTATAAAAATTATTCCAGCCTCCCATCCTCTTCCCCACCCTTCGTTGGTGTAGTCTATTGAGATTGCAAGCTCTTCAGAGCAGGGACTGTCTACTACTCTGTACGCATAGAATTCCTGGCACAGTGGGACCCCATTCCTAGTTAGTTCTTAGACACTAACCTAATAAATATGACTAATAACTAATATGATAAAGTCAAAAAACAATTCTGCATCTAGTTCTCTTGAACTCAGATACTGCTGTTTTCATACAACACTTTCTTTAAGACTGTAGTGAAGGAAATAGAACAGCAAGCATTTCAGATTTTTCTGTACCACAGAATACAAACAAGCATTTTCTTTCTGAAAATGGAGATTACTTCCCTGTTCATTTATAAAGTATTATTTTGTATGATGGCATTGCTATGAATTCTGTCACATCTGCTTCTAGAGTTTGCTGTGTGTTGAAAAACAAAAAAAAGAGAACAGCTATATCTCATCTGTGACATGTTTCTCAGCACCCCAAGACTAAAACATGTACTTTCAGTCTGGATCAGTGGTTTCCAGCTTTTTTCATTTGCAGACCCCTACACAAATTCCAAATGCAGGTGCAGACCTTTTGGGGAATCTTATACATAGTCTACAAACTCCCAGGGTCTGTGGGCCGCAGGCTGAAGAGCAGTAATCTAGATCACTTATTTTTGATTTCTCACTCTAACAAATATAGAGGAAATATACAATAATCTCAGTATAAGAGAAAAGGCCATACACTGACTATCTAACATAGGCAACCTTAATTCCGGCATTTCCTAACTATGGAGTGCTTGATTTTGCAACCTTTATTTCTTATTTTGGCATATTTCTTATCATCATCATTTTCTATTTTTTTTTCTTAACTAAAACCAGAAATCCCATCATGTGGGACCGTATTGACCCCCTCATGAGTCATCGGGGGCTAGGACATTTAGATGCACAGTACAGACCTCTACCATTTGAGTTAACAGAATAACTGACAGTAATCGTAGGTTGCTAGCCTCTGTGACCAGTAATGAGTGGGGGATGAGACACAGACACATTGAGAGCAAATTTCACTGCTTTTTTTGCTGACAGCAGAGGCTTTGGTTCACAGGAATTCTGGTTTGTTTACATGTTTTGAGCGACGCATGCACCAGTCTTTATGGGCCTTTCTTCTCCATCTTCCCCATTCTTCCCTCACCCCCTTTCCATGTTCATCCCAGCTTGTTCCCTTCTTACCCTCTCTCCCTGTGCTCCTACCCATCACATTATGTGTCTGTCCCCGCTTTCATCACTTCCAGACTGCTACAGCCTTAGCTCGCTTCTGTCAGCCTCTCACTCCTTTGCATTCAAGCAAGTTAGACATATTTCCTCTTCTCATCCAGGATGTCTTGGCATCAGAAAGGGAATCATGGAGTACACAACAGCTATTCTCCCTCTTCTCACTTCCAATGGTTGGACTAGAGCACCCAACTTCCATTTACACACTCAGTCCTATTGACTAAGATGCCTCATAAGTTTCTTTTAACTGAAAACTAAACACACTTATAACAACTAGACTTGTGTAGCACTGTTTTCACTATTTCAATGAAACTTTTACATCTGAACTAACGCTGAACACTTATGAAAAGAATAGAAACAAATTATAGACTTACCTACAATCATTCAGCCCACTCGGTACCAATTGGGTTGTACAAATGTAACTGAAGGGGGAAAGAAACCCAGTGACTTAGTTCATTCCAGGTGTGGTCCTGTAAATAATTAACCACCTGTCAATTGAAGGTTCAAGACCTACTATAAAGCTGGGGAAAAAAAATCACATCACCTATTATAACATTTTCAAGCTACAGTATTATAAAACAGGTTTCACAAACTCATAAATTAACATTAAAGTTCTATGTTGTATTTTGGTTTGTATAAAAGCTGAATGAAAACAACAGCAGTAATCGTAGCACCTTGCAATTACATAGCACTGATGCTGAGAGCAATTTCTGCACAAACAAGTAATGCAAGGTTATTAAGATACAAACAATACAGATAAAATGGAGATTTATTTTTGTATTTATTCTATTATCCCATACAGTATACGTTTTACTACATACAAAAGGAAAAATCAAATGCTTATTTTATTGAAACAACAAAAAAGAGGAAAAACACATATACATCATTGTTTATGGTGGAAGCTAAATGTAAGAGCAATTCATTTATTTTAGAGCGTATATCATGACTCATTTATCTCTTTCACTCTGTTGGAGAGAAATCCAAGCTAAATGAACAAGAAAATGCCACTCTGCTATCAACAAAATCTCAGCACTTTTACTACATAGTCACATCTTGAAAAATATATTGATCTGCGTTGCGAAGCTGAATTTAGACCCGCCACAAAAGTTCGTGTTAAGTCATTTTGTGTTTATTATTCACTCCTAACAACATTGGCAAATCCATTAGGTGCTGACAGTTGCATTGTTTTTCAGATGAGAAATTCTCAACGCAGAGAAAAGTTACAAGAACCTTTTAATGAGATTCATCTGATCTCTAATTAGTAACAAATGCAAAACTCAAGTACATTTGATAAAAAAGCAATAAAGTCATTAACTCAGTCATCACTGTGTTTTTGGTAAAATAAGAAAACTGACTGAGCAGCCAACCTAGAAACTGAATTCATTATGAACTTAATTCTGTCAGGAGGGTATACCAGAGGGAACACATTTTAAAAATTTAACTGAAAAAAAAAAAAATATGAACACTCCTTTTCAGTTACTCTTTTTTTAAAAAAAAATAGACTTTGTGATTATAGAAAATGCAAATAGTTTCCATACATTATGGAAGGCATGTCAAGCAACAATAAATGTTTATATAAAACAAATATACTGTTTTATGGCACTATGCATGGACAAACATACTACTCATAATGAATAAAATGGTTGATTTTTTACCCTAATTTTGCAAAACTGTTTCAATAATAATTCCTTTCTTTCACCTGTTCAAAGCATTCATATTTGCAGCTTATTTCTTTGTCTAGGCTTGGATTATGTCTTCTATATTTTAATTTTTTTAAATTAGAAAATAAATCCTTATGAGGTGATCAGTGGGCATGAAAACAAAAAAATACTGATTCCTCACCATCTCTATGAAATGGAACTTTAGCAAATACAGCTGAAGCTTAAAATTTGTCCAAGGCCATTCACACTGTGGCCAATGGTCCTTTCTGCAAGCCTTCTTATGCTGCAACAGTATTCAGCAGTCATTCTGCCCCTTTTTTCATCAGGGTTTTCAGCTGATCCACCCAGCCTCCAACCCTTTCCTGGATGAGGTAACTTAGCTCTTCAGCTTAATTATATAAAATTTCCACTCTTTTCCTGGGTACACGTTGCACAAAATAAACATAGAGAAATAAAGTATTCCGGTCTTCCTGAGCTCAATCCTCAGCTCCTCTCTCCAGCTGCCCCACTTAGAAAGTTGGTCTATTCTCCCTCCCAACCAGCCAGCAGCTGAGCTGGACTCTTCCCTTTTGCTTCTCCCAGGAAGGCTAACACTAGCTTCAGGTGTCAAAGAGTGGGTCTAGTAGGACATCCAGCCATCCATTAAAAGTTTCCTGACTTGGGTGATGTCTATACAGGGTCGGTGCAACCCATTAGGCAAACTAGGCAGGCACGTAGGGCACCAAGATTTGGGAGCACCAAAAAGCCGAGCTCTCCCATTTTTTAAAGTGTTCCTGGGCTGGGCTGCCCGCAGCGCGCTGAAACCTGTGGCACCTGAGCGGCGCGGCTTTGCCTGTGCTGGGAGAGGGAGTCTGAGAGCCATAGGCAAAGCTCTGCCCAGCTGCTGGCACCCCCACCGGCAATGTCAGTTTCAGCCTGGAGCCCTCAGATGCCCTCTCCCAGCACAGGGAAGCCACTCCAGGCTGAAACTGACATTGCCGATGGGCTGGGGGAGGGCGGGCAGCTGTCATCCTCAGGGCTCCCCGAGTGGGAGGGGAAGAGTGGGGAGCTGCCGCAGGGATACGGGGGGAGGGCGCAAGGGGAAAGTTTTGTCTAGGGTGCAAAATATCCTTGCACCGGCTCTGTATCTATACACACTATCATATCCACCATCATGGATGGAAGTAGTTTTCTTTTTTCCCCTTGAAATACAGCTGCATTTCAAAATGCTATGATGGAGGTCCCTTTGCATGGTTTTTCAGTGACTTCAGGTCTAAGTTTACTAACAGAGGGAGTTTATCAAGATTATCTCTCTTTGACGTACGATGCCACTGCTCATTGATGTGGTACCATTTTAAGTGCTTTACCACAGATACTACCAGCACCAGTAAGTTAGCACTGAAAAAAAAAAAAAGTGAAAAGAAAGCCACTACATAACCACAACAGAGTTTTTTTGAAAAAGTAGTGTGCATTATCGAGTCTGATCCTGCTCACACTGATGTCAATGGAAAAACCAAATGTGAGCACAATTGGACCTTTTATGTTCAATTAGCACTATTTTAGATGTTAGAGACATCGGATGCAGCTACAGTAAACACAGAATGTGTTATTGTATTGCTGTTTAGATAACCTACTGGTATGTAACGTACAGTAATCATCCTAGTTAATTTAAATCCTTCTTGAGTCATCTAATTTAAAGTGTAAACATAAAAGCTTCTTACCTATTGTACCATACTACAATTCCTCTCATGAATATACACAAGCTATAGAGTAAAGAAAACCACTACCTAATTATCCCTACATATTCATACACTGAATAGCAGCAAAGCAACAATAAAGGTCACCAAGGTCCAGAACGCACATACATGACTTAAGCAGCAGTTAGTGAATCATAACAGTCCAAGAACAACAACGAGAATCAGTCTTCAATGTACATAATGCACTGTGAGACAGCAATAATACAGGAATTATTTTATGCTGCATACAAAACTAGTCTCAAATAATAAGAATGTCCCCCTTATATTGCAAAGGACTCTTGAACACACTCCGCCTGGTGGAATTCATAACAATCTAACAACCCACAGTTCTCTGTGGATCTCAAAATGTAAATTGACTTTTGCATCTTTAAATCAGGAAAAGAAAGATGTGTTGTCCTATGAGATGCTTGCTTTTGTTCTTGACTGGAGCCAAAGCACATATCTATGAATATGAGCAGATGTTGTAGTCCTACAATAGGCCTGGCATTCCTCTGTGTAATGCTTTATAATTCCTATTTTTATGGTCATCTTGAGATTCTTAAAAAAAAATTCTTTAAGCAACATCCAATAAATCCATGTTAGTTATACTGTCAGAAGACATTAACTACAGTGCAGGACTGCACAATGCTTTATTGTAACCAACTTAACAGTGCCTGTTTCACATGGATTTGTGCTATCTGATTGCACTTGGGTGAAAGTCACTTATTCCCTTCTTTTTTCCCTGAAAAAATCTTTTTTTTTTCCCCTTTAAGATATGGGGGCATTTGTGTCTACAATATTTCCTGTATGGCCAGGGGAAACAGTGCCATGGAGCAACATTTTTTAACTAGGGCCGGGAGTGGGTGAGAGGGAGGGATGCTAAACATGACAGGAGGCATTGTTTGTCCCAGAGAACCAAATTTTTATTTGTCTTACCTGTTTTCCTTTGGAAAGTGGTCAGTGTTTAGGGAGGATGAATAATCTATCCCAGGCTTTGTTATGTTTTTTTTCTTCCTCCTTCATTTTCCTGTTTTTACCTGCTTCTGGCTGCTCTTCTCAGCAGGAGTTTTTCATTAGGATTCAAAATGGAGGACAATCAATTTGTAGCATAATTTTCCCATGAGGGCAGAGCTAGAGATCACTCTCTCTTCAGCTTTTATCTTGAGCAGAGGCAATGTGGTGTCAACTGTGGAGGAGGAAGGCGATGCAGAAAAGGCAGACTGAATAACCTGAGTTCTGCTCCACTAAGTTACTGTTAAGGTAAAGATTTTTTTTTTTAACTGCACACCTAAGGCCTGATAGGCCATTAAATTCAGTAGAAATATTTCTCTCTCTCTCTCTTTACACTGACTGTGAAGAACTCTCCTAAACAGGGTACCTGCTTTTTCTGCACTTCTTGTTAAGGACTGGTTAAGCAGGGCATTAGGCTCAAATCAAGTACTTAAGCACCTATTTAATTTTAAATATTAGTGTTACTGAAGTCACTTTCTTATGGGGATGCTCACATGATTAAAATTATACCTGTCTGAGTGCTTTGGTGATCTGGACATTGGTGAAGTTCAGAGCATGTTTAATAAATAATCTTTTGTATCGACACCGAGCATCAGGGCTGCCACCAAGTTTTTTGCCACCTCCAGCATTAAAATGTTTCCTCTCTTTTTTTTCCCAGTGCCCTCTGGCCCCACCTCCTTCCCTGGGCATGCCACATTTCCCCTCCTACCCCTTCCACCCAGACCAGCCTGGGAGGGAGGGCGGAGAAGCAAAACGGGGGAGGAGGCAGCTGAGGTGAGCCAAAGCAGGGAGCAGTTCCTCTGCCCTCCCTCCACAGGGTTACTTCCTGCACCCCCCCACAGCTCACCTCTGCTCTACCGCCGCCTGCTCTCTTGAACGCACCATCGCTCGACTTCTCCCCGCTCCCTCCCAGGCTTGCCATGCGAACCAGCTGTTTTGCAACAAGCCTGGGAGTGAAGGGGGAGAAGCGGAGCAGCGGCGCACTCAGGGGAGCAGGCGGCGGTGGAGCAGAGGTGAGCTGGGGCAGGGAGTGGTTCCTCTGCCCCTTTCCCCCCAGTTTACTTCCTGCATCCACTCCCACTCCAAGCAAAAAAAAAAAAGGGGGGGCATCCGGAGCCACTGGAGAAAAAAAAATGTCTGGAATGCCACCCCTTACAGAGTGCTGCCCCAAGTATGTGCTTCCTGTGCTGGTGCCTGCCGAGCATCATCCTAAAACAATCTGCAGGTTGCAATCCAATTTCTAGCTACATGCCTACACTCTCGCTCTTCGCACTATGAATAACCATGCTAATCAGTGACTTTTTGTTAGAGGAAATTCTAAATATTTTTCTGAGGTAATACCATATTGCTACCCAGTACAGATATAGGTCACAGTAAATATGCTTTCCATGCAAGAGATAAGAAAGACAACAAATCCACATCTCCTTTTAGCTCTGCTTTCCTCCTCTCTACCAAAAAAACATGTTTCTCTGTGCCATCTCTCTGCGTTTTGTCTGTTCTCTAGCTTCTAATATTCTAATCACCTTGCCTATGTCAGGGGTGTTTAATGGGGTGGTAAAAATAATGCAGTGCATTTCTGGACACGTAACTATGTTCTGTACTAAGAGCCAGCAGGATTTTTTATCAAAAAAATTACTTATAAGGGGACAGTATCAACTAACGCCTAAGGAAAACAGCAATACTGCAGTTGCTGCACACCTCAATTTCCTATCCTCTCCTGAAGTAGGAAGGTTATCTAACAAAGTCTCAATTACGGAAAAAAAGGCAGGAAGAGACCCTTAAGAAGATGGCATAGGTTATTTTATATAGCTAACTTTCAAGATGTGGTATGGCTGGATCTGTTTACAACAAGCCTTGTTCATTGCTTTCATTTTCCATGTAATTCACTGAGATAAGGACTTGTGCTACCATATAATAGTCTGCCATTAGGAAGAATTCAATCAGCTTTCCTATGAATATTGCTTTGTGACTTCAGCAGCCAAATGCATGTTTCATTTAATTCAGCAGTTTGTAAGGTTTGCTGGAGGAACAACTATGCCATTAGAAGTAGAAGAACAGGAAACTAAACAAGTCTCATTTTTTTGGCTCATTAACTTTGAAATGAGGAGGTACCTTGATTGTCCATAGAGGAGCCTCACAGACTCTGAAAGGCACAAGGAAGTGAGTATAATTAGTTTCACACCTTTTTCCCCTTTAAGGAAATATGCTACAAAGATTATTCTCAAAACTGTGACTGCACCTAAATTACAAATTCAGCTTCAGAACTTCTGTGACATTTTGGCATTGTTTATATCACATCAGCCAGCTATAAAAATGATCTCTTTATTATCCTCTTTCTTTATTTTAATGGGTAGTATTTTAAAAAATCCTATTCACATCTCTAGGCACTTCTGACAATAATTAAAGACATAATCCATATAAATATGCAGCGGCCTGTCTACATCCTATAGCCCAGGTTTAACTGACAACTAATTAATCAAAATCACCCACAATTCCTATGAACTCTAATCCTCACCTCACGCCTCCAATGCCCCAAACCTTGTGAAAATATCTGGGCTTTGAAGCGTGTGTAAAGGTCAGACTTGAGGGTTTTTTTCAAGACTGGAACAAGTTTCAAGCTCCTGTGCCTTTCATAGAAAACAGCTCACTTTCTTTGAACATGTGTGCGTATGCATGAAGGAGGAAGAGGGCATCTCCATCTTGACCTCACCCACTGATTGCAGCTGCAGCAGTACGACTTTGTCCAGGCAATTCTCACATAGAGAAACATCCCAAACCCTTTAGGGCACAAATGGTCAAAAATAAACTGTAAAAATTCCTCCCAGGAGTGAATAGGCACCCAGTGCAGATTCGAGAGCTTTGATGTTATATGGGTGACCAGATATCCCGATTTTATAGTGACAGTCCCGATTTTTAGGTCTTTTTCTTATATAGGCTTCTATTATCCCCCTACTCCCATCCTGATTTTTCACACTTGCTGTCTGGTCACCCTGGATGTTATACACTTATGCTGATACGCCACGTATTCTGCTGCATACATGGAACTGGGATGTAACCCCATGCAGAACACATTGGAATGATATTGGCATTTTCCTAGCAGTTCTAGATGCTATTTTCTAATTATCCCAAGAAAAAAAGTGTTTTTTTTTATTTTTTTAAAAATTTTATTGCAAAAAAAGCAAAATTGATGATAAAAATGAGGTTGAGTTTTTAAAGCCATTTTTGAGAAAGTTTTGTGGCTTTTGTAAAAAGACATCTTTTCCACAACCCAGGCTGCCTCAGTAACTTTTCCAACAGCCCCAGATACATATCAAACAACAAGGGAAACAAGACTGAATCTTGTGAAACCCCATGAGAGTATTCAAAGGAAAGCATATGCTCAAAACCACACACTGGAAAAACTCAGGAAGAAAAAGGGCAGACATGATCCTCATCCTCTTCTGCTCCCATCTGTAGGTAAGGCAATACTATTTCATGGGCTACAAGAACTAAAAACAACAATGCCTGGAGGTGGAGCCCCAGAGATGGGCCCCTACACCAGCTGGAACTGCAGCAGAAAAAAGACATCTATATCACAGATCAATATCAATATCACAGATGACCTATTTATCCATGATTTTCCAAGACAACTATTCAGAAATGCTATGACTAATCTTGTCCATTACAAAAGACTGAGGTGCAGCTGAAAGGGCATTTTTTACAGCTTGACCCCAGCTCTGGATTCCCTAACCAGAGAAAAATAAGACTACAGTTTTGCCAGATCTTGCATTTTCATGGGGAATCTAAGAATATTTGATATGCTTAAAGCCTCAGATGGTTGAAAGATGAGATTGCATGAGAATCTCAGCTTCCATTTAAAAAGGGTTGGGGGTGGAGTCTCTAGCACCCATTTCCCTCTTGGTGCAGAAGGCAAATGGAAAACAACCCAGAATGTATAGGTTTGATGCAGTTTTTTTGGAATGTTTGTGGTTGGTAATTTTGAATCCAGCCCTAACTGCATTTAGATTTCAATGCAAAACACGGTTTGTTCTTAATGCTTTCCATGAGCAGTCATTGTCTTCTCACCACAACTGGAGAAACTGAAGGGTAAATAAGGAGAAGCAACAACATATACATATGCACAGAGAACATAGACTATTACAATTTAGGGCATGATAAGTGCTGTCTTGAGTGGATGCACAGTGTTTAGATGTCATAGTGAGAAACTTTAGAAACACCATAGAGAGGTATTTGCATGCTTCAGTGAGGTCTGTGGAAAAGGTACACACACTCCATTTGAAAACTGAGCTCTTAATCTTTTACCAACAACATAAAAAAATATAAAGTGTGGTGGAATTTAAACAAGCCTAAAATTAAATTAATGTACAAATAACATTAAGAAGCCCAAATCTGACTTCACTGAAGTACCTCAGTACAACTCTCATTTACTTTAACAGGGAAGATGTATCTGAGCATGCAACTTTAATGGCTGCATGTATCTGAGAACAGAATTGAACCCAAGGCTCTAACACAGACTGATGGAGTTAAGAAGATTAATGCTAAAAGGAGATACACAAATGCACACATTTCAACCTTAACTCATTCCATTTTGTAGCTGTTATCAAAGCACACATCATGAAGAGTGACTGGAGAACCCCATGATACCTAGCTACATACATGAGTTAAATAACTAGTGTCAGTTTTAACTCTAAAATACTCTTGCTTTTGTCAGAAAATGAATGTTACTTAAAAGCATTTCTAGTGATTGTGTCAGCAGGGACAGAGGAGAGTGCATTCATTTCCTTTGCTTAAATGGAAAGATGTGTCTTTTAAGCCTATTTATTTTTAGTCACTTTTGAGAGAGTGTGGCAGGGCTAGAGTAAAAAACCCATGATTGCCCTGCCCCTGCAGGCTAAACCCTGCTTTCGGGCAGAAGGGCCAGGGGCAGAGGCTGGGACTGACCAGCAGGAAGCCCAGCTGCAGGCCCTAATGAGGGCTAGCGCGCAGCACTAGGCTGGGCTAAACGAGCACAGCTGGGGCTGGGAGCTGAGAGGGCTAGAAAAGCTCTAAGCCCTACTCAGCCTGGAGGAGGACAGGAGGGCTGTGCTGTCCTGTCCTGTCTCCTCACTGAGGGCAAACTGCCTCAGGACTCTGGACACTGTAGATCCAGGGCAGAGAAGGTATCGGGTTGGGGACAAGGGGAGCACTTTGTTGGCACAGTAACCAAAGAACTGCACTGTAAATAAAGAGCATGTGGAAAACACCAAAAGAAGGTGTGGAAACCTTTATTAATTTTGAGAAACCAGGACACAGGGAAAGCTAGAGGACCCTGTGAGGACTCTGCGACTGAGAGGAAGGGACCGAAGGACAGTTAAGATTCCTTTGCTGGACCCAAGACACTCCACGTGCTTCTATCCCCGCACAAATCCCCATCAAGTTGCATTATAGTCTTTCCAGCTGAAGACAACTGAATAGAGAGCAGGTCCAGGTCTTGCAAGGCTATAGGGAAAGTGTCAAATACGGTGTTCACCAAACTGATGACTCAATCTTCAAATCTCTTCCATTAAACTCTAACATCCTCTTTTCTCCTACTGACCACCTCCTTCTGTTTTCCTAAAACTATTGTCAATTCTCCTTCCAATACCTGTTTCTGAGACTCTGTTGCTTCTGCTAACCTCTTAGTGAAGTGAGCAGAGAAGCCAGGTAGTAGGTACTCATGTACAAAGAGTAGGTACTCTTTGAAGGTTTAGGCACCTAACTCCTACCACTTTCAATAAAAGTTCAGCACCTAAATATCTTTAAAAAAATCTTGTCTTCATAGCCTAGCAATGAGCTTGATTGCAAACTACATTAGATTAAGCCAAAGCATAATGTGTCAAGCAGGGAAGAGGCAAAAGAAAATTCAACCTCTGTGGGCCCAGTGCAGGGAGACTCCTTCAACCCCAGATTTGGAGGGGGACCATAACCCCAATGAAGCAGGGGTGATGCTGGGAAGAAGGATCCTGCCAACTAAAGCCTGAGAGCATGTGGCCACTACCAGAGCAAGTGTCCAATCTGTAGCATACCTGTAGCACAGCCAGGGCCTGAGAAAGAGGCCTGAGACTTGTGAGGAACAGACTGAACTTCCCTTACATGCCAGAGACGCTGGTTGTGACATCCCTGTGCCACAGACCAGGGTTTTGTGTTTCCTTTAACCTTTCCCATTTTTTTCCCTTATTTTTTAAATCTGTTGCTATTTAATAAATTGTATTTGCTTTGAACTGTATGTAACGATCAGTGGGTCAGTGAAGCACCCAGTGCAGAAAGAGCACCCTAGAATGAGGACACCCTAGCCCTTGCCCTAAGTGACCATGACAAGGTTGGGGGCTGAGCTCCCCAGGAATCCTGGGCCCAGCCTTGTTGGGGTTATGAGGTCTCTGCCACACAGAACAGTGGAAGTGGAGCCCTCGAGGTCAGTCAGGCCCTCTGGGTAAAGGGAGTGGGAGCAAGGACTCAGATCCTTTCGCTAGCCCATGTCACCAGGGCAGTGTATTAGCCAGGAAAGTTCTCCACAATAGTGGAATCATTTCCCTGCTTCCATGTATCCTAAGAATCTCAAATCTACTCTATTGAAAATGGAAACAGCCTCCCCCTTAGTATGCTGCAGCAGTTCAGTGAACCAGTATTAACCTTTCTTCTGACCACTGAGCTGCAAACACACCATCAGAGAGATACCTGCATTTGCAATGGAGAATGGACAGAATAAACCTTTAGCAAAGTGAGCAGCTTTGTGGCCACAGAAGCAGAGCCTAATTTTAAGTAAATCTCTGGTGTGAGGCCAGGAAAACTGTGGGCTTTAGTAAGAGTACCTAAAATAACCGTGCACACCAGCAAATAGTGAAGAAGCTGACAGCTTTGCAAATTTATCAGACCAGTGACCAGTGCAGGGAGTGCATTAAGTGGCTCAAGAATGAGTGTGAGAAGACCAGAGACCATAAGCGCACCTTCAGCAACTCACCAAAATCATGCTCATTTTATCAGGAGGTGCTGGGCACTGTACCCAGCAGGCAGCCAACTACGGTGTGCGATGATTTGGTCAGCTGGAATGGCACCCTGCTTGCCCCAGAACCCAGCATGGGGGCTGATGGGAGCCAACACTATATGGGGGACAATGAAGTCACTGTTCCTGATACTGGTCCAACAGCAGATTTTGGAGCAGCAGCATGTTCTGGGTCCATATTCAGAGGAACTAACGCACCCCACTGAGGAACAGCCTGCCATTTAACCTACAGCAGAGAGACAAGACAGATGCTTCCCTTGCTCCTAGTAAGTTTCTGGCTCCATTATAATGCTTATTACTACAGTAATAGGAAGGATTTCCAGTCTGTGAACTTGGCTAGCAGTGTTTATCCAATAATAGTGAATTGTATCCCAGCAGCATGATTCCCCCGACCCCCTGGAGTTCAAAATGGTGCCAGGGACATGCCAACAGTGGATAATACCTTTAAAGTATATTTTTAATGGAAAGACACAGATTTATTTTCTAGGTCCAGTCCTTAAAAATAATAATGTTATATGATCATGCCTGTAAATAAGTCACTCTGTATCCATTCAATCAAGCTACCTGGAAACGGTGAACTCTGTATGTGTGTTTGGGGAAATGTGTTCCTTTCACAAATCTAATCCATTTCAGTTAGAGGTAGTCCATGCAGTCCACAGGTGACAAAATTTTCTCATAGGTATGACTGGTTTGAAATTGTCCAGAAATGTGCCGGGGGTAGAGGGGAAGAAGGCTATGGATTTCTGCATGTTTGTACACCACCATAATAGGAGAAGCCATGTGGAAGATAACATTGCATCATGTTGATTCCTTCATGAGTTCTGACCCAGTCCTGGGTGCTGATGGTTGCAAACTTTTCCTGAAACAGGAACTCAAGATAGTCACATTTTGAAGAAGGGAGGTCTTTTCCAGGGCCACTTTGGTAGCTAACCACTAATGTTTGAGTATTTCTGTTGCATAAACTGCAAGCTTTATCCTAGCAGCTTGGCATAACATCTCCCTTTGGCAGCCGAGCACTATCAGTACTATTCCCCCTGGAATATCCCCCGCCATTCACTGGGCCATGCAAGTCCATAGTGTGGAAACACAAAGCATCCCTGACAGATGCATCCAGCTCCAGATGTGGCAGGTGCACTTTGTAGATGCCATAGGTCCATTCAGGGGGAAATGACTCCCTGGTGACTTCACAATGATTTCAAAGAGCACAGCAAGCCTCAGTAAATGTGGACAGCATTGATGACATTGGAATCTATATGGATCTGTGAATATCTCCAATGGGATTTCAGTCTGCCAGAAGACCATTCAACCACTGTTCTGCACCTGCTGAATGTCTAATTAAACTGTCTTTTGCCAGCCTCTGAAATCAGGGAATAGTTTTGTAAGCCAAGACGAAAACAGGGTCTCCCGAAATAACTGTCGGGACAGTGACTCCATTTATGACAATGTAATTTGGCAGGAGTAGTGTCCTAGCTTGCCCATGAATCCTGACTCCTGTTTGGTAAAAACCCATGACATTGCAAACTTTGTGATCAAGGAGGGCCTGCATAAAAATGGAGTAGTACCCTTTGAGGTATATATACTCATACGCTCCTGGAGGAGGGCAAACTATGGGCACACGAGTCCCATCAATGGCCCTAGCACAGTTTGGAAACTCGGCGTCTCTCTGACAGTTATGACAAGAATATTTTTTTTATGTCTGTGACTTGGAGTAAACCACATGCCTGATTGGTGGTAGAGGTTTCTGAGGCACTTAACCAACAGTCAACTTTCCAACACCAAACTGGTTTGCAACAGACCTGTAGTAGTCTAACGTAGGCAGCTTCCAGATGGCTATAGCAGCCTGGCAAGTGAGTTTTTATGGTGGAGGGTCATGGAAAACAGTTCAAAAAGCTCCAGAAACATAGCTTTTTTCATGCAAAAGTTCTGGACTCACTGCTGATCATCCCAGATCTGCATGACTATGTGATTCCACCAGTCTGTGTTTGTGTCCCTGCTCCAGAAGTGCCAGTCTATTTAGCAGGCACCAAGCAGCTATACCGAATGTAATGAGCAGGATCAGCCAATAAGAGACTACCATGCCTGGCTACCCCACCTGCTGCTGTTTCTGTT
This sequence comes from Dermatemys mawii, assembly GCA_007922305.1. NCBI lineage: Eukaryota > Metazoa > Chordata > Testudines > Dermatemydidae > Dermatemys > Dermatemys mawii. The sequence goes on from ML677334.1 coordinate 15,676,496, forward strand.
CCATCAGAAGATGTGTTAGGTGCCTTTCATGTGTCACAAAATAATGCCAAAATGTCCAGCAGCATTTCATGGAAGCTCTGCCTATTTCCTGACACTGGAGTGAAAGTGCAAGTGTAATGCTGACAGAACCCAGTAGTCAGCAGGGAGAATTGAACCTGAGGCCTCTGGAGCTTAGTGCATGAGCTAAACACCAGCTGCCTGTAAGCTAAGGCTGCAGAGCAGACTCCTTTTATCTCTCTAAGTGGTCATGGTGCCACTAGGTAGGACAGAACACCACACTCAGAAGGTGTGTGGGGCTGCTGGGAGATCAGACAGGGGCTCATAAGTGCTAATGTAGGAGGACAGACTGGGGTAGGGGCTGAAGGGGAGTGGAGGCACAAGACCAGAGGGGGAAGAGGTGCAGGGCCACATAGGGACAGGGAGTGACCGAGTGTGTGCACAGAGACACATGGGGACAAGGGGAGGAGGTGCAGGGCCACATGGGAATAGGTGGAGTGGGTGTCTGAGTAGGAGTGGAAGAACACATGGACAGGGGGTACAAGGACATGGGGACAGGGGCAGCTGTGCAGGATGGAATGGGAGAGGATAGGGATCAGCCAGGGTCTACATGCGGGAAGCTTCCTAATAATGCCTCCCCGCCCTCCACAATTAAAAAAAAAACCAAACTGTTCCATGGTTTTCTGTCCATATCTAACAACCCTCCAAGTTTACACCCAGACTTCGTCCCAGCAAATACTTCCCTCTCCCTCAGCTACTCCATTTGTCTTTAAAAAAAAAAAAACAACAAAACCACACACACACACACACACACACACACACACACACACACACAAACCCATGTAAAATAACAAACAGTTAACCATTGCTGAAACTATTTGTTTTGGTCAAAAGTTTTCAAATACAGCACTCTAAACCACTTAGGAAACCTAATCAGAGTGGCACACACTTTAGGTAGAGCTTTCATCTCGTGTCCTAGTTACTAGAGGTAAAATTACTTTCTTTTTCCTAAGTACTATGTGTTTCTGTTTCCAGCCTTAAAATCAATTACTGCCGGCAGTGAGTAATTAAACAAACTAATGAGATGTTATTTTAAAATTACAGCCTTATTTCCATTGAACTGTCTTTGCAGTAAACCTTAGCTATCATTTTTGCATTGTTCTGATCTCCATATATCTTTGCAGGCTTGTTGCATTATTGGTTGTTTTCAGTGAAATGCCACCTACTTTCATAGCAGGAAATAATTAGCTAAATATTTTAATTAAAGGTTTCACAAAAAGTTGACAGGGCATTTCATAAATTGAAAAGTATTTAATATCATTAAAAACATAGCTAGCTGCGATATGCAGACGCCTGTCATGTAAGAAATGGCCTACTGCAGTTAACTTCAACAGTCAGGTTAATTGCATTTCCATTCATCTAAGTACACCATTAAGTGTGTTGTAAAGTCATTTATATGGGTTGCTGACCTTTTTCTGCATTAACTTTTTCAGATGTTTGCATTAAAGTGATATTGTATGAATTGCATTGCAACACTGAGGCCAGATTTTCTGTCATGTGATGTGAAAGAAGAGTGGAGTTATAACTACTTTATAAGGTTTTCAGAAGTAGAGTACCATTGTATGCAATGCTGAACCAAATCACAGCAAAGATTTATGTTGTGTCAGAGTACTAACAGTAAATGTCATGTGCTTTCCAAGCAATTACATTGCCACTGCTTTACGAGTTAATAACATGAATAAATGGATTGTTTAAGTACAGCCTGTCCTTCCCATTCCTCACATCTCAAGCTGCCTTTTGACCAAATAGACCATTATTTTAGTCCCAGATTTTGCACCTGTCCTCATCCCTCCAAAGCTCATCTAAGAAGAGTTGTAGAAAGGTATCTTACTCCCACCTTCAATCCAGCAATACGGTACAGTAGTCAATTGGTGCAAAGAACTTCACAGTGCTTCATTGCCATTACTTAGTACTGTAACCCTTCTGGCCGAAAAAAAAGGATGAGATTCAATGTATCGTTCTTCTTAACAATTCAGAACAGAACCAATTTGAGCCCCACCCAGTAATCTGGGGAAATTGAACACCCCCTTGAGCGCCTCTAACAGGTAATTCTTCCCCACTTGCAAGCACTTGCATAGCCATAAGCAAACCAGATACTTTGCCTCAGTTTCCCACCTGGTGGTGGGAAAATCTTATGAACTAATATCCCCTTAATACATCACTCTCCTCTCCAGCCGCTGCATCCCACTCACAGTTAGCTGTCCTTGGTTATCGAAGGCCCAAAGTTCAGAGGTGCATTAATAGGGTTTACCTCCCATCCCGGGGATGTGGGGGAAGGCAGCCTTGAGTGATGCCTTGTTGCAGGGTACTTTTCTGTCCCGTAGGAACAAGGCACACAAACAGCTGTTGAATAGAGGTGGTGAGTTTATTGAAGGCAAAGTGACACACCCGTAGCGGGGGCTCCCTTCTCGCTGCTGCCACTAAACAGGGACCCAACGCATCGGAGCAATGCCCGGGGAAGAAGCCCACTAAGCGTGAGAATACAGGCAAAGAAATAACGGAAACATTTGCATCTCATGCATACCTCATGAATAACTAATACCTCGTTTCTGTCTTAATTGGGATTACATAATACAAGCAGGTGTCTTACTATCTTCTTATTAGTCTACACACTGCAGATAGGCACTGGGCACCGATTCAATCTGGTCTGAAAACTATGCAAAAACAAAGCAGAAACTGATAACACTAACCTTGAGTACCCCTTCCTTCCCAGGAGTCAGGGGGACATGAACACCCTTTCCTTTCCTGGAGTCAGGGGAGAGCGCCTAGCACTCATCCGTGACAATGTCTTCCGCGCCCTTACATGCCTCCACCACCCTCACCTCTGCAACTGGTTCACAGCTGCTAATGTGTCTCTGCTGCCTCTGTACAACTCTGACACTGTTCTCTCTGCCACCACTGGCCTCCCTCGCTCTGCCACTGCTGCTGTGACATCACTTTCTGAGGATCCATCACTTAACTTAGCTCTCAGTGATTTCAGCAAGTTGGGGGAACCTTACTGCTAGTGCAGTTTCTGTGTTTCACTTCACCATTCCCACACAAGATCTAAGACTTAGCCCCTAGACCTTAGCAGAGAGGACAGCCCTAAGATTCACCACCTGGAAACAAGAACTCTTAAGGGAGTCTAATCAGCTCTGTTATTAACCCTGGAAAGGGATAGGTCAAATGGCATCCAGGCAGATTTATCACCCTCCAGGTAAAAACATCTGCCCCACCTATTCTCTTCTTCACGGGGATTTGGCATCCCTATCCCCTGCTTAGCCAGTAAAGTTCAGTTTAGGGTGACACCTTCAATCAGCTCATGCTAAGCATAGATCTGCTGCCCTTCCACCTGTACAATACAGATAACATTTCATTGCATATGCATTCAAATACCAAAGTGATGTGTAACCCCAAACCTGCCAGAACTGATCATTTTGGCAAATAGCTCTGTCATGCTGCATACCTAGGCAGAATAGGCACGCCTATGCTAACACAGTCTGATCCTGAAGTCTTTTGTCCCAGCTCATCAACAGATATCAGAAGCGAGCTCATTCAGATCATGCTTATGTTACCACGGGTGCAGTAGCATCTGACGTCTTTGTTAATCACTTACACAGGATCTCCACTGTGTCAGATCTGGCTTTTACTCCACTCTCAGATGCCATGCACCTAATCTCCTCTTCTGCTTCAGAAAGAGACAGATAGTGGAGCAGAGCTCTACAGTGCATAGGAGGTGAGAAGTCCTTTGTAGTCTCACCCCACTCACGTCTGATTCTCCCAACTCAGTATATGATTAATTCCCATTAGTTCAACATGAGTTAGTTGTTTCCTGACATGGCAGAATGAGGCCTTTGGCAGATCTACACCTTTTAGAGAAGGTTGGCAAATAAGTGGACCAGGGGTAGCATCTGGCCACAAGACCCCTTCTTAAAAAATAAAACAAACAAACAAAAAAAAAACAGCCTGCAGCTTCCTCTGCAAACTTCAAAGGCATTCAGTACACAGCTATCTGTCTGCAACTAGTTCACAAAAGGCCAAGAAAGGAGCTGGGGTAGGAGAGGAAGGAACTGAGGGAGGAGCGTATGGCTGACTGGACACAGGCCTCTCAGTCTCTTTCCCCTCCTCCTCTTTCAGCAGCTTTTTGTACAGCTACAGGTAACAGAGCCACAACTCCCAACAGTACAGGCTCAGCGGAGGTTCCTTTCCAGTCACACCTATTCCCTATCTCTGTTGCTACCATTGCTGAACACTACTAACTCCTTTTCTCTTTCTTCCCCTGCTGCCACCAATCCCCATAACACTGGGATCGAAGACAAGTCTTTCCAGCATCTTCCCAGTCTGCTCTGCTTCTGAGTCGTACAAGATTAGGCTTCTGGAAATGGCTGCTTCTCTATAGTGTGTCCCCTCTCCAAAGAGAGAGAAAAAAAGTAGGGAGGATTGTCCCTAAAGAGAAGATGGATCCAGGCTGGGAATGAGGAGGGAAGAGAGAAAGAAAGGGGAGGTTTGTTTTTACCCTAAGTGAGGAAAGTGAAAAGAGTGAGGGGGAAGGAGAATTCCCTGGCAGTGGTATTAAGGGAAGAGAGAAAAAGAGGGAAGTGGGTGAGAAACAGTTCCCAAGTCCCAGGTCGGGAAGAAGCATTTATGGCCCAAGTTGAGCAGCAGGTAGAGCAAATTCATAATCATGGGAGATGTAAGGGATTACGGAACACTGAAGAATATACAGTGAGGGAGGTCTCATGGATGCTTTTACTTTAAAAAAGGCTTTGTTTTTAAATTCAATAATTTACCTCACTAGCTAAAGAGGTACATGCACCACTCAGAAGACACCAAAGTTTGGCACTTGTCAGCGAACTTTTTATATCTAGCTCCACACTCTGAGGATACATGTACATTGCAGCTGGGACTAAACTTCCCAGCTCAGTAGACATACGCTAGCTTTTCTGGAGCTAGCACACTGAAAACAGCAATGTAGCCGGGGTAGCACAGGTGTAGACTTGGACTAGCCATACAAGTACATACCCAGAGGGTATTGGAAATTGGTGGATACATACCGGTCATGGTTAAGCCAAGTCTCCACTGCTATTACCTGTGCTATCATGACTACACTAGCATGAGGAGAGCTAGGTCAAGTATATTTACAGAAGTAGGGAAATCACACCCCTAGCTCATAGTGTGGCTATACCCAATGTGAAAGGGTAGTTCAGCCCGCATCACAAAATGAGTACTATATGATCCCTCTCAGTTACGGTGTTCTGACCTTCTACCAGCATCTGTGCATATGTGTGATAGGATTTTCTTTAGAACACATGCTAGGACTGTTGCTTTTAGTTATTTAAATAATTTACAAGCCATGCATCAACAAAAATGAAACCTCAGCTCCTTCAGCATACACAACAATAGAATATGAAGGTTTAAAACTTATAAGTGACTGTGACAGTGCAGACCGGCCCCGCACTGGGACAGAGAGGGTTAACCATGCCCTCCTAGCAGAGGAAGCCACGCCCCGGAAGCGCTACTGGGCATAATTACGCTGCCAGAGTGGTATAAAAGCCTGCAAGACCGCTCAGTCTGGGCTGGTGGCCAAGGAGGAAGGACGCTCTGAGGACACTCCAGCCCCAGCCATTACCAGGGAGAGCCGAGATCGCAGATCAGAGGCCTGTGGTGAGTACGACCCTGGCAAGAAGAGGTGACTTCTGAGGAACCCAGGAGCTACAGAGACTAAGTGAAAGGGAGAACTGGTGGGAAGTGACTCAGGGAAGGTATGGGAGTGCTACCTCTCCCCCACCCCGTGAGATCAGCGTGTTGCGGTCAGGATCCCTGCTGACCCTGCATTGGAGTACCCCATCTAAATAGGGCCCTGGGTCGGAGCCTGGTGAAGGTGGGAGGGCCCAGGCTCCCCTACCAGGGGGTGACAACCTCCCCCACCCCCTTTTTGTTTGTGTCGTGATACTGCGATTCAGCTACTGGCCATTGGGCTGCACCGCCATTGAGGTGCTGTATAGAGACACTGGAACTGTTTGGTCACCCTCTCCCATTGGAGGAGGAGGGTGGGATGGACTCTGGCCATTGGGCCACGCTGCCATAGAGGCACTGCACAGAGAGACTGGAACTGTTTGGGTCGCCCTCTCCCATTAGGGGAGGAGAGTGAGACTGATTCTGGCCCTTGGGCCACCCTGATAGAGGACCCTAGCCTGCGTATTCTGGCTGCTAGACCCTACTCTTCCACCCAGAGAGCGAGATCTGGGAGGGGCTCTGGCCATTGGGCCATATTGTTGGGGGAACTTGGTTAGAGAGGCGTAGAATAGGCGGGGCTACCTCTCGGCCTCAGACCCAAAGAGGGCCAATGAGGCACGATTCCCGCCACAGTGACTCAGTTACCAGAGCTCTAAACACACTTTTCTCCCCACCTGTCGTGGGGAAATTAAATGAAATAATACCAACAGGGAAAGATTTACAAGGAGCTGTAAACAAACAAACAAAACTCAGAGAGGGAGATTGGTTCCTAATACATGAAGGCCCATCACCTGATCCAGAGTGAACTTCTATAATTAACAAGGGTCCATGCATCTATACAGTAATCTCTAGTTGACTTGGTAAAATGGAGACACTATCCTGCAAATACTTATGTCCTAGATGGATCAAGTTTTATGCATGAGTAATTAGGCCTTGAACTGTATCCCTTGTTTTACCTATAACCAATGCAGTTCAGTGCATCACTAGTTTCCAAGAAGCTATATTATGGTAGGAATCAGTGGGTAGCTACATCATCACTTATAGCAGTCACACATACCAACAAATTGTCATCCTCTTCCTTTGCACATGGGCAAATGTTATACCAATAGAAGCAAGCAGGATTTTGAGGGGGATAAGGCAAAAAGCCACATTTATTGTAAAGATGATGATAATAAAAAAAAGAAAAGATAGAAGCAAACAACATCGTTTAACTACTTATTTCTATTACTACTTAACCCTTATACACACACGTGTGTGTGTGTGTATATATATATATATATATATATATATATACACA
>ML677334.1:15683664-15945820 GCA_007922305.1 Dermatemys mawii
ACTTTGACTCCATAGTCTTTTGGTTTAGTCTTTATAGGAATTTTTTCCTATGCCAGTCTATGGGAATTGCTGCATCATGCTGATGTCTTCAGGGTGGCTGCCAGGTGCTCATTAGTCATTTTATAGGGTGAACCTTTAGTCTCCAGTTTTTCTTCATTTAACACCTTTTGGTTGCACTGGCACCTGACGCCTTCTTCAGCCCTTTGATGCTGCATTCTCAGGCTGGAACCTCTTAAGCCATCCATTTATTGTTTAAGCACTCTCTTTCTTAAATACATTTCCTAATTAATGTTTCACATACAGTATTTTGTATAATAATAATTTTACACATACAATAGTTACAAAAAAGTTATAAAAGTTTCTGGGTGGCATTTTTTAAAACACTTTCTTTTTGAGTGCTAAGTTAGTTACTGTTATAGTTACAATGTTTTACTTTGCGATTAGGGTTAATTGGTTCACAGTGCTTTAAAAAGAACTGGCATCAATTGTGTAACAATGCCCTTAATCAATTACAGGGCTTGGCTCCCAGAGCAGAGTTAGTGGCTTGACAATGTATCGCTGCAATGTCAATTTCAAGTAGCTACTTGCAAAAGTTTGAGCATGCCCTGGAACAAAAAAAAAAAAAGGCTGTTTTTGGCTATGTAGTACAATTTTAAGTTACATAACCTCTAATATTAACAAATTATACTTTAAAGGGGCAATAATAATAAATCTAAACATTTAACAATCTTAACAAATAATCTAAACACTTATCAAGCTACTTCTACTTAACAAACTTATACTATGTAAACTTTCAGTTGTGGAAAACAAATTATGAAAAGTCACTTCCACTTGGGAAATCATTTTTAATACTTTAATATGTCATCCCTACACAATCAACTCCCACAGAAGAGTCAGCAGCTCTCAAGAGGTGCTTAGTGCCTACTAGGATCTGGCCCTGAGAGATGAAGAGACAAGAGCCTATTTTTGGCCCAGCTCTGCCATCAGGTTCAAACACTCATTTGGAATTCTAACAACAGAAGCTGAGATTTAAGCATCTCTTGGAGTACTTGAAGTGGAATACAAATGTACTGGGAAATATAAGAAAGGAAATGTTTGTTTTGTGCTCACTTTACTCACAGGAGTATTAACAGATAGAGTATGGTTAATAAACCTTCAATCTGTTTGAAAGGCTCAGCTCCTAAAAGAATGCTGATGACATGAGTTAGTTCAGGCAGACGAATAGGTTATAAGTGGAACAGGTCAATTAAAAGCCTTATTTGGGAAGAATTTTAGTGTCCAAGTCTTGTTCCATGGGTGGTTATGTAGTATAGTGGATTATGGGCAGTGGAATGGGAATTAGGAGACCTGAGTGGTCTTTCCACCTCTGCCACTGACTTGCTTTGAGAACCTTGTTCAAGTCACTTCACCTTTCTGTTTTCCATCTCCCACCTTTAATCTGTCTTGTCTATCTATGCCCCTTCAGGACAGTGATTTTTACTGTGTTTTTGAACAATGTCTAGTACAACAATTTTGCCTTGATCATGGTTGGGCTTTTAGGAAATCTTGGAATACAAATAATAAAAACAACACTGTAACCCACATGAGTGTGATGCTCTGCCCCTCTCTGGCGGTAGCTAAGCCTCAGAACTTCATAGTCCTGCTACAGCACTAGCTGACAGAGCTGGCCCTTTAGCTCAGATAGTTGAGGCTCATGCATCAAGATCCAAAATTCAGTCCCCCCGTGCTGATGACCCAGCCCCGGGGAGGGTTGTCATTACAATAATCACATAACATTTCCATGATCCAAACAATCATTGGGCCAGAGAGAGTAACAATGACTCTCTAACCTAATCATTTAGGGCACTCTCATGGGAGGTGGGAGCACTGAATTCATGTTATTTGCCAGTCTAGGCAACTAATGCTGATTTTGCAACATTTTATATATGTGATAAGTATAAATATTATCAAAAGAATTTTTTTCCTCAAAAGTGTAATTTCAAACTAATGAGCATATTTCATTTTAAACTGTTATAAACAAATCCTTTCAACTTCCTTTGATATACAGTACTTTACTGGAAATCAGACCTAATTTATCAGATTAGGATTCTCTGATATGACTCTCTTAGTTATGTTGAACCACACAGTACAGGGGTTTGTTTTGTTTTGTTTTGTTTTTGTTTTTAAAATAGCCAAAATATACATTAATCATAAAACAGAAAAACAGAAACAGGGAAACAAAAACAGGAAAACAGAAAAAAACCGAACACCTCTGGACATAGAATATTATTTTAGTATTTAGCCTTTAAAAATGCAAATCTGCATGTACAGAAACATTTGATAGAGGCTAAAATAGTGTTGTATTAATTTATACATTAATAGAATTGTTTAATCTGAAATAAGATCTTTTTCCCCACTAGCTACAGTTCGTTATGCCAATATTATTTTAAATCAAATTCAGCATACAATAGAATGTTGTTTTTAAATAACTGAAGGATTTGGTAGTGGTGGTATTTTAGTTGGCTTTATCACAAGTATTGGTCAGATTATTATATTTAATTACTGAATACATCTGAACAGGCATCTTTAGGCTAATTTACCGTGATGAAGTAAAACATTTCAGAGGTAAGAGGCTCCATCTGGTGGATAATCAGAGACCTAGTATATTTTGACTTGCTCAAGCACCTTTCCTCGTGTTCTGGTTTTTTTTTACAACTTTGTTATTTGTCTCCCTGATACAGAAGTCTCATCCTTGTTGTTTAATGAAAATAATTGATTGATTAGGACCAATTTATAGCACTACGATCTAAGTAATCTTAGAAAAAATAGTGAAAACATTGGGGTATCTCTGGTACACCTGTGTAGGTACACCTATGATTCAAACAGCTTATTTTTACAGAAGCAATTTTAATAGAGTGATGAGGTTTTCAAGCTTTGTAGCCAAATTAATACTTAGAGAAGAGAGAGAGAGAATATATCCAAAGCTCTTGCTCATGTTAGGAAACCTAAAATGAATGATACTACTAATATAAGGACAAATTTAGCTAAGTGTTGCATGATTTGTCCCATACTGTATATTGCCCCTTCCATGTCCATTCTACCCATGCTGCAGGGTGCCAGCTACCCCAGAGTTGTGCATACTACAGAAGTGAAGTTCAGAGATATTTCTTCCCTTGCAGTCAGTTTGTTTTATGGCTACTTTCACAAAGAAAAGGGCTAGAAAAATATTGTAATAGAATAAAAACAGAGATCCTCCTTCACATTTACATTTCTTCCAAATTGAGGGTGGATGGCAGCAACAGATGTCGCAGGATCCAAAGGACAGTTCTAATGATTACTTTGGAGGGGATGATGGCAGTTTGGGTGGAGATTGTAACTACCATTGTATCTCTTCTCCCTATCTTATTTTTCCCAGCTTCCTGGCTCAATATCTCAAGTACAATTTGATCAGTGGAAAATACGCACATTTACAAATTGTCTTCTACATTATCTAACAAAGAGCTGCTCTCATAAAAATATTTTTGAAATTAAAATTTAATCCGGGAGTAGAGCAACTATTTGCAAAGACATATTTGATTTCCAGCATTCTAGGCACTTTTAATAGCAACTGATGTATTGACTAATGCACTTTCAGAACATCCCCTCTTTTTTTTAATAGATTTTTGTTTTGCTATGGTAAAAAAGTAGAAGTCATGCTCTTTGGAAATGTTAATGTATTTTGCGATGTACATTATTCCAGCACTGACCACAAGATCGACCAACAAGGTTTATATTCATCGTAAACCTGGCACCATTTTATAGCAGGCTTGCCAACAAACACTTAGCAAGTGTTTTGGAACTGAACTTCAGTCTCACTGTAAAAAGATTGGGGCTTAAATTATAGCACCCTCCTCCTACTAGACTAGGCTTTGGTCTTGCTGAATCACTTTGCTCCCTGAGTTTGTTCTGTATGAGCTCTCTCTCTCAGGAAATCCGAAGAAGCCAGTTCTAGCAGGGTTGGTTAGTTATATTTTAAGCCTTCTCAACAGACAAATTAAATCTCTGCAGGCTCTTCCCTCAAAAGTCTGTGCAGGCTAAGTAGTCCCTTTCCCAAGTCTTGCATACTGACAGGTTTCAGAGTAGCAGCTGTGTTAGTCTATATGCATAAAAGGAACAAGAACAAGGCCTATGAAAGCTTATGCTGAAATAAATGTGTTAGTCTCTAAGGTGCCACAGGTACTCTTGTTCTTTTGCCCAAGTCTGTCCCTCACACCAGTAATTTCAGGAACTAAAATCTCCTGGCTCTGACTTCACAGCTTCAGCAATAAAGGACTCCACCCAGTCTCCTTTTTTCCCCATCTGGTTTCTGGAGCATCTCCTCTCTGCAGTCATTTGGGAGCACAGCCAGCCAGCCAGCCTGCGCCCCACCCCTGCCTTCCAGAATATTCTACACTCTGCATTCCCCTCGTTTCCTGCTGTCCTCTTTTATAAGGGTCAGGTAATGAAGCTCCAACTTTTTCTAAGGTGCAGCAGACAAGGATAACACTGCTCTACAGCCAAAATGCTTCTGAAATAAATGTAGTCAAACTTTGCTAATTCTGGGTCACTGAGAACTAAAATGATGCTTAAAATTGTTGACTGGCTCTAGTTTTCGAGATATGCTATTGGGTCAGTATATATGACTCTTCACATGGGAATGGCGGAGGATAAGTGAGTTATAAAGGGAAGGGATCTCAATTTAAACCAGAAATCACTAAAATACATCTTTGACTGGATCTATGAATAAATCTATGACTGGGTTTGGACAGTACTTGCTTTTTAGGCAAAACAATGAATGATGCAATCTGAAGCTGGTATTGCGTTATACATGATATGAATTGCATCATGTTATTCCTAGAAGTCATGGATGATGCAATCATAACGAAGCTTACATCACTCTGCTGAACAAATTGCCCTATATCAGCTCTAGAAATCATGCAGTGTCATGCTCTCTTATTTGTCAGTGTTTGATTTTGCAAAGGGACACATTTCTGTTTAGCCAAAGGGAGCAGAGATGCCTCGTACTTGTGTGAACAGTGCAGATAACTTCTGCTCTGTTTGTGGTGAAGTGACTTTTGCATCACAAAAGCACAGTGTAACCACTATGGTTAAGAAAGCCTATCACCTTTATTTTGGCTGCAAAATTGAAGATCAGGACAAGAGATGGGCCCCACACATATGCTGCAACACTTGTGCAACAAATCTTCGCCAGTGGTTGAACAGGAAAAGGAAATCTTTTTTCCAATGATTTGGAGAGAGCCAACAGATCATACCAGCAATTGTTACTTCTGCATGGTGCCTCCAGTTGGGAAAGGTGTGTCAAAGGAGAAAAAGTGGACTGTGCATTATCCAAACATTCCATCAGCTATACGCCCAATACCCCACGGAGAAGGACTGTCTGTTCCTGATGCACCAGAATCATTCTCACTTGAGTCGGACGAGGAAGAGGATGAAACTTCTGGTCCTGAACCATCAATGTCACAGGACCCACATTTTCTCCCATCCTCCTCCTCTGAAGCACACCTCAGAACACAAGCTGAACTGAATGACCTTGTCAGGGATTTTGAACTACCCAAGAATAAGGCAGAGCTGTTGGGCTCCAGACTACAGCAATGGAATCTCCTGGCAAGTTATGTTAGGGTTTCCATGTTCCGTGACCGTCAAAAGGATCTTGTCCCATTCTTCTTCATGGAAGGTGATCTTGTAGCCTGCAACAACATCGATGGTGTGATGGCAGCCCTCAACATCGTTCACGATCCAGAGGAGTGGAGACTCTTCATTGATTCATCAAAGACAAGTCTTAAAGCTGTTTTGCAGCATAATGGCAATGTTTTGCCATCAATTCCAGTCGGTCATGCAGTCCATATGAAGGAAACCTATGACAACATGAAACAACTTTTGAGGTGCATAAACTATGACCAACATCAGTGGCAGCTTTGTGGCGATCTGAAGGTTGTTGCTCTCTTGCTTGGTCTGCAGACTGGATACACAAAGTACTGCTTTTTCTCTGTGAATGGGATAGTCGTGCAAGAGATTCCCACTACATCAAGAAAGATTGGCCACTCTGACAGTCATTGGAGCCTGGGAGGAAAAGTGTTGAGCATCCACCACTTGTTGAATCAAGGAACATTTTGTTACCACCCTTACACATCAAGCTGGGTCTGATGAAGAACTTTGTCAAGGCCATTGACAAAACACAAGCAGCTTTCAAGTACCTCCGTGGAAAATTTCCAAGGTTAAGTGAAGCTAAGATAAAGGAAGGTGTCTTTGTTGGTCCTCAGATTCGTGAACTTCTTCGAGATGATGCATTTGACCATGCACTGCGTGGCAGGGAAAAGACGGCATGGAGAGCCTTCCAGTCAGTGGCAATACATTTTCTCGGAAACAACAAGGCAGACAACTACAGGTTGTTGGTGGAAAACCTCCTCAAGGCATACAAAAGCCTTGGTTGCAACATGTCACTAAAGATACATTTTTTGCACTCTCATCTGGATTTTTTTCCACCAAACTGCGGAGCAGTGAGCGACGAGCACGGCGAGTGATTTCACCAGGACATTGCAACAATGGAGAAACGCTATCAGGGCAAATGGAGCCCATCAATGCTTGCAGACTATTGCTGGACAGTGACAAGACATGCTCCATTTAATGAATACAAGAGACAATCCAAGAAGCGCCGAGTAGACACTGAATAGGACTAAACTATGTACATAATAGTTTTTTGCCTTTTGTTTCATAATACATTTTATTTGTATAACCCTTTTGCTGATTTTTAAAGTGTTACATAAACAGGACAGGTGAAATATTATCATGTAAAGCAACCATAAACACATGAAAAGACCTAGGTTTACAATTTATGATTAAAACTCTATCTACACAATATACAGAGACATAAAATGTAAAAACTTAAATATCTTAGAAACAGGAGCCAATCAGTTGTTTTAATTGTCATATCTGAATTCAGCACATCAAAATACATAATAAATATCACATTTTATCTCTGAAGCAGTTGACTTCTAAAAAATTGTAGGTCAGTGTAATCAGCCAGCTGCAAGTCTCTGTTCCCAGAGGAATAGTATCACTTATACCTTCACACTCACCATTGTTAAACTACTTTAAAAGATACCATAGCTTTCTGGCCTTGAATATATTGGAAACCCTTTATTTAAATATGCATTCGGTATCTTTCACACTCGGTTTAGAGGTAACATTGGGCTTCCTTGCATAGATGGAAAAAATATTGTCTTGCATGGAAAGAAGAGAATAATAGTGCAGAAAACCCAGGAACTCTTTACTACAATGCCTATTATCTCTTGCAGTCAGGGATTTGCAAAACTCAAAAGGTAGCAACATATTTCTGTTATCTATCTTCTACCTTACTGGTGAGTGCACTTTACTGGACATCCTGAATGAGTTTAACAGAGAAAGATAAGGCATTGGCCCATATTGCCAACTTTGTCTGTTGGTTGTATTTTAGAAGAGAATGGTCTTAACATTAAGAAAGTATTATCAGGTGGTGCTTTGGGCAAATCTTTTGCTTTGCCCTTTGCTTGAACTTCCTAAGGTGCTCTTACATTAAAGAACACATGGAGGGAAATAAAAGATCCCACTATAATAGAGCCAAAATCTTATCCTTCAGCTTTTCCTATAAAACATGGCATAGTTTTCAGAAAATAACGGAAATGGATGGCCTGTGCATCAGCTCTTGGGAGAAGTTACTTGAAGGAAGAATTCTCTGTTCCTACACAAACTCAACAACCAATGAGCAGGATATTCTATTCTCATGTGGTTCTTATATTCATACATGGTGGGTGATACTGAGGGGGAGATGGTGCTAAGTGAAACTTACTGACTACTGTGATGCCCTGTGGGAGGAGAATGTTGGAGAGCAAACCCAGGCCACACATCCCACAAAGCCGTGGCCTCTGTCCTGCAGGGCTGGACCCAGCTCCTGTTTTGGTCTGTTGGCTCTCACCGCTTGCAGATATGGAGGCTCCCACCACAGATTTCTGTGACATGTGTCCACATGAAGATGAGGCCCTCCCTCTGCCATGATGCATACTGCCCTGTTCTTGGCCTGGCATTGCCGGATATGGTGGGGCATTTGCTACAGTGCTGGGCATGTGAGTGGGGTGATTCAATCCACCCAGGAGAAAAGATGATGAGTTAGATATGTGGTGTGGTGGGAAGGCACCCTTGCCATCTTACCACTTTCTAATAAGGCTCATAGACTTTAAAGCCAAAAGGGACTATCATGACCATCTCGTCTGATCTCCTGCACATTGCAGACCACAGAACCTCACCCATCCACTCCTGTAAAAGACCCCTAACTTCTGGCTGAGTTCCTGAAGTCCTCAAACAATTATTACAGGATTTCAAGATCGAGAAGAACCCACCCTTTATTCTAGTTCAAACCAGCAAGTGTCCCATGCTGCAGAGGAAAACAAACAAAAACCCTCCAGGGTCTCTGTCAGTCTGACCTGGGGGAAATTCCTTTGTGACTCCAACTATGGTGATCAGTTAGACCCTGAGCATGTTGGAAAGATCCAACAGCCAAACATCTGGGAAGGAATTCACTGTAGTAATTCAGAGGCTGCAGTATCCCATCTCCAGCTGTTGGGGACATTTATGAAAACGCCCCTTGATTTCAAGCACAGTCAAATGCCTAAGGACTTTTGAGGATCTGTACATAAGTGATTTGACTAGCATCTGGCACATGTGTGTGTCTCCTTTTTCTTTTCCACTCCCCATGGGAAAAATACATGATTTTTTTTCTTCAGTGGTGGTTGTGAGGCAGGGATTTGTTCCATAGTCTTGCTCACTTGTGTGCAAGCTGAAAGCTCTGGTAAACTTGTAAGACAACATCACTGCTCTCTCACTGTTCATGAATCATCCCAGTTCTCTTGATCTGCTTGCAGCCCCACAGAAGAGAGAATAAATGGGGAAAAAAACCCATGCATTTTATTTTATTAACAGTTGTGATAAATATGATGGGTTTAAATCCTAAAGACCATACTCCTTTGAAACTCCCATTAAAGTGAATGTTTTTTCCCCCTTTTCTAGAATCAAAATTGCAGGAATTAGCACTGCTTAATGTAGTCTGGGAAAATTGGAATGTGTGTGTGGATAGACTAGAAGGGAGAGAGATGGAGAGAGGGCCAGAGGTCGAAAGGTCCCAATTATCAAGGTAAGGGATGTAACTGCAATTCCTTGGAGATTCAGAGAGTTAGTTCAGAGCACACCTCCTTGTCCAAATGCTTATTTGAAATTCATCAAAAGCTCTTAGGACCATAAAAGTGACCTGTGGGTTGTTTATTTTTTTGTTTGTTTTACCAAGTACAGGTTTCTCATGAGATTTCTAGTACTGCCTGATTCAAGTCTGAATAGAAATAGGCCAAGAAGTCTTGTGGGATTTTGACCAGGTCATCAACTAGTGTAAATCATTCTCTCTCTCCTGAAGTCAGTGGAGTTATGCCAATTTGTACCTGCTAAGGGACTGACCCTATAGACTGGAACCAAGAAGTGTAGTTGTAATTTTTTTGTTGTTGTTGTTTTAGAAAATAAATATTTTTATACTTAAATGCTTTGTTACACTAATATTTTATCTGGGTTATATGTGGGGCAGATTCTGGAGCCTCTGAATCTAAAAGCATGAGTTATTATTGCTTGAGCTAGAGAGCAAGGATAATTCATGAACCTGCAGGTATCAGACTCATGTCTATATACAAGATCTGACCAGTGCAGGGAGACAAAGTCTCAAACTAAATTAGCTTAGGTTATATTAGGCTGGATTCAGATTTAAGTCTGGGGAAAGGAAAGAAGGTGAAAAGTGGATTTTGTTTATCCATTATTTTTAATACATATTCACAGTCATCAAGGATTTAAAAAAGAATGAGGAGTACTTGTGGTACCTTAGAGAATAACATTTTTATTTGGTCATAAGCTTTCGTGGGCTACAGCCCATGAAAGCTTATGCCCAAATATCTATCATCAGACGCATAGAATGGATCATACAGTAGGGAGAGAGAGAGAGAGAGAGAGAGAGAGAGAATATGAAAAGGTGGAAGTTTGCATAACCACTCTAAGAGGCTAATTAATAAGATGAGCTATTGTTAGCAGGAGAAAACTTTTGTAGTGGTAATCAGGATGGCCCATTTCAGACATGTGTGAGTAACAGTAGGGAGATAGTTAACATGGGGAAATAGATTCAATTTGTGTAATGACCCAACCTCTCCCAGTCTTTATTCAAGCCTAAATTTGCAAATTAATTCCAGTTCATCAGTTTCTCATTGGAGTCTGGTTTTGAAGATTTGTATTGAAGAATTGCCACTTTTAAGTCTGTTACTTAGTGACCCAAGAGGTTGGCGTGTTCTCCTACTGGTTTTTGAATTATATGATCGCTGATGTCAGATTTGTGTCCAAACCAGACAGTCTTTATGCAAAAGAATAAATGGCCACAAAAAGAGTTTCTCCTGCTGATAACAATAGCTCATCTTAATTAATTCTACCTATTGTATGTTCCATTCTATGCATCTGATGAAGTAGGCTGTAGCCCACAAGAGCTTATGCCCAAATAAATTTGTTAGTCTCTAAGGGTTTGTCTTCACTACCCACAGGATCAACAGATAGTGAGCGATCTCTTGGTGATCGATTTATCGCCTCTCATCAAGGCGATAAATCGATCACTGCCAGGTAAGTGGGGTGTGGGCTTACTCTCCACCTCCCCCATGTACCTCCACATAAACACACCTTCTGCTACTCTCTTTCCATAACTTATTTTTTTCCTGCAACTCTGCCGGGAAATGTTAATAAATTCCCATGACAAAATCATAGCACTACTAAATGTAATTTGTGCAGTGTGGCCATCCATAAGAGCACTGAAGAGCCTTAATTTTCTTACCTGCTTTCAACATGTGTCTGAAAGTGAAATGGAGTTGTATAATTTTAAGGAATATATTAACACTGATGATAAGCAAAGAGGAAAATCCTTCAGGGATTATATTAATTTCCCTCTTATAGAATGAGCATCATAAAAGACGCTGTCTCTACAGGATATAGATGGCATCTAATGCTGGAAATCCTCAATTTTTTCTGAATCAAGAGTTAGTTAAGCTACTTAATGAAGCTTTCTTAACTATGCAAGAGGAAAATGGACCAGCTACTGAAAGTTACAGCATGTGGTTTTGTTTTTTTATTAGACAGTAATATTTCTGAACTGAAGTTTACCTGCACACATTTTCAGAGTGGGCCGTTAATAGTTTTTATCCAAATCATGTTTTACTAATAAACTGCTTCCCCCACCATTCACTACTTCCCCTAACAAATGTTGATTAGTGCTAGGCAATATTTTTTGACAAATAATTTATTCACCAAAAGCAATGCAGTTTTGGTGGACCTGAAAGTATTTTTGAATTTGACATGAATTTGCCAAATAGTCTCATAAAAAAAATCCCCCCCAAAAACAACCCATAGGTTTAGGAACAGTCACAAAATGGCCAGAGAAGCAGGAGGTGTTTCTAGTAGTAGGTGTGGCTCCTCAACACCTTTAGCCCAGTGGCTAGGTTGCTTTCATGGGAATAGGGAAAGCCAAGTTCAATTCCCCACCCACTAGAACAAGGAGCTGAACAGAGATCTCCAGTCTTCCAGGTGAGTACCCTAACCACCAGGGTTTAGATTCATCTTCATAGTCTCTCTCTCTCTGACCTAATTATTTTTTGAGTATTTTATGCAAAAGGGTTGACAATCAGATTACCTCTGTCAGCAAGTCATGGTTGAGATAAAGAATTTAGGGACAAATTTAGGAAGCAAAGGGACAAAGTCAATGAAGACGAAACTAAGGCTGAACCTTGGGGCAGTCATCTTGGCATTGCAATTTCTGGGGATTTGATATGGAGTTTGTCTTATCATTTTTTCTGTGTGCGTTCATTTGAGAGTGTAGTGATTTTTCTAGTTCACCAGCTTTGACATGGTGTGTCTTGGTCTATGGGAAGCTTGCTTCTGATGATGAGCTCGGTGATTGTTTGAAGGTCAGCAGAGAGGGTTGGGGAACAATTTCTTTCAGAATGGGGTCCACTGTGGACTCCAGGCAGGTGATTCATTCTTCTGAAGGTTGTGATGGTGTACGAGTCATATGTCATTCCCTTTTCTCCCCCCATCCCGCCTCCCATACACCCCTCACACTTCTCAGTCCCACAGAGATATCTGTTTTCTCATCAGATGAGGGATTTCTTGGTTACCACATTCTCAGATACTACGGTGTGAAGGCTATATAAGCAGATAAAGGGGAAATATCTAAATATAGATTATATAGCGGAGAATGGGGAAATAGATGTAACATAAACAGAACTTCAACCTACAATATGACATAAGAATAGTTTTTGGAATGATTTTTACTCCAAATGTGTATTTATTACACACACATGAGCTGGAAAAGTAGTAAAAAATAAGAAAAACACCAGAACTTTTCCTACCACAAATGGTGTTAGATCAAAAAGAAATTTCACAGAAAACTCTTGTTTAATTCCCCTCACCCCAAACTGGAGAAGTTACAGAATCTTAGAGTTTTAAAAACAGCTAAGAGGTGGGGATAAGAAACCTAGACACTGTTAAATCTATTGAATCAAGTGACAAACATAAAAGAGGGAGAAAGGGTGGGAAATTTAACCTACATTTTCAGTTTTTGAAAACAAACAAAAAGGCCATGCTCCTGATATTTCAGCACAAGCTTGCAGACCCAAGAGATTAATGGTTGGATCTCAACTTTTACATGCTTGTCCAAACTGAATTTTAGAACTTTAAAGATTCATCCGTCACTACACAGTCATTCTTTAGAGAGGCATCAAGAAGTCAGGGACGAAGTGCGGAGAACCTGAAAGTGACATGTAACATAAACAGTGAATCAATATGAGCTTTAAGTATTATTACCTTTTGGTGATATTGCATAAAAGAACTTGGAAAATAATTGCTTGTAGAGACTTTAATCCATACATAACTGTATCTACAAGTTTCAGGTGATGTTTACAATGTAAACAAATAGGAACAGTATTTTTGAAGATCATTTGGGAAATTTCATATACTTTTGTTTCAGTATAATGTAAACTACTAGTTTAAGGGGTTAATACATTGTTCTTTCAACCTTGTTCACGTGGTACAAGCAATTTAACCTAGCACTTACATTTTGCTAGCTGTGTTATTTGTAAGATTCATTTATTATCCCCAGAATGACTTTCACTAATATTTGCTTTAGCTCTTGGGGCGGGGGACAGGGGGAAGGTCCCTGCATTTTTTCACAAAATTTGTAATCTAACACCTCAATCTATTTTGTGGACAAAGTGTTTGTATTCTATTATATTTGTTTGACCGCTTGAAAGTCCCTGAACAAATTTCTAGTTTGTGACTTAATTATGATAACATTTATTTTGTTCACAGAGTTGATTAGGACAGCTGCTATCATTTATTTCAGTAATAGATTGATGGAAATATGGGTTCATCACGGAGTGAAATTTGACAAAAGACACTTCATCCAGAAAAAAGTGAAGGACTCTAAATTTTCAGCATTCAAGTGCCAATTTTCGTAATGTAACAGATGATATGATGTTTTCTTTTTAGAAATTAGTCCAGAAGTTGTCTTGACCTTGACTAGCAGTGCCTCTGTGAAAACTCACCACATCTGCCTGTTGGAGAACAAGTTTGGCAGGAGTTTAGGGAAAGCTGCTCATTTATGCTCACAACTAAAGACTACTGGGAAGATGAAACTGGAATTAATACACAAATGAAGCCAATTAGTTTCCTCTTCTGACAAGTATACCTACACATTTTCTATTTACTTAGTTAGATGCAAATAGCCGTCTCCTGAATAGACCCAGAAAGCTCCCTTCCCCTTTGCAGCAGAGCTGGTGTGATTCTGCAGAGCAAATGAGGACTTCATATATTGTATAAAATCCAGTAACTCTAACAGCTAGATCTGGTCAAAAGGTTTCCATTCAAACTTCTTTTTCCAAAAAATAAAATTAATTTTTCATGGACACTGTTG
The DNA here is from genome assembly GCA_007922305.1 of Dermatemys mawii. Lineage (NCBI taxonomy): Eukaryota > Metazoa > Chordata > Testudines > Dermatemydidae > Dermatemys > Dermatemys mawii. Next base: position 15,697,691 of record ML677334.1, read on the forward strand.
GCTTTCCTTGGAAATTTTCCTTTTTTTGATCATAAAAAAAAGAGGCTGAAACCCATTTTTTTAAATTTAGAAATGCTTCCTGTGTGTCTCATGGGAGTTCAAATGCAGCGGCATCTTGTCCCCATTTTGCTTTGTGGGCTGGGCTCACTGACTGGACTGTATGTTCCATGATGAGGGACTCCCTTTCAATAGGAAAGGCCATGGAGCAACATGAGAAATGTAGTCTGACCAGTGGGCCATACCTCTAGTTAAAATAGACATACAAGGTACCCAAACTACAACTCTCGTGAGGCACTGCAGCAGCATTTCCAAAACAAAATTGCTGAGTCTTTGCCATTTTCACTGAAATGGTTTGATATTTGAATTTCTGCTGGAAAAACCCCAACATTTTGTGTGTGAATTTGGGAGCCTCCACTCCTCACCCATTGCCAAAGGAGTCCTCACCCGTTTACCTTCTTTTGACCAGTTCTAATAGAAACAGAGTTGGGTAAGGATCTGGAAGCCATGGGTCATCTGGAGGATCTGCCAAATGAATGGATTCATCTGACCTCCCTCTTCTGTTAAATGATATTTGGCCCATTACAATATCTGAGCACATCATATATTTTGAAAATTTTCAAAAGCTCCTTGAGCTCTTAAAGAAGGTAGGTTCTTTTGAAAATCCCACCCTAAATGATTTTATCTGTACATTCCAATGTGAGGTACACACATATTATCCCATTTTCCATATGGGAATTGAGGCACACCAGGATTAAATGACTAGCCCAAGATCTCACAGGAAATTTGTGGGAGAAGTTGGAATTGAACCATATTACCCATATCTAGTGTTGGCAGAATTCTCTCTATACAATTCCAGCACATAAAATTGGTAAACTTTCAATTTTTTTTTCAATAAAGATTTTCACACTGGCATATAATTATTTTTATCTATTTAAATTTTCACAAATCTGGGAAATTATGGGCATATCACACACAGGAGAGGTTAGACACTGAGATTCAAAAAGTTAAAGATTAAAAACACAAATTGTCATCTTTACATGTCAAAATATACAATGTAAATATCCATAAATCAAACTCTAATATATTCTGAGGCAGCATTTTTCTTACTTCGCCCATTGGAAAATTTCAATTATTAATGGAAAAATTTTACCATTGACTTATGTGTGTGTGGCGTAATTCATGTTTATCAATATTTACTATAAAATCTACTCCTTTCAAGACTACTCATTTCCCAGTCAGATACATTTACTACAAGACCATCTTCCATTCCTCGTTCCGGGTAGAACAGAAAACTGTTTCAACTATTCTTCCTCTATTTCTCATCTCTGTATGCACTTCAGTTACGTGGACTAGATTCTGGGCTGAGGGTTTGGTTTTTTAAATAATTTAAAAGGATAAATGCATAATTTTAAAGGAATAATAAGAGTCTGAGTTAAATCAACAAGAATAGAAATATTTATGACTTGATATATATAGGATTTTATCCTTTTCCCATATGAAATTGCAAAACTTCTCAGACTTCCAAGAGAATAATTGGTCCTTGTAATTCGGTATATCTAACCCACATTGACCCAGGGGGGTTAACCACACAGTGTGGGCTGAGGAGGCCATACCCCTTTGTCCCTGCTGGGCATGCTTTAACTAGCTGAAGAGGAGAGCAGATGTATGTTGCAGGCTCCCGCCAGGGAGTAGCTGGAGCTCCAGATGGCAGAAGCTGAACTGGTGTAATCAGCGGTGGAACCTCTGCTGATTGCAAAGGATGAGAGGGATAGAAGGCCACCACCCACAGGGGAACTGACAGAGCAGGAACGAAGTGTTGAAAGTGGCCCAGAGACAGTGACTATTGAAATGGGATACAAAGTCTGAGTCATGGACTACTGGTTTTACAAGGCCCCCAGATGAGAACCTGGAGGAGTAGAGCAGGTCCTGGCCCTCCGCCCTTGCCCTGCATCTATTGCTGGGCATGGGGTCTGCCCAGAGGGTTAGGCTCAAGCCAGGCACTACCCTGTGAGATAGGGTGGCTTTAAGGGCTCTGGCTACTATTCTATGCTACCCTGAAGACAGCGGACACCTTAGTGACTCTGGCTGCTTGAGCCATAGCTACCCCTTTAACTGTTTGCCTCAACCTGACATTCTACGATTGGGTATATTTACCACGGGACAGTCCTCAAGGCAAAACACAGCCCAGTCGTTAGCACTAAGGATTGTGTGTGAGGGGGTATTTATCAACAAGAGAAATGAGAATCTTGATTCTGCCATTAAAATAAAATAGATCTTCAGTTTCCACTGACAGCAGTCCCTCCATCTTGACCAATGTACAGATATACTCCAAAAATTCAGCACTGACTTAATTAGCAAGTAGTTTATAAATTGCTGTGCTTTAAACTTTCATTGCATGGTTCATGTACTATTAACAATGCCTTATGTACTTAGTCAGTTTGTACTTTATCACTTAAGTAGCTAGATTTCTACTCTGAGTTTTATTAATCTATAGTTTAATTAATAGATGTAATAAAGCAGGCATTATACATTAAGCAATATGCACACTTAAAAATTGTAATTGATGCAGTGATGCAGTTTGGGCAGAAGGCTGCAGTAGAAGATCAGGTTGAAATGCCTTAGGAGATCCTTGTTTTCAGTGTTGCCAGGAACATTAGCAGCTACCAAAAATATTTACAAGTTTTCAGCAACTTTTGGTTGCACAAAAGCTTTTCTCACTGATTTCTATCATTAATTGTAACAGGACTGATTATCTGTGTTGCAAAGCAGCTTTTAGCATGATACATTAAACAAAAATACTTCCCTTATTACTATTCAGTCTGAATCAGTGCTTGGCAAAAATCAGTTATGCATATTGACTAAGTTAAACAATATTCATACATGCAAAATGTGTAGAAGAAAATATAGCAGGTTCTCCAAGTGAAAAATCACCATAGTTAACAATCAGCATAAGATACATTTGTTCCATAATGATTTTTTTATTATTTATAAGTGCATGAATGAAAATAGAAGACTTGATAGAATATTAGTAGTTTTGTATTAGCTGGGGAATTTCACCATAGTTTACCAATTTATACTAAATGAGAAGGCTTCAAGGCATAAATAAATTGCAACTGAAAGTCTTACCAGACAATGTGTTTAGAAAAATAGCTACACTATCTGACATTTCAATAATAATTTGCAATTTAAGGCAACAACAGATTATATGTATTATGTTTCTCCTGTTCATTTGATCAAAGGCACATGATTGCCACAGACTAGCACAGCTGCATTTAACATGTAAAAATATGGAAATGTAACAGTGCTACATAAGCTATTGAAACTACTCTCTCATGTTAATGATACCGAACTAATTGCAATAGTACTAGACATTTCAAATAATAATAGTAATGCTTTGTACTTCTGTTTCACCTCTCATCCGTGATCTCCAAGGGATTTAAAAATGTTAATAGGGGTATGCAGGTGTTGTTATATGCCTATAACACTGTAATAATTTGAAGCACAGAGACATTAAGAGGGCTTTTATTTGAACACACACAAAAATTAAGAACAGAACCAGTGGTAGATCTTCCACTGTTCTGCTCTATTAACTAGAGAACAGTGCCTTCCTCAGTGTACCAAGCTCTACAGATGCCAGTAAAGACATGATCCCTGCCTTGAGGAGTTTACAATCATAGATAAAAATATCTCATAGCAGTGGATTTTTTTAAAAAATGTACCATATAGATAGGACAGAAATGAATGCATTAGACACTGGGCCAAGAGACAGGAGGTCTTGAGTTCTATACTTGCTTTTTAATTAATACTAGAGCTAGTCAAAAGTCATAATTTCCATTCCATGGGAAATTTCCCCTTCTGTCCCCCCAAAATCAGTTTTTGAATGAAATGTTGAAAATTTAAAATTTCTCAAAGGAAGCCCCCCATTCTTTGTTTTGAATAATCAAATAATTTCACTTCTAACTGAATTCAGAAACTCCAAGGCTCCTGGCTTAGCCATTGTTCCTGGGAATTTTAGCTCTAGTGGACTGACAGGAAACCAAAAATCCGTGGAGCCATAGCTATGCAGCAGCCTAACAGCTTGGGAGTCAGGGCTCCCAGCTCTGTGGGTTCCTGATTCAAGACAGCCCACCTGTGTTTCATTGGAAATTTGTCAAAACACATAGTTTCTTCAAAATATTTTGGTTTCAACAAACCAGCACTTTCTAAGAGAAATTTATTTCATTGGAAGGGTCCTGGCCATTTCTATTTAGTACTTTGCCTTTTACATCTGTTTCTTTTCCCTTCCAGAGATAGATTTCCCCTTGTGAAATCCAGACCATGCTTTCAACAATAAAAAAAGAAATGAGAATAACTATAATTGAATATATATACTGGGAAAGGAAAGTATTTTTAGCTCTATATTTAGAGATGGAAAGGTTAAATATTTTTATAAAGGGAGGGTAATGGGTTAGGTGCATAGGATGGAGAGAACTCCAGGTCCTCCTGCTGATGCTGACTTGCAGTGGGTTATTGGGCTAAATCACTTCTCTTTCCTGCTGATTTTCTTATCAGTAGAATGATGATAATATATTCATCTACTAAATAACTATAGCCAGGGCCAGATTCACTCTCCTGTGGGACTGGGGCTAGTAGATTTTGTGGGACCCTGGGGGTTTGGAGTGGGGAAGTGGGTTCAGGGCTGGGACAGGGGACTGGGTTCTGTGAGGGGGTACAGCTCCAGTTGGCTGGGTGGGCTCTGGGGCAGGGCCAGAGATGGGACCAGTGGCTGGGGTGCAGGATGGAGTGAGGGGTGTAGACTTTAGCCGGGAGACGCTGACCTCGGGCGGCTCCTGGTCAGTGGTACAGCCAGGCTAAGGCAGGACCCCTCACTGCCCTGGCTCTGTGCTGCTCTGCTCCCTGAGGTGGACAGAATGTCCTGCCCCTAGGCAGAGGGGCCAGGCTGCTCTACATGGTGCAAGCTGCCTGTGCCTGCAGATGCCACTTCCGCAGCTCCCATTGGCCAATGGGAGGTGCGTAGACATCGCTGGGGGTGGGGGCAGCATGCCCCTTGCTTAGAGGCTGCAGGGGCACATTGGTGAGTTGGTGCTTGCAGCTGCAACCCCCGAGGAGGGGGTGGGTGTCAAGGCTCAGGGACCAGTGTCTAACCCATGGCATGGAGACTTGCCATGGGCTGGATGAAAAGAAGCAGTGGGCCACATACAGCCTGAAGCCCTCCCCCTACCCGCAAAGCCTCTGCGTTAATCCGTCCCTGACTACAGATAGTCAGGAATTTTCCATCTGGAACATTTTTTCTGTCAGGAAATGCAGATTTGTCAAATCTTAAATATTCTGTGGGAACATCAGTTTACACAAAACTTACAAATGGAACAAAGCAGGGTTTACATGGAAGCCTGCCTGATTTCTTCTCTGTCCATCTAATTCCCTAGCTTCTCAGCAGCCCACCTAACAGGCTACCACAATGCTGAGGCTCTCTGGGTTTGCAACAGCAAACCAAACAGGGTACCATGGAGATGGAGGTGTGGATGCTTGGGTATTGAGACAAGAAATTTTCAAATAATTCAATTTTGTTTCTTCTGATCAAAAGTGTTGACAATCCAATTTTTATAGTTTCAGAATGAAAATTCAGTTGGAAATGTGAAATTTTGTCATGAGAGTGAAATTCTGGTTCCTCTATAGCTGTGTAAGTAACATTTGTGAAAATCTATACATATACAAGGTATCATTAATGCTGATTACTTGCAGAGGGATCCAAGATCTGCAAAGGTTGTTTTGTTTTTTGTCTGATTGCAAGCTTTGCTTGTATTTGGGCAATACTGCGAGCTGGGTTACTGGATATTGAATGCTTGAGAGAAAAGATGGTCCAGTGGTTACTGTGTTAAATTTAGATTCAGGAAACCCTGTTTCAGTCTTGCTTCACTACAGACTTCCTGTGTGACCTTGGACAAGACACTTAGGGTTATGTCGGCACTGCAATAAAACACCTGTTACTGGTTCAAGTCAGCTGACTCGGGCTTGTGCTGCAGAGCTATAAAATTGTGGCACAGACAGTGATAGAGGCCAGATGAATGCTTAAGATAAATGCTCTCTTGGGTTTATATTTGTAATTCTGGGAGCATATTTACTCATTTATCAATCTAGTCATGTTGAAGCTAGCTTACTAAACACTCCTTTACAGTGTAGAGATTAGTATTGCTGACCCTCTGGTGTATGGTTTGAGGGATTTATATTATCCTCATAAAAGCACACATTACTTACGGAGGAAAACTGGAATAGTGTTAATTTTAAAATATCAGTAATGAATGAGGGAAACCTGTAAGATATAAAATTATTCATATTTGGATAGGATGCAATTAAAAAATGGATTTGGATTTGCTATTGGAAAGGCAAAAACCACTGACTGAATTTGTCAAAACCAAAATCACATGTGCTTTTACGGACTGCACAGGGTCTGATCCTTTCTTCTGTTGGAGGCAACGGCAAAGTTCTTATTGACAAATAGCAGCAGGATCACAATGCAGATGGGACAGAGTCAGAGTTTAAAGCCAGAAGGGACCACTAGATCATTTAGTCCAACCTCCTGTATTTCACTGGCCACCATCACCACCCAGCACTAGCGCACTAAATCCAACAACCAAAATGAGACCAAAGTGTTACGGCCCATAGGAGATTAGACTGTTGAAAAAGGCAGCTTTTTTTGACACTTCTGCTCCTTCCTCTTGTGCTGTCGCTGCACTAACACTGTTAGCATTAGTACACATGGAAAGGAACACAATTAGCAGAACAGTTGCTCACATTCACTCCAGCCCATGAGCTGTTTCTATCTCAGTATTTATATAATAAGTCTAACTTCATAGAGCTGGCCAGTCTTAAACTATGCTTTTATTGTTGTTTCCTTCATCCTCTCTTCCTCACTCCTTTTTTCTCCTGCTTTATGTTTGTTATATCTACCTTTGTGCCTTGTCTTTAAAATAGAAATCAATTTCAATCTTTTGGGGTGGGTATTGTCCTTCTATTCCATGTTTCTAATTATCCAGTGAAGTGTGTGTGTTGGAGGGGACAGGTAACTCGCCCCTCAATTTCTCCAGCCCAATAGCATTAGGCTGAATTATTATTTTATCTACTCTCTTCCCCTTGCTCACCATATTTCATTATCAATCCTTTGGGAATGATTGGAGGGAAATAAAGCCTAAGGTGTGAGATAAGAGAAGCAAAACATGAGAGTCAGACAACTTTCTTCTTCGTTCTCCTACTTTCTTTTCTCTCCCGTGGCTCTGAATAGCTGGTGCTGCAGAAGTCCAGGAAGCACCTACACTAAGCAGTGGGGATTTCTAGAAGTTTCTTAATAAAATCATAGAGTTACAATGGATCACAAGAGTAATCTAGTTAAACCCCATGCCAAGATGCAGGATTTGTTATTTATTCAACAGCACAGTGGAACATCAGTCTAGAGGAAGAGTAGCAAAGAAGAAAGGTAAGAAGTTCAGAAGTAAAAATGGCATTTGGACCTTCCATGGGGAAGGAGGAAGAAAAGCTGAGAGAGTGATGGATGAGGCTGTAAAGATGGACAGACAGAGATATATTATGTTGCATTACACCTGATGATCCTGAAAACTATATTTATTATAGATAGTGCATTGGTCACATTGGCAATAAAAGAAAAAGTGGAATAAAATAGTACCTCTTGGCAACTCAGAAGAAATCTAAAAAGCATCATCACATTTGCCCAGAGTAGTGGGAATATAACTTCTAGAAATTTGAACGGTAAGAAAGTGAATGAAATAGTGAACAGATTAATAGAGTTAATCCTGCCTTCATCCTCTGTAGCAGGCTTTAGATATAGTGAGACTTTCTGGTGCTGGAGTATGCAGTTCTTCTCTCTATAAAAGAGGTTTGGCTGGGTCTCCTACAGCATGTAGGCAGGGGTGCTCTTGACCACTCAATTTCCGCCAAGTCTGTGCCAGCTCTCTCACTCTCTCTCTCTCTCTCTCTCTCTCTCTCTCTCTCTCTCTCACTGCTCTGTGGAAGAGGGAGGAAAATAGTGTTTCTTTGGAGCAGCAGCCTTTATAACCTGTTCTGTCCCTGGCATAGTTACTAACTACTGCTACATTCACTCTCTCACACACATATCTGTTTTCTTTATTACTTCTAGAGCCTGCACACTAGGCAATGTTGAGTTTCAGTTCAGATATTCAGCTAGATACAGACCAGCCACAACAAAGTTGTGCCTCTTATCCTCAAAGAAGGGGTAGAAAGTCATGGCCAGTGTAATATGGCCCCAGATGAGTTCTCGTTTTTACAGTAGGACAGTGTTGGGTACACCATTCTCTGAACCTTTTCTACTCTGCTATCAAGGGAAGATTAATATCTTTGTTCAACCATTCTCCTTGAATATCATTACACTTGAACAGGATTATTTTGAGAGGCTTCTGCTGTAATCTGTCCTGGCTACTGGGTGTGTGACTTTTTTAAATTTCAGCATGAGGTGCCTTTGCTTATCTTAGTTCATAAGCACATCCAATGGCTCAGACACAACAGAAGAAGTTTACCTGAGTCAGGTGAAGCAATTTCAACAGCATTTGTCTGGCTTTCCCAGGGGTCACTGATTTTGTATTTGAATCACATGCCTTTTTCTGGCCATATTATTGTAGACTAATATGAATGCAACCTGTTATTCCAGACACTATACCGCATAAAATATGCCCCAAGGAGACCTCTTCCAATTTACTTGCAAGTTGTAAAAGTCATATTCAGTTCTTGCCATTTGGAGCTGTACATAATGTCATGTATCCCATTTGGTTAGGGCAGTTGTGCTGATTTTTCTTTATAAAAAAAGCCAAGATATGTGCACAGATGTTGAATGCATATTACACAGGTCAGATTACTGTGGGGATTATCAGATCAGCAGGCAACGAAAAGGTAAAACTGAACTCTTCATCACATTGCATTCTGTATGACTTGAATATACTGTTTGGGAAACATACTGAAAAATGCATATACATTCTGCTGATGTTCGCATAAAATAATTAATACATAAAATGAAATAGAGAATAAAAGCACCACACCTAGGGAAGATCAGAGGAATGGAATTTACTTTTAAAGGAAGATAAAAACATTAAGAAAAATGGTAGATGAAGTTAAGAAAAATCTTTTGTAACCAAAAAGCTTCTTCTCTTTGTATTATTATCTACTTTTATTTAATTAAATAATTATGGAATGCCACTTTTGATTTAAGGTGGAGTTTTTACATGTATATAAATAATTGGGATCTAACAAATACAGCTGAGAAATGAAAACTTATCACTACTTTAAAACTCACATTCCATTAGTTTTAAATAAAAAAAAGAAACCTCTTTTCAAAAAACAGGTTTCATCCATGTTAGTTTTCAGCTCTGTTAATGTCTCCTACCCTATATAGCCCTACCAGCACTTCAAACTGGCGTCATCTCTTATCAGATGGCCTTCTCATTCAAATCCAGTAGAGGATTGAATCTCTTTGAATGGTGATTCCTCCCTACTATGGGAGGAAGAGTAAATCCTCTCACATCACCAGCCCAGTCCATGTTAATTCCTCAAGTATGTGCTGAAATCAGTCAGTGACTCATACATTTCTATGTGTCAATGCAGGAAGTATTTTTAAATTAATGTATTGGAATAGACAGGTAAGTTATATCTGACCTCCATTTCAGTCCTCCTGAGAAAGGAGGAGGAGGAATTGGACACATGAACACAGGCAGAGAACAAAGGGGAGCACATGCAGTCTTTCTGAAACTAGGTGAACATGCCTGTCAGCTCCTAAAACAGAAACCAGACTTGCTTGTGCTGGGTGGCCCTGGGAGTTTGTCAGTTATGCCTGATTTCTGTTATGCTTTCTCTACAACTAAACCATCAGGTAGTATGAACATCTTAGCAGATAAAGTTTATGGATTGCGAATTCCACTCCTCATCTGTTTTCATTTTTTGAGTTTCCTGTGATGTCTGACCTAGATATTTGAACAGAGTGTTAATAAATGTGATAGTTATTCTCTGACAGCATCATAAGAAGGGTATATCCACTGAGAGAAGAACTTTTCTTATCCCATTAACTGTGTAGATAGGAAAGCACTCAAACTACATAACCCAAACCACAGTAAAACCTTCTGTGACTTTCTGACCACAGTGCTGCATCTCAGGGTGTCTCCTAGAGCTTCAGGCTCCATCATGCAGGTGACGGCTGATTAAATACAATATTCAGGTTTTTATAGCAATTCTCTTGCAGAGTTTTGAGGCATCTATGGCCAGGAAGTAGTCAGGGTATAGCTTTGGTGGCTCTGCCATTTTAAAGGTGCTACGTTCCTCTGCAGCACCAAGAGTATTGGCACTGGCAGACATTTGGAATGAGGGATTGCTGTATGAGTGCAGTTCCAGCCCAAGCCCACCTCCCTCTCCCATCATTGCGGGGGGGGGGGGGGGTCCAAGATAGACGGTCTGCCCCTTATGGGTTCCTTTTGTACTGCCAAGCAGCAGAGAATTGAGACACCAAAGTATCTAGCACCAACTGTGCGATAATTCACCTCTACAGCTTGATTGTTAAGCATTGGCAATGAATCCATCCTTTGCTTGCCTGCAGAATTATATTTGATCAGTTTGAACTTCCAACAAGAACTCCTTGACCAATTTACCTTCAGCCCAATAAGCTGTAGTGTGTGTTTACACAGGAATAAAATGCAGCTGCCCAGATCAGCTGACTTGTATTCTCGGGACATGGCCTGCGGAACTAAAAAGCATTGTGTAGATGTTCGGGCTCAGGCTGGTGGGCTCCAACATCTACACCACCATTAAACAGCCTCTTAGTCTGAGCCCCAGGAGCCAAAGTCAGCTGACACAGAGTGTAGACATACCCTTAGAGTCTACTCACCCACCTCCATCAGTGCTAGAAGAGGGAGTCTAAGGTCTTGTTGGCAAGATGGGACAACTGTTGAGTGAGGGAGTGAGAGTGGGACTGGCTGAGATGCACAGATCCTATGGCTTCTGATTTGGCTGAACAATGGTCCTTTCCAGGTTGTCATAAGCATGGGTCATGAACAACGTGAATAATTTGCGCAGTCCCAGCTACCATTCTCCCTGACAGTAAGTTAACTGTGTTACAAAGCCAACTCTGAGTGGTAACTATTGTGCTGCAACATTACTATGTGCTGTAATCTACTAAATCATTTAATGGGGGATTGGTCCTGCTTTGAGCAGGGGGTTAGACTAAATGATCTCAGCTCTGATATTCTATGATTCTATGATTTTCATGGACTCATTTCTTGAGCACTTTAACTGTTACTAATTTTAGGTTTTGCTGCCATGTGCTTTTTCTATAGTTATCATTTGTTCCTAACAGAACAATTACTCACATTTTGGGGGAGACTGAAATTTACTCTTAGAATATAATTTCTTTTTTTTTTTACTAAACCATTCCCTATTGAGGCATCAGAAGGTTTTGTCCCCCAAAATGTACTATTTTCAATCAATTAAAAATATATAAAAAAGTTCAAAACATAAATATCCAGGATTACAAAATCAGGACATCCAAATCTGTTAATTAATTAAATCAAGCCCTGCTATGAGAAGTCCATAAAATGACACCATAGAGACAGGCATTTAGAGGATAGTTGAATATATTTTAAAAATCCCTGGATGGTTAAGAGACTGTTAGAAAGAAATGTGTACTATTTCTCCTGTATTATAAGAAATAATTCTACCTTTTTATAGGCACAATATCATTAGAGTACACGTAAATCTGTACAGAAGGCATTCAATATACAGTCTAATGCATCTACAAAGAAGCACAAATCTTTTGAATGTCAAAAGATGCCTGAACATTGTAAATAAGAAACTAAAATGCTTGTTTCATTAGCTATACATATTCATTTTTAACTCTGATACAGAGACTATAAAACTCAGCTGACTTGCACACTTCCAGTAGCCTCCAGAGTCATTTGAGTACAATTTTATTACTTTGAAAATACTATACAACTCAAGAATGGCTTTGCCCATATCTTTGGCTGTCAATGTCTAAACAACACCATAAAGCAAAACTTCCCTGTAGGTAAACTTGCATATAGCAGTTAAAACTGACAATTTTTTTGACATTTTTATAGCAATTTACCCTTGTACTGGCGAAAGAAAAGAAAATTGCAGTTAAATAACTGTATGGAACTGATAGGTCTCATAGATCTTACCCAATAAATACTTCAGTGTGGTTCAGCATAACCTATCTTCATAGTAATACTTTACCACTTGATTGCCCTGGCTTTACACTGTGATACCTTCTCACTTTTGCTGATGCAGTGTAAAAGCTGCAGCAAACTAGCATCCAGAATTTCAGAGTGATCAATAAGTCTTTTTATTGAACCTCGCAAAACTTTGCTAATTAAAACTCAGAATGAAGAAAAGCAGCATGACCCATTCTGTTGCACACCATGATAATTTCACATCAAGAAACAAACAAGGAAGTGAAAGATAGGGCTTGGCTACACAGGGACAATCAGGGAAACAAATCCAATTTTGTAAGCACTGTTAAAGGACAAACTAATACTTTACAAAGTTTTTATTGCAAGGAACAGGAGTGTGGTAGGATGCTTATTTCTCACCCCCCTGAGCCAGCAAGTTAGAGTGCTATAAAATTTCAGTGTAACCAAGACCTTAGTATGGCATAAATACATTAGATCCAGAATAAAAAGGAATAAAACATTTTTTGCAAGAAAAGGAAAAACAATACTCTATAGGTATTAGTCCACTACAGGGTTTCTTGTGCCTTCTTAGGAAGCTAGCCAGGATACAAGATTAGACTAATCAGGGAGCTGATATGGCAATTCTTATCTTCCTGTGCCAACATTTACAAAAATGTTAATTTATATTTATCCTGAAGTGTTAACTCTTTGTACTAGTCATGGTGAGAACTTGCATCTGTCTTATTGTGCACTTTCCCATTTATTGGGTTTTAAAAGCATGCTGCCTAAAAGTCATATTACAACCAATAAAGCTGCCACACATGCAAGCAAAGAACACAAAAGGACATGCACTGATATCAAGATGTTGTGTGGAACATTTTGAATTTTTATTTATATCTCTCTTTATTTTTATATTTTTAATCAGAATGAAATCCTCCCCCAAAAAGAACCATAATGGGTAAGTTTATCAGAGCAGTATAAGGATAGCAAGGTTTGCTTGCCATGAGTATAACATGAATTGAAGAAGGTATAATAAATCAAATTAGATGTTTGGCTAGGTCCAGATCCTCAAATGCATTAGGTTCCTAGCTCCCAAATGAAATTAATTGGTTAGGTGCCTAAATACCTTTGAGAATCTGGGCATAAATCCCTCTCTTTGGGATGTTTCATCAGAAGTGTAGATTGTGAACTATGATTTTCACCACATTCATGAAAAGTCAACAGTCTGTCTTTATATAAGCCACATTCTTTTTGATAGGGCAAAAAGACTTTAGAGAAAAAAATATATATTCCTCTTTTACAATTGCAATGAATACCAAATTCCACGGAAGTCACTGGGGTAATGTTCCAGATTTACCGTGATTTAGGGAAAGCAGAATTTTGCCACAAATTTACACTTTCCACCTAAACATCTCCCTTTGTCTCTGTTGAGAAAATTCAGTAATGTTGCAAGGCCTAACCCTTACAAACCTCACATTACCATTTAAAATATTTATATTGCTGTAGCCTCCAGAGTGCTACATCAGGATAAAGCCCCATTTTGCTAAGAGTTGTACATTCTTTTTAATCCAAGTACCTTGCATTTTAAGACAAGTAATATATACATTGTGACGGAGTCAGACCAGAAGGGTATAGGAGAGTGCTGGAAGGCAGGTATATTAATCTCAGGATGTGCAGGTCCCTGTTCCCTGGATAGCCAAACAAAGGCTACTCCAGCCCAATCAAGACACCTGGGGCCAATTAAGAACCTTCTAGAAAGGAGTAGAAACAGCTAGCCTAATTGGGACACCTGAAGCCAATCAGGGACTGGCTGAATCCAGATAAAAACCTCCCAGTTAGTCAGGTGGGCTGTGGGTGTCAGGAGCTATGGAAGAAGGTTGTGCTGTTGGTGAGACTGAGTGTTGGACAACATATCATCCAGAAGGAAGGAGGCCCTGAGGTAAGGGTGAAGTGGAGTTTGAAGAAGCGGGGACTGCTGTGGGGAAGTAGCCCAGGGAATTGTATTGTGTTTTGTGGATAAAAGGTCAGCCATCTTAGCTGATACTATTAGGGTCCCTGGGCTGGAGCCTGGAGTAGAGGGCAGGCCCGGGCTCCCCCCTTTTTTCCACCTTCCATACTGGCCTGTGATGAAGGTAACTCACTAGGCGGTGACTCTTGCCAATTATACTGAGAAAGGGAGGTCACTCTGGGGCCTAGATGAGTTTCTGAGGCCCCTAAATCTGCCAGGAAGCACAGGACCCACAAGTAAAAAGTTGGAGCTTTGTCACAACATCTAGAGAGATACTGTCAAAGGCATAGGTTTGAATAAAAAGGGAACAAAGTAACTTCTATGCCAGTGTTACCTATAGAATTTGCAAGGGTCGTAAGTTACTCTACACAGATCCAACTTGGTTAAATTAAGTGAACCCCTGTGCATCCCATATTATGGGTTTAACAAAATTAAGTGTTCTCTTTTAACTTCAGAAGTTTATTTATTTTTATTTAGTGTAAGATGTCTGGATATTAACATTGATTTACAACTGCAAGGTCCAATTGCCTCCCTTTTAGCCCTAAATTAATGCATTCAGTAATCATTAGCCCCATTGCTTTTCTACCAGATAAATTCAAAATGAATGTTCAGCTCTTCATCAATGTTTAAATGACTCATTTGTAGCTCATTAATCAAAAGTAAGAAACTCAAAAAACCCCTCATTATACAATGAATGAGCAAGATTATTGATGTATCCTTGGGTTTAATGCTTATTATATTGGAATCTATTAAGGTATCTGGAGTATTAGCTGGGGCCTCAGGGAAACAGCATTTGTGGTCATGTTCTATTGCTGATGATTGTAATTAGTTTAGCATTATATAACATATACAGCAATTGAGAGAAAAAATAGAGAGACAGCTATCCCTGGACAGTCTACACACGTGTTTGATAGTGCCATCCGAGTGCAACTAGTTTAGTTTGGAACAAAACATTTTTAGTCCTTTTGGGAAGAAGATAAGAACAGATGGTGTTGCCTCATTTGTCCTAAGTGGTTAGGTAATATTCAGGACTTCACAGGGATATTTGCTTTTGGATGAGAAATTGATGATCTGAGTCAGGTGTATTCTCGATGTAATCTTGTTTACTTACACAAAGCTCCATTTCCATCAATGGAGTAGAAATAAACAGGCATAACCCTTGCTCAGAAAACCCCCAAGTCTGCTACTTCATTGAGCTGTGTGCTCAAATAGCCTTATCCTTAGACTACTTCCTCTCAGGGTCACAAAAATCCTTCTTTTCTCTTTCTGCTATCTCCATCACACAGTCTAATACCAGTCTCCCAGACCCTGCATTTCTATGCAAGGAAATCTTTCAAGGTATGTCTACACAGAAAATAAATAAATAAATAAAACCTACAGCAAGCCTGTCCCCATGGACAGCGTGTATAAGACGATGGGAGAAACTAAGCCTCCCTAAAAAAGGCTAGCCATTCAGGGGGCCAAATGTGACAACTGCAGTGAAGGTTTCTTGCTTCAGAGACATGCCACCTTTGAAGTGCTAGAAGTGAAGTTCTCTAGAAGTGAGGAGGCTACCTGCTCCTGGACCATGGTGCCTCCCGTGCTCTATCCTGAGGTCCTGTCCCCACTCGGCCTCTTCCCCAAAGCCCTACTCTCACTCTGCTTCTTCCCCTGAGCCTGTCCCTACCTGGCCCTCTCTCCTCTCTGCAGGGAGGGTGTCCTTAGGGGAAGAGGCAGTAATGAATTAGTAGTTGGCAGGGGGCCTTAGAGAAAGAGGTGGAGAGAAGTGAGGGAGGGATGGGTGGGAGGCCCTTTGGGGAAGAGGCAGAGAGAAGTGAGTGGTGGACAGGAAAGAGGTCCGGGGAAGTCAGAGATGAGAGAGTGGCAGGTGGGTTAGGAGACTTCAGGGGATGAAGAGACAGACTGGGACAGGGCCTTAGTGGGTGGGGCCCAGTCTGGTCATCAGTGGACCCCTCCCCACACACGGCTAGGGAGCTTCCAGTGCTTATATAGAAGTCTCCCCCAATGGAAAACATCATAGGTTGCCTATGTCCTTGAGAGTTGATTTGGGCTTGCAAAACTTGGGCTGGGGAGCTGTTTCATTGTTTGTAGACTTCTGGTCTCCAATGGGAGTCTAAGCTCTGAGGCCCCTGGCATCCCACAGGTCAAAGACACCAGAAGTCTACACAGAAATGGAACAGCCCTGCAGCTCAAACCCTAG
Source organism: Dermatemys mawii (assembly GCA_007922305.1). NCBI lineage: Eukaryota > Metazoa > Chordata > Testudines > Dermatemydidae > Dermatemys > Dermatemys mawii. The sequence goes on from ML677334.1 coordinate 15,714,093, forward strand.
GAGCTTGAGTCAGCTGACATGAACTAGTCACCAGTTTCTCTTTTTCGTGTAGACATACCCATTGTTCACATAGCTTAGCTCTGGCCTGTCATTTGGCTTATTGCCTTTGGGCAATAGCTTTAAAAACCCCAGTTGTTATTTTTTACTACATGATTATTCCTTCTGTTGAGCCTGAAAGAGGGTGCTTTAAATGAGGTGTGTGATTGTCTTCGGATCTAAGACCAATGTGATAGCAGCCACTGGCACCTTTCTGCATAAAAATACTATTTTAAGACTAGAGCAAACATACCCAAATACTTTACCAAGGCAAAAAATCATCTCCTTTCCAGTGTTTGAATTTGCCTCATTACTATGTGTGTTTCTGCCCTCATACCTATCTGCAGATATATTAAGCAAGAGTTCTTTATCCCCTATATGTGCATTCACTCATGCTGACTGGCAGTATATCTTCATGGGGAAAATAGGAACATAAATTTACAAAATTGATCCTTTGTTGAATTGGGATGAAGAAATCTAGTTACAAACTAGCCACATAGGTTTTGTCTTTATCATTATGCATTGTCAGCAGATTTTTTTCTTACTTAGCATAAGAAAAAATGAAAAAAGAAATGAAACTTTGCATCTGTCACAGCATTTCAGAAATACTAGTTCTTCCAGCAATCCACAACTGGTGATTCACATAACTCTTATGGATTAAATAAGCAGCTGTAGTGTGCCCAGTGGTTTATTGAAGATGGATCTGGACATTTGTTAGTAGAAGCCAGGGTTAAGTTTAATCAGAAGTGAAATAAAGTTACATTTTCAGATCAGTCTCATATCTAAACTGTTCCCTCTATCATTCTCCCTTTAGCCTTAGATGAGCATGGAAGAGTTGGAGAGATGGTGAAAGAAGCCCTCCAAGCTTTTGTTAACCAGTGTACAGGGCAACCAAGATCTTGATCCTTGTGCACTCCTCGGGTGAATTTCATTCCATTGCAGAGGCCAACACACAAGTTGTCCCACTCCAACACACTGGAGTCCCACTTATGCATCGGGCTAGTGTTTTGAGCTAGAACTTCATCCCTTATTGCCAAAACTGAGCTGAATTAATGCCAGCAATCCCACTGAACACCTCAGGAGGCAGAAGGACCATGACACTACACCTTTTTGGCACCAGCCATTGGCTTGCACTGCTATCCTGTGGAAGGAACACAAACTACACTTCAAAAAAGATGTAGAAGCTGCATCTGCATGCACTGCAGCACAACCAGAGACTGTCTATCTATTTTTGTGCTCCTCTGAAATAACAAGGACTAATGTGGATTCTCCTTCACACCTGCAGCACTGCTACCATGGCATGAACCTAGTAGCATTATATATGGAATTCACTGTGGGAAACAAATTGACAGTTGTGATGTCTATCTCTTTCTCAGCCATGGCAATGTTGCTTTCTAACTAATGGGAGATTAGTCCTTTAACCTGAAGGAAATGGAGGATCAAGGTTAGTAAAAAGCCAGAAAATAGAATAGCAGCATTATCAGCAAGTTTGATGAAGTGTCTAGAGAAACATAATAAGGCTACTGAATGTATTGTATTGTTGCATTTGAAAAAAAAAGTAACATGACGAAACCTTATTTCTTTCTATTATACAGTACATATTTACAAACTGTATACTCCCTGTACAAAATTATGAACAGATCTGTTCAATTGGAGTCAATAGATATCATATCAATCTGATTAGAATGACTATAAGGAATATATTCCATATAATGTAACTTGATCACTAAACAATGGAAAAATGTCAGTATTGTATAAACCTTATAAATCATTCTGGATTTTGTCTGCAGCTTATTCTCAGTTTACATGTGTCTATTTGAAAAGTTTATACATTTACCACAGACACAGGGCTAGATTATAGCAGTCTGGGACCCTAGGTATACCATGACATAGCTTCACTCCCACCTAAAGTATCAGTGTCAGGAGACATCCTTCCCTTTCCTAAGTGGTAAATGCATTTCCCCCCTGCACTCCTCAGGAGCAGTCGGGATCCACTCTTACCCACTGGAGAGACACAGGTAACGGTTGAGAGAGACCCACCAGTCACCCCCAAAGCTGGGGTGTGTCTGCATGGAAAAGGTTTGGCCACAGGTTGCTGCACACTTCTCCTCCTGCCACACACAGAGTCCTCTGCAGGGTGGTGAAAACAGGGAGGCCACAAGAACAGGGGGTCTTGGTGTATGTTCTTCACGTCAGAATTAATCTGGGCAATCCACGCCTGGGTCTGAGCAACCAGGTTAATCTAGCCCACTATACGAGCAGCCATGCTGCATAGCCATATTCAAGTTCCTGTGTCTACCCTAGTGCTGCCCGCCCCCTTGTGTATCTCTACCATTTTTGGTGGTGTATCCCATAGTTCTTAACCCTGCAGTAAGATGAACCATTCTATGATTCTTTCCCAGTGAATTATGAGTGAACTTGTCTGTTGCCTTCTGGGCACACAGAGGAAATTGTGGGTAGGCATTTGAGGGACTATTAGTACTTGAGTGATTTAGCATGAGTTCTCAATGCAAAAGGGGCAGGTTACCATCCCAATTTGAACAGGAAACATAGGGGCTAACCTATGCTCTCAGCCATACCAGCAAGCCTAGGTTGAAAGCACCACTCAACTTGATTAAAGGTGTTTTTGTTTGTGGATAGGAAGGGTGCTTGGGGCAACATCCAAATACAGGCCCAGTTTAGCTCTGCATTGAAGATATATCCTTGAAGTTAATGCCATTGTGAGATGAATGGAGCGTCTCCCATCTCCAAGTTATTATTTCAGGCTGTCTGCAAACTCAAGCAAGCTTCCCTGCATTGGTTACAATCCAGTCACATTGTAAAGCTTTGCAATCATAAGGCCCAGATACTTACTTCTCTATATTAAATGAAATCTGAGAGACTGATATAATTCACATGACTCCAGGAGCTTAGCCCATTGGGGCAGACCCCTAGATTTGTATGCCATCATTAATCAAGCTGTAGGTATATTCAACACCTTTTTTTTAATGAAACTATTAAAATGAACCCTCAATATCCTCTGAAATCTTGGTATTTTCTGGTTCATTTAGAATCACCCAGAATTCATCATTCGATGGCATCACAATTTCCACAGGATACACTGGCTAAAATGAGACTTCTTATGTACGTAATATTACATTGTCGGATGTCTTCAGAGGATCAAAAAAGGTGCAAGAGGATTTCATAGATGGGGTGGAGGGATTTAAAAGAAAAAAAAGATTAGTTAAAGCTTATTTAAATGCTTAAAGATTCCTTAATCTTCACTTCATAAGCCTAGTTAGCAGGAACACTTCTGACAGAAATCTATGATTTTCATTTTTATTTTTTAGTTCACCTTTAATATAGTTTGCTAAAATCAGTTTTATTGCTTTCTACAATGCTTATTCTCAAAGTAATTAAGGAAATGAAAGTGAACATCTCCCAAAGCACTGTATTCCTTTGGGCCTCTGGAGAATTGGGATGGTTGCTTAACTGACATGTTTTGGCTTCCTTGGGAGTTTGCCAATTAATATATTTCTTCTGTAGCCATTTTATTATCATAAACCTCACAATAAAAAAAAAGGCAGAGATCGCATATATCAGAATATTGGTGGCTGATGCTTGGATAAAAAAAACATTGTTTGACAATACTAGGAAAAAGTTAATTTTTAAATAACACCAGAAAATGAAAGTAAAAAAGTGTGTGCATGTGAAAGAAAAGGAGAGCACTGATCAGATCTAGGAATTCTGAGTTCTTATTCCCAGCTCTGCCCCTATTCTGTTGGGTGCCCCAGAGAAAATTACTTGGTCTCTCAGTTTCCCCATCATTACATGGAAATAATCATACTGACTTCCTTGGTGTTGACCTTTGAGATCCACAGATGAAAATAGCTATATCAGAGCTAGAATTAGCATCTTAAAATCTTTTTGCATTGCAGAAATCAAATGCAGCATCTTGAATTCATCATGCCAGAAGTCATACAGACATATTTATATCAACCTGTTACTGAAACATTCATACAGTACTAATACAGGACCTGAACTCGTAGGCTTTAATAAGGCATAACTGCCATTTGAGTCAATGGAAGTTTTGAGCTGAGTAAAGACTGTGGGCTTGCCCTAATTCATCATCGAGATTTCTTAAGGAGAAAAATCCATAGTGAGGCAACTAGTTATGCTTCTGTATTTGCAAACCATTACCTTTAATGAGCGAATGAATCTCAATAATATAATAATCATCTTACATTTGTACAGCATATTTCAGTCCAAAGGAACTCATAGTGCTTTGCATAAATTAAAAGCTAGATTGTTGCAGTGGAACTGTGGTGGGGTGTTCATCCCACACTTGCCCAAATGGGTTAATGCAGGCTAAGAAGGGGAGCAATTGACCAGATAGGCGATATCTGAGGGGAATCAGGTTGCTCAAGTAATCCCCTAATTTAATGAGGGAGCCCAGCTGAGGATGAATGAACTGGGTTGGGTTTATAAAGACAGGAAGTTGGCAGCAGAGAGGAGGGTACATACAATGGAGTACTGGGCCAGGCTGGAACACTGTTGTCTTCATATATAATATAGATATCTATTTTTCCAAAAGTTGACATGCATTATTTGACAAGCAAGGGTTGAACTGGAAAAAGGAGTAGTGCTACACCCCTAACCTCTGCATGGGGGAAGAGAAAAAGCTCCACCCTACAGGGACACACAAAATAAACGCCTCTCAAATTGTGCTGACTTCAAACTGTGTTCATGCGTGACCCCTTGTGATGAGGTGTGACTCATCACTGCCACACTTCCTGCCAGCTGTCATGGGAATTAGTTCTGATCACCAGAGCACCCTCATCTTGTGGTTCGTCACCACCATCTCTTTTGTTCCAAGACCCACACCACTCCCAGGACTGCAATGTTCTCTTCAGAGGTACTGCCTTTGGCTGTGCCACACCCTGTGTCCCCCGCCTCTCCTTCTGGGGCACCTGCAGTCTCATCCAGTCACTCCTTCAGTGGCAACTCTTGTCCATTGTCCTGGCCTGGAGCCACTTCTTATGCAGCTCCAGCACCCTCTTCTGCCCTTATCTCAGTGCCTCAGCCTGCAGGCCCTAGCAGCCAGCCAGGAGCTCTCTCTGACTCCCCTGGCCCCTGCTTACAGCAATGCCCTGTCTTAAGTGCTGGTGGCTCCTTCCTCCTGCTAGGAGCCTGGTCTTCTCCCCTGAAGCTCCAGTCAGTTACTGAACTCTACTTGGCCCTGAAGCCCTTTTTATATAAGCCTGAAATGAATGAGGCAGTTCATCTCTCTCAGAGAGATTGTTTCAGCTTTCTGCAAACTCAGTCAAACAATGTTGCAATAGTTACACTTGTATTATGTCTTTAAACTTTCCTTTGCAACTATAACAGCTAGAGCCTTTATTTTTAAAGGAAGCCTGAAATTCTATAAAGCAAGATGGCAACTTTAGAGAGATGCCACGATGCAATTTCAGACCTATTGACTGGGCTCTTAGAATTATAGAATGCTTGCACTGCACATTCTGCAACAACTCCTAAGATGTCAGTTCATCATCATGAACTGCCCAGGGATTAATCAGACACCTGAAAATGAATACTTGTGAAATACATGCACTTTCTAATCTCTGTAAAAAAAATGATACCTGAGAAACAGGAGGGGGTGGGTGAGATTCTGTGGCCTACGGTGTGCAGGACGTCAGACTAGATGAGCATGAGAGTCCCTTCTGGCCTAGATTCTGAGTCTGAGATTCAGCATCTTGTACTTCTGTTTTCATTTCTAGAGGTTGTAGCATTTCATTCTACTCTCTCTCTCCCTCTCCCTCTCTCTCCCCACCAAAAACTGACATGTGAAATACTAAGCATAATAAATAGTCTGCCTTCCTTATGTCTGGAACAAATGTGATTGTTCCGTGCATAATTCCAAACAGATCTTCACACAGGATGATACATCCTGTGTATCATGTAGAGATGAAACATTCCAGCTACCTTTGTGGAACCATTTAGTTTACCTTGTCAAATGCTTGTAAGTATTAGGAATAGGCAAATGAGTTCAGAAACAATATGAACTATCCTGAAAACATAGCTGACACATCACATTAATGTCTGTTTGAAAGCCTAAAATAATAGTTAGGTCTAATCTAAGGTCTGTTGTGATCTCACTAGATTCACAACCTCATTTTAAATGATAGTTGATGTTGTCCATTGAAAAATCACAAGGGGAAAGTCAGACTTTGCTGGGTGGCAGATATTTTACACAACACAGTCAGAAGTACCTACTGCATATGGGCTGGATAAAAGGGAAAGATTCATTGGGACAAGGGCTCATAGTACAGTCACCCATTCAGAATCAAGGGGATTTTCGACTGAGTATGGACTGATGGACACATTCACCATTGAATTAAATAAGTGTAGATCTGAACTAATTCCATTCCAGATTTAAACTGTGTTAGTGCAGATTTTTGCCCCAGGGTTTTTACAAAGCTAAGGGCAGAATTCTCTTCCCCGTTACAACGATTCAATTAAAAAAGTTATTTAAAAACATAACTGGCTTTTAATATTAATTTTATATATAATATGAAACGCCAATTATGGTTTAAATATATATGTGTATATAGACACATTAAAGTATGAAAACATAATTTAAAAGTGGAACCCTAAGGCACAAATCTAAACCTAGTAAATACAAAATATGTAGATCCATTATGGGTTACTTGTTCATGTACATTTTTAGCAACAATTGTTTGCCTTTAATCCATCTTCTACTATAGGCTGCTGTGAACAATACTATTTTCTTCAAAAACTGTTGAGGGACAAAGTGTCAAACCTGCAAATTGAGTGCTAATTTGCTCCATCTCCATGTCCTAATTTTATTTTTTTTAAACCGTACTAAATAAACTAGAACTCACGATTTCACAATAAACTGAATATAAGATGAGACTATCAAACTGTTTAGCATACTAATAAGACAATTGGTATAACAGAATAAACATGAGACAGTTAAAGAGCATTATTTTCAATTCCTAATGTTGGGAGATAGGCGAGGATTCATTCCTGGACGTTTAATGATTTTTTTTTCTTGTTATCTGGTCTATTTGTGAAATTTTTGAAACAGATGAAAAATTATGTATGTTAGTTCCATGGCATGTCTCGGAGGAACAGGTTTCTCATTATTTTACTGAGATGATTCCTCGCCTATCAGCCAATTCTTTTCTTATGTATATATGTGTGGTACCAACTTGTTTTACCTTTAATTGTACTCAGGGGAGTGCATTAGTGTCACTAAGTTTAATAAGGGACCTCTGATTCATTCAAGGCACATTTTTCCATGCCTGTGGTGCCTCCATTTTTCAATCAGGCAGGACTGTTTCAAGTACAATTAACATCAGAATCTTGAGGATATAGGGCTAGATTGTGCCAGCCCTGTGCAGTGGTGCAAAATGCAAGAAAGGTGTCGGGGAAGTGGACTAGACAAAGTCTTATAGACAAGATTTAGCATTGTTTCCAATATTGCCCTTTTCCAGGTCAGTGAAAGATTTTGGAGTCTTGCAGGTCCATTTCCAGATTGGAGCAGATCTCAGCGATGCAGAGTCACGTGTCTTCTTAGCACAATCTATGTATTTCCATCATGTTCACAATCCTGTTTCCTTGAACAGAGGTGGTAAATTACACACAGGAAACTCTTGCAGATACCTTAGGTGAAGCCCCACTGCCCTGCTCCAAGAACAGGCAGGCCTGCCTCTCTCCCGTCTGAAATCTAAACACCTCTTTTCCTTTCTCAGCCCTTGTACTTTACACCAGGGAAACCTCTGGTCCAAGACTTCCTTTGGCCCTCATGGTCTGGACAGGTGGCTTAGATATTAGGTTAGATACTAAGCCTCCTATTGCTCGGCTCTTCTGAAGCAGAAAAAAGCTCAGACAAAGGCTATGTCTACATTACCACTTATGTTGATATAACATATTGCTCAGGGGTGCGAATAAATCACACACACTCCCTCCCTCGAGCAACATAAGTAACAGCAACAAAAGCACCAGTGTGGACAATGCTATGTCGATGGGATAGCTTCACCCAGTGACATAAGTATCGCCACTCTGTGTGTGTAGATTAATTAAGTCAACAGGAGAGCCGTCTGACATCAACTTAGAGCGGCTACACTAGAAAGCTTACAGTGGCACAGCTGCATCACTATAGCTGCCCGGCTATAAGCTCTCCAGTGTGGACACAGCCAAAGAAGGATGCTTTAACTCAAGGCCTCCTTAATTCGAATCTGTGTGCTTTATGGGCAAGAGATTAGCACCATTCCATGTTAACACCCAGTTAGTCCTGCAGGCAATATTAGCCACTTCCGAAAAGGTGCAGGTGGAGAAATTGTGCAATTGTGAAGCCATTGGAAGCCATTATGGAAGTCTGCTTCCACTTTTCCACTGGCCAAGAAGGATAATCTGACCTTGAGGTGAACCTCGGTGTGAAGCCATAGGTAGCCCAATCCAGCCAGACACTTAGCCTCTTCTGAAAGTTGACAAGTGCTCTCAAATCATAGAATTTAGGACTAGAAGGGACCCCAAAAGGTCAGATAGTCCACCCCCCAACCTATGCTAAGGATTAACCTTCTGACATACCATAAATCCCTCTGATTTCAGTGGGAATTGAGGATGTTGTGTTCCTTAAAGGAAGGGCTGAGGGTACATCGCCACTGCAATTCAGGGTGTGAATTAAGCTCCTGTAGGCATACCCATCCTAGCTTCAATGTAGCTTGCATGGTTAAAAATAGCCACAGAAAGATGGTGGCATGGGCTTCAGCCTGGGCTAGCAATAAGGGTATGCACCCAAGATGCTCTTGAGAACTTGTACAGTCGATGCTGAAGCCCACACTGTCCCATCTTCACTGCTATTTTTAGAGAGCTAATAAGAATAAAGCTAGAGTGGGCACATCTACACAAGCTGCAAATCACACCTCCGACTTCAGAGTAGGCATACTCTCAGTGTTATGAGAGTGCTCTATGCCACCATATATTTGTAAATAATTAATGAGGTGCCATCAGATGATACTAAAGAGTATGCATCATAGTTTTAAGGTTTTGTTAGGACCCATAAAACTTGTGTTGTTGCAAATGGCTTCCTTTGTTCAGTTCTTTACTTCAGCTCTCAACACTAAGCACATACAGGATGAGATCCCTAAGGATATGTCTACACAGCATTTTGGAAAGAGCGGGAGTGAGCATCCCAGCCCAGTAGACATACCCTTACACTAGTGCAAAATGACTGCAAAGTAGAAGTAAAGCGCTACTAAATCAGTGCTGTTACAATGTACATTCATCACTCTGCACTGCTTTAAATTTCTAAACAATATGCAGTGTAACTTATCTACGCTTGAAAGTTTTACTAACATGATTATGTTGGTCAGGGATGTGGGGGATTTTTTGTTTGCTTGTTTTTACTAAAATCATTATACTGGTAAAAACCCTAATATGGATGCAATTATATGGATATAAAGGTGATTTACACTGATATAGTTATTTCTCTTCCCAGTCCTTTAAAAGGCTTTTAAGTAACTTTTAATCCAACATTGCTTGGCATTTTTAGGAAGCCATTTTGTTTCCAATTAACCGCCTTGCTCCATGGATCACGCAAATACTACTAATAAATAATATTAGAATGCAACAATGGACGTGTCAATCATGTCTAGTAGCTGGTGTGAATCAGACAACGTGCATTATCGAAATCAGAGCTGAAAGAGGTATATTAAGTCACTTATTTCCATCTCACTGCCAATGCAGATTGTCATCTATTACATATTTACTTTGTTTTGGCAGACCAATTTTAATCTATCTCAAGTGGTAGAATTTCTTCCACTTCCCTTCAGAGACTCTTGTAGCACCTAGCAACTTTCACTGATAGAAAGTTCTACCTGACATCTATCCAACCTGTTCCTCCTTTCTCTTACTTATGCCCCCATCTATCACTTTACATAATTCTTCTCTATTCAAATATTTGTAAGCTATTTTCATGCCACCTCCTGCCTTAAGTCATTGCTTAGCCAAGTGATACATATTCAGACAATACCTCCAGCTCTGTGTTTAAACAATCTGTTGGTTTTTCTGTGAAGACACACTAATCTTTCTTGTAAAAAGGAATTCAGAACTGAATTAAATATTTCAGGCACAGTCAATATCTGAGCCACACAGAGAGAAATTATTTATTACCTTCATGTTCCTGTTCTGCATATGAAGCTGAAAATTAAAATAGTTATTTTGCTTCCATACATTGAAAATGTGTGTTTGACACAGCGTGTGCTACTACCCTTAACTCTCTTTCCTCATTGCTGCAGGCTACTCTCCCCTCCTGCCCACGAATGTGCTTCATATTATTTCTCTCTAGAATTACCAGTATGCATTTTTCCATTTTATTGTTATTTTCTTGCTCATTTCTTATCTCATTAGGTACCTTTGTGTTGTTTCTCTATCCTCATTAGTTTTTGCAGCTCTGGACAATGTAACATCCTCTGGATTTAAAGTGCTGTTGACTCTCTCTTCCATGTCATTAATAAAAATGTGAAATAAGACCAGAGCCACCACTAGTCCTTACTGAACCCCACTGGACACTTATATAAGCTTGCTACAAATCATTCTGTTTTATTATAATGATCATATTATATTCCACTAGCCTATTTTCTCCATTCATTGCAACTTTCCTATTACAATCCAGCTCAGGACCTGTTCTGTCCAGTTCCCTAATTTACCTCTGTTGCTTATTTCTTTAAAATTCATAACATTTTTGATCATCTTAGTTTCAAAAGTTAGCATTCTGCATGTCAATAGCTCAGTGACCACTTTCAGACTTGTAGACCAAAGGCAGAGCCCCTAAGTCCTCAAGTTGGCTCTCAAATTGGCACTTAAAAACCCTATACTCATTGTTCCCTCTAAGCTGTGCGCATGTGCGCGCACACACAGATCCTAAACCCTGCACACACTGCGAAACACCACGTGCACAAAAATTTGCACAGAAGCACAAAATTGTGCACAGAAAAATTTTTTTGTGCACATGGCCTGTCAAAAATTAGAGGGAACATTGCCCATACTCATTTTATAACCCATCAGTGCCAATTTCAGCACTCAGAGGTAGAACTGAGCATCCTAAGGCTCCAGAAGTTTGAAATCTGGGTTGTGGAGTAATAAATTGGGAGATATCTTAAGGACTGTGTGTGATTAAAGAAAAACTGGCAGCTAAAATGAATGATGCATCTAGTAATGAGGTAGAGTTAAGAGAGGTGAAAGACAAATGCAAAATAAAAATCACAGGCTGAGAGGTAGGGCAAAACTAAACCTAGTCTTTTCTCCCAGACTCTCAGCACTTCTGCCAAAGCCAGTTCCAAATGGTAGTTTAAGAGCATTTTGGCTCAGACTGCCTGAGGATGAGGGTGGGTCTCTGAAGGATTAGGGGTAGAAACGACAGCTAGGAATACAGAAAGCAAACATTATTATTTTCATTAAGCATGATGTTCAAACCACAGGTGCTGCATGTAATGAAAAAGCAGTTGTGTGTGAGTGGGAAGAATGGGGGACGGTTAATTTTATATCTCAATAGGTTACTCTGGCAGATGCCTGGTGAGTGACCTTTGGAGAAGATTTCATAAGAACAGGAACCCATTATTGCAGATAAGTGTTCTCAGTAATCATAGTATTACCCAACAAGTTTGTATGTGTTTTTTATGATCTTAGAAACACGAGTGTTTAAAATTGTCCCCGCTGTTCTGAAACTACAGACATTATTGAAAAGCCAGGATTATATAACGGGCAATTTTTGAATTTATAATAGAACTAATTTTCTGGGAGAACTTGTATTCCTTTTCTCTCTCTGAAGGTATTTAGAAAAGTAAGTTTTTTAATGTGACTCTGCCAAAACATTCATGTGCCTTCTGTTTTGGGCTTACAATATGCAAGAGAATGTGGCTGAAGGAATTCCTTTCAACAATCCTTGTCAGCCTTGAGCTTGGAGGTCACCCCCATAAAACAAAATGAAGCTGATCTGTCTTTCATGTGTTAATAATAGATATGACAAAATACAGCTACCTAGGGAAGAGGCTAAGTATGTATAAATGAGCGTAGGAAAAGAGAAGTAGTTCTGTATTTGCTATTACTCTTTTTCCTTTTATCTCGCCCCCGCCCCCTTCAAAATAATACACAATGGGTTGTAATCCTCCAGTTAGGGCCAAAGAGATGAGAAGCCAAGGGGCACTAGGAGTTCAAGTCACAGAAAAGGTTATGGACAAGCAATACCCAAGCTGACTATCCATGATCATCTTTGTTGTATATTGAAAACAGTGTTAAAATTACAAACAATCCCTTTAAGTTTGTAAGTAGTTTCCTGGTCCTGGCTGAGGGGTCCAGGGTGAGGAGGCTCTGTAGGGAAAGGTGCGATCTGGGTCTTGTGCGGTGAATCTGCAAAGAGCCAACCAAGAGCAAGATGGATTGAGTTGTGTCTCCTTGCCTAAGGGAGCAGTCTGATTGGTCTTTCTCTAAGAAATAAAGAAGTTATATTGTAACCTTCCACAATATAAAAATATAAGACACTAACTTTTCTCTGTGTGTGCTGTGAACATAGCAATCCTCAGTGTTTATATTTGCAATGTTGTGATTGTGCAATACTTTTAGAAAGAAATGGGGAACCTCTCTTCCCACTTGAAACTTCACCCATTTATAAAGTCAGATTCATCTACACCATTCTGTGGCTTTGAATTGCTCATGAACACCTAGGTCTATTTGGACATTCCAAAATATCTAGAGAATAAAATCTTTTTGAGGTATTTACAGCCATGATCCCTTATTAAGGAGTATTTCTTGCTAAAAGCACCATCCAGTGCAATTATCTTCACTGGCTTCCAAGGTTATGTCCAGATGCAGTTTAAAATTCTCCTTAAAACTTCCTTTTCCATGGTGTCTACAAAAAACGTGACAACAGGCTCCTGATGTGCTGATACCATTGTCTGTTCTCCTGATTACTCCTGTCCCCTTGTTTTCCTGGATGGCACCATTTACCTGTATCCATCTGTTATCTCTTGCCTTAAATGTATAATCTATTAGGGACAGAGTCTGTCTTTTTTTTTTTTTCTGTTTGCACAGCGCTTAATAGAATGAGGTTCTGGTCCATAATTCGGGTTCCTAAGTGTGATGATAATACAAATACTACTTAGGTTTGGATCTTGGTTTCCTTAGAAATGATCTCTCTCCTTATGTGATACCTTGTAATCAGCTGAGATAGAGATTTAACAATGTAAAGTTCTCAGTACAGAATGAACTCAGGTGATTGGCACTTGTGTGTGAGCACCCACGTGTGAGCAGACATACTTCAAAGCCGCACTCGAGTTACTGGTCCTAACTGGTGCTGCCACTGGGACTCCTGCGGACTTAGCCCATGTTTCTTTGTATTTTTTGTAAGTTGGGACACTTGGATTCTTTCCTAGTGAACTGTAGAAGAGCTTGTCTCTCCTCCTGGGCACATGAGTGATTGTGAAAGCTATTGGAGGATTATCAGAACTTGAGGGATTTATCCTGCATCCTCATAACAAAATGGGCAATTACCAATTTGAGTGTAAGCAGCACTTTGGGTTAGCCTACATCCCAGGATAGCTATCTTGGGTGCAATGCACCACCACGCTTAGTACACAGGAATTGGAATAACAGCAGAGTACGAGCCTGAGTTAACACTGCAGTAAAGACATACACTGAACATGGGAGAGGAGGAACATTTTCACTGTATGGTATATGTGTGTAGAATTTATTTCTCTGTTGGTTCACAAAAGCCAAAGCTTTTGAATCTTCAGATCACACTACCACGGAACAACAGAGACGAGACTGTTTCAATTCCTTGCTCTGTTACCAATTTCCAGTGTGACTTTGTGCAGATTGGTCTCTGTAAGCTTCAGTACCCCATCTGCACAATGGGCATAATAGTACTTCTGTACCTTCCTTATTGTGAGGACAAGGACATTAAAGATTGGAGGCATCCAAACACTACAGTAATGGGGGCTGTGTAAGTCTTTTAAGATAGAGATGTTTTCATTTCTCTAAGAACAGAAAAGAACATCCTGAGAGGGAGAGAGAGAGAGAGAGAGAGAGAGAGAGAGAGAGAGGAGAGTGTGTGAGTGTGCACACATGCATGCTTGGTTAAACTGCAGAGGAGCACCCAAAATTTGAAGGAGAACTTTCACAAAAGTATTTGAAGTTCACTCACCACAACTTTTAGATGGCATAAGTATAGAGCATGTCACGTTGGAATATCAAATCAATTTCATGCCATACTTGAACTTAAATACACCCTGAGTATGTAATATATTCATGGTTGGTTTAATAAAACTAAATATAATTAGGATGTTTCTGTAACTAAGGAGATTTTGCTACTATGAATTGTAGCATTTCTCTGTTTTCTATAAGCATTATTAATCTTAGTGGTATCATATTAGTCAAATGTTAAATTATTGCAAAATAAATCTGACAAAGTGAGCTGTCGACATATAAGAAAAAGATGACATTAGCCACAAACATAATATTTAATAGGAGATGGAATAATGACAAAAATGTTTTCAAATGTTGCATAATTAAGTAATGCTATTACTAGACTTTTCGGCAGATGGCTGGTCTAAATGAGAGACAGACTATATGTGGAGGAAGGGAGATCAATAGGTGAAGAAACTAAAGCAGGTTAGCACTGAAGTGTTTCCCATTACCACACATTGAATTTCCAGCCAAATAAGTATTTTTGCAATTAAAATAAAAAATCAGAAATTAAATGTTAATTGCTATTTTAATAATACTTTGTGCCTTTTATTGCCTTTCCATTGGCACCTTGTATCCAAGAATCTCTAAGTGCATTTCACAGATGGAAAAATATTTTAATGAACCAGCTCAGGTCTGTCTATGTACTATTGCCTTCCAATGGATGGAATCACAACTGCTTGGTTGTGTGATATTGACTCTGTATTGCCAATATCCTTTAGTTTGAACAGAAGGAGCCTATGCTTCTGCAGTAGAAGGACAATTTTGAAAGGCAAGGATGATAACCATAATGACATAGTTGAAGGCAAAGGATTTGATGACAGATTTTTTACTGAATTATTATTCCTTCTGTCAGGATTGCCTCCCCACTCTGAACTCTAGGGTACAGATGTGGGGACCCGCATGAAAAAAGAAATAACGCCTTCAAGCTTATTTTACCAGCTTGGGATAAAATGTTTTTCCCCAGAACACAACTTCTTCTGTATCTGGACCTGGTACACTGCCACCACCAAACTAGGTCTAGGGTAGTTTGGGACCCTTCTTTCCCTTTCCACTAACCCCCCAAACTTCTTCCTTCCCTGGGAAGCTTGAGAGAAAAAAAACAAACCTCACCTGATCCTGTGAGCCGTGCCCGATCCAAAACCAGGATTTTACACAATGAAAAACAAGCAGTCAGCTTCTTAAAAGAAAGATTTTAATAAAAAAAAAAAGAAAGGAATAAATCCCTTATAACCATCAATAGAACAGCATCTACCATAGTCAACAAAAGGATTCAGAAACCAAACCTCTCCCCCGAGGCAACTTTCTCCCACTGTTGAAATCTCTGCTGAATCTTACAATATCAAGAAGCACCCAGCCAACACTCACCACTGAGAACCCTCCAAGTGATAAAAAGAAGGTAAACTTACTGACTACAATACTTAATAGAATCTATAGTTACAGTGAAAGACATAGCTGTGTTCATCCCATAGCCGAGGTGAACAGAGAGAGACTGAAACTTAAAATCCTTTGTCTCCTGAGGAATTTCTCATTGGTCAGTTGTCCACCTCTCAGGTTACCTTTAGCTTAACCCCTTACAGGTAAACACTAATTCTAGGCTACTTCACACTTATGACAACTAACATTTTATAGATGGAGAAACTGAGTCACAGAAATATAAAATGACAACCAAAGTAATATAATGAGTCAGTAGCAAAGCCATATTTTGATACAAGATAAGAGTGCCTATCCCAACCTCAATCTGCCTTTAACAAATTTTAAAATACAATGTTTATCAATTAAAAATTCAGAAATTTCACCTCTAACACAAATCTGCCCCCCCCATCCAAAACAAAGAGAATTTTGAGAGAATATGAGGGTTTGTAAACATGCTCTGAAGGTCAACAGATTTGGACTGTTCTTAAATAAAGTGGGTAAGAAGTAAGTTCCCAAAAGTTCTTAAAAGAATATCACTCAGAAGTCCCCTCCTCAGTAATTCTAAGCAAACTCCATTTATCTCAATTGCAACAGTATTGCACAGGGAGAGAAGCCACCACTCTGGTAAGTGGTTCCTAATCTGTTTAGGGATTAGGAAGTAAAAAAATGACACTTTAAACTGCACCCAGAAACCAGTGCAGGATGGAGAAATGCCAACTCTGCTACATGCCTGGATCTCCGTTGGGGGTCTGTCTCCTGCCTCCAAGAAAATACAGAGGAAAACTCCATGAAAACAAATTTGAAGTGTCTACTTTCTTATATAAATTATTCCTCTACAGGGGAAACATCAACTTCGTATGACTTTCCCTTCTTTCGTCTTCTTCCTCTCCAGAACCTCTCAACTGAATGACCAGGCTTCAAAAGGAGTCAGGCCTGACTGACTACTGCAGAATGTGTCCAAAAAGAATCATTTGGTTTCAACCTGACCTTCAGTACAACCAAATGTCCTATCCTGGGTCCTGACTCTTGAACTTTGTAAGGGATCTGGGTAACAAACTGATGACAATGTTTGGAATCATTATTTTAATCACATACACTCTGGAGCTACTATGTCTCAGGGTGGGAAAATAGGACTTGGGGTAGATTTCAGACACTAATTAAGGGAAATTTTAAATTTCTCAGTCAACAGAGCACATTCTTGCCAAGCATAACCTTTCAAGAGCTAAGGGAATATGTTTCTGAAAGCTTGTGGCAGAATGTGTGCAAAATTAGATGGATGGGAGAGATGCAGAATCTCACAATCAGAGTTTCCAAACTGCTGCAGAGTTTAACAACCTGTATGAGGCATACTGACACTTATTAGCTTGATTTGCTATCTTTGAAGCAGTTACTTCAATGGGAGCCCACTAGAATTACCCTGTATGACAGACATGCTTTTCACTCAAAGTGCTGCTTAAAATATCTCTGCAAATGTTTTGGCTTTCTCTATTTAATAGTGACAAGGGCTTATGTGTTCTTTTCTCACTTAGCACTAGACAATGGATTTTCATAAAAATAGATGCATTTTTCTCACCATTCCAGCCAGTATTGATCTTTTTTAATACTCATGTCATGTCATTTTTGGAGGTTTCAAAGTGACAAAAACAGATAAAGCAAAGAGCTTAAAACTAAGTATGAACTGTCTGGAAAGTTGATGAAAATCCTCCTTTTCTTGACAAACTTTTTCAGCTGTGCTCTTAGTCATCTGCAGGATTCTTTACACAGCTCCCAGCACAAGTATTTCTACAGGTTTAATCCTGCTGAATACAGTTTTATTATAAGTAACATCTGAACAGTCTGATTGGCAGCTATGTTGGTCCCAGGATATGAGACAGAAAGTGTGTGAAGGAATATCTTTTATTGGACCAACATCTGCTGTTGGAAGGGACAGTTTTTGAATTCACAGAGTTCTTCTTCAGGTTTTTTGTTACTGAGAAAGTGCAAACAAAATAAAAAGTTTAACACGTTTTTTTTTTAAAAAAAACAGACAATCACATAATGATTCTCACCCTAATAGTTCAATTTTGTTCTTAACTCAGTGGAGTAAAGTAGAAGCAAACGTCACTTCTAGCGGAAGCACTGCTTTATTAATAAAATTTGGGCATATATAGTAGATTCCTAGTCCATTTTATGGCTAGAACAGGTAGCATAGAAAAGATACAGTACAGTTGTGTATAGGAACTGTGTAAACACTGGGTTATATAGTCTGCAGTTTATCTTTTGGAGTGTGGCATGACCAGAAGCATTGCAAATGCACCACAATGTGCCATATTCCCAACCTAGAGAGAAGAGGTACTTAATCCAGAGCCCTGTTTGAAGTCAATAGAAAGATTTCCAATGACTACAGTGGTCTTTGGATCAGGTCCTATACCTCTAAGACAGAGAAGGTGAGTTTAAAACAAAAAATCCCTACCAGCTCTATATTTCATTGATATTCCCCCCATCTCTGTTTTTTTTTTTTTTTTTGAAAAATTCAGAAAATTTCAGATAGTGCTATCTAAGCAATCTAGACTGCTATCAAACTGCTACCACTTGCCTCAGACACTTCACATTAGTTAGCCCATCTTGCTGTGCTAAGTCAGCTCTTTACCACCTAGAGCATCTCCAGTCACAGACTGAGGACAAGTGCTTAATGTGATAGAAGGGCATGGGTGAAAAGTACAATTGACCATCTCGCCACTCTTCCCACCAACCACAACAGGATCATCTGGGGATTTAGCAGAAAGAATACAGATAAAGACTAATACTACCAATGAAAATGAAATCTCAGTCCTCACATTTCACCTTGAAATTAGGATTAATATAAGCCTCAATATACAATGCAAAACATGGAGAAAAATGGGTACGTGTCATTGTTTTCATTGTGAAATAGATGACTGAGAGGTTCAGGCTGACCTGACTAGTTAACACAAGCATAAAAAACAAAACATAGCATTTTTCAGGGGAACTTTTCACTGAATTCCCTCTGGATTCTACTAGCAGCAAAAGGAATTATCAAAACGCTCATACAAACCTCTTCTAGTTCTTACTGGCAGGCCCCAAACTAGGCAAAACTCGCCAAATTTCAGGTTCTGATAGATTTGTATATCTAGTGCATAGCATCCCAGTTTCCCAGTCAATCTTTCTTTCGACATCTTTCTGGCTATCAAAGAGTTTCTTTCAGAAAATTACTTTTATTATATAAACCTTAGAGATCTGAATAAAATGATCCATCAATTCTTTCTCAGTGGGTGAAGAGCCTTACCAACTTTTATCACCCAAGTGAAGCTCTTTAAATTCATCATAAGAGTTTAACATTATAATGATTGTATCCTTACCACAATGAAATGTCTGCTGGGAAGTCTTCTATGTGAAGTGTGTCTGACATTTTAGAATTCTACAGATTCATTGTAGAGGCTGTACAATATTTTTTTTCCAGAACTAATAAAGCTGGAATTTCTACTTCCCTTCAGAACATCTTTGACGATGTTCAAGGAACTCCTAAATGCCATGTTAGAATATTATATAGCTTTTTGAAGTATATAGCTAATAAAAATATTGATAAGAAACAGATAAGTGGGCAGGTGTGACCACAAACCATTTTAAAATAAAGCACTCTTGTGGTTCTCTTCCAATAATAAGTCCCAGCTGACTCGAGATACAGACTGTCAATTGTTGTTTCAGCTTCTAGTAGCTGGTTGTACTGAGCATGGTAACACAGACTGAGCTGCAGAAAAGGTCATACATGCCCAGAAAATGAACTTGTTTTCAAAGTTGATAGCCAATCATATCTGGGATCTCTCTCATTTTGTGGCAATATACGTGGGCACTAAAACCAGCACTTCTAAAGTGACAGTTTGAAAACAACTACTGGGAGTGCCTTGCTTAGCTAGAAAGATAGTCAATCTGCTTCTCATGGAGGAAGCTAGGAAAGGGCAGGAGGGCTGTGGAAGGGTAAATTTAGCCCAAAGAATGTAGAATTCATGCTTTTGCATGAGGCTGCCTTCTTCAGCAATCAAATGATCACCATAACTCCAGAAGAAAATTATAGTTTCTATTATGGACTGAAGGGGGTGACGAGGAAGAGAATTACTGGATGAGGTTATATGCTGTGTGAAGCTAAGGGAAAGGGAGACCAGTAAGAAGTAGAGGGCTGTTGGTGTTTAGACCAAGCTAGAAATTACTGAAAGAAGCAGATGGTAGAGATCTCTGGTGAGAATTCAGGAGCGAGGGTCTCAGCTGGTTCATCTGGCAACAGCAGCTATCCTGATGGAAGTTGTTCATTGCATAGGATGGAGGGCCTCATTGATAAGTGAATGAGTAACCAGACGACAGGTAAGTACCTGAAAAGGAGTTAATTTGCCAAAGCCTTTTTATAGCTAATTATGTAGGTTCTGGATGAAACTCAAACTACATTTAGACAAAATTAGCTGTATAGTGCAAAATATCTTTCTGTACAGCATTCTCTCTCAAAAGAAACATGGCCTTGTCAATGGTAGATATCGCTGAAGATGGTTAATACCATGAGTTGAACTTTCCAGCATGCTGCCATCCATTTTCGTTTCTCCAACCCTCCCCCCTCAAAAAAAAAAACTTACTCATTTTTTTTCTCCCTGATCCAAGAAAACAGTCCAGATACCTTACAGATAGAGGGTCAGGCATAATAAGTGGGAATCAAGGAAACGTAACTATAGAATATCTGCAACCTTCTGAATGTTTTTACCTCAACACCTAACGAACTTTTCGGGCCCCTTCCCTCTGGACTGTATCAATGAGCCAGCAACTCCAGGAACAAGCACTATCTAGTCCTCAAGATGAGGAAGACTACAGAATGAAGTAATCTCCATCTAGCTTCTTCATTTCTCAGTTAAGACCTTATTGCCCCTTCTATAAGCCTGTTTTAAGGAGGAGGCACTAGAAACACCTGCCTCTCTGGGGTGTCTGGAACCAGTATTCCCATTCAAACAACCCTGCCAGAGGGAGAGAGTAAAATCTCAATCCAGAGAAACTTTCAAGATGAGAAGAGACCTTATGGTCCCAAACCTAGAGCTTCTGCATGAGATTAGAGAATTGCAAAGGAAGCCCCTAATGAAGACTCATAGAACAAAGATGTTCCTCTGAGATTCACACAGAGTCAATATGAGCATGAGGAATCATCTGACTTGGTCACCAGGTGTTCAAGACAGAGGGGGCATAGGACATTATGGCTGCAATTGCAAAAACAATCAGATGAGATGTTGGACCAGAATCAAGACCCACATACTTGCAAAGTAGAGTGTTTTAGTTCTGTGGCCCATGTTCAAAAAGTGAAGGGATGGCACGGTTTGGACTCTACATTACCTGTTTTGTTACTTGCCATTCCACAGAAGCACCGAATATTGCATGATGATCCGTATATATTCTAACTAATGCAAGGAAAGATTGGGTAGGGATGGGGGGGTCTGTTAAAGACTATCACATGAGACTAGATAATGGGAATTAAATGCTCGTTTAGCCTCTACAATGTACAGGAAGAAAAACATTTGTCATGGAGGACTCCAATCTGTGAGATATACGCTGAAGGTCTCATTATGCCACTAGACAAATATTTTTTAATGGAACTCTAAATATAAGTGACTTTCTAAGACACAATATTGAACCTAACATGGGATACTTCCATTTTGAACCTTATTCTGATAGGAATTAAAAGATGAACTGATCATCTATTAACCATCATTCAGTAGTAATTTAGCTATATGTGTTCATGATCTGGTTACATTTCTTATGTGCAAAGAGAACAATCCCACTGGTATACATATAGCTGTAAAATGGACAATTTCCTGAAGCTGAAGTAAAATTGACTAAGAGGAAAAAATTAAACTGAAATGCTCATAATAAATGCTAGTAGTTTAAGAACATTTCGCTAGATGCTTAAAAAGCCACAGCCACAAGTTATGCTCCTATGTAAAGACATTACAGCTACTAGAAAAGAACGTTTCACAAAAAACAGTCTGGGTCAAATTGTTTCTCTTCTTCTGCCTTGACCATTATGGGATAAGGAGGATGGCTGGGTTATACCGATGAGAACGTACGCTGAGATGTTCTGTCTGCAGAGAGCAGAATGGTAACACATCTCAACGCCTTATGGTGAAATGATGTAAAGCAGTCCTTGCACCTTCTGGTTATAGCTCCGGTGCATGGTCTCTGTTGCTCCTCTTCCTTGCCCTAGCACCTGTTGCCTGGCGATGTCTCTGAAGAAGGTGCATCAAAACCCACATTGCCACCTAGTGATCAGGTGATGGGGTCGGCAGGTTGCCTCTCATTAGAAAGTCAGTTCTGCCCTTTAGTGACCTGCCTCAAAGGTTTCCAGTCCTCCCCTCCTGCACAAGGTCTTTGAGTGGTCAAGGCCTATTCCAGTAGGCCTCTCATCTAAGATGAATGACTCAGGTGTTGCACTGTCTTCTGGGAGCAGGTAGGTGAAAGCACAGGATCCCCCTCTCCACCAAGCTCCAGTCCAGGGCCCAACAGTGGGTGGTTACCATCAGCACCTTGGGGTGCTAAGATGCCTCTCCCCCTGGATCACTTATTACCCCTGTTCTTTTAGTTGTACCAGAGTAAGTTGCTTCTTTCAAGTCTCTGGCCTGCACAGTCAGTCACTTATCTCTCTTTTGCAGATTTTCCACTGAGAATAGGCTTCCAAGAGAGGTCATGGAATTCCCATTATTGGATGTTTTTAAGAAAGGGTTGGAGAAACTCATCATGGATAGTCTATGTTTACTTGGTCTTGCCTTAGCGAGAGAGCTGAACTAGATGATCTCTTGAGGTTCATTCAAGCCCTACCTTTCCGTGATTATAGCTGAGACCCAGAGTTGGAAGCTGAACTTTATAAAACCATTTAGGGCATTTAGCCACACAACTCCCAACTTGGATTTGCCAGGCTAATTCCTCCAGCCAGCTTTAAGAATCTTATCCAATAACTTTAAAATGCCATGTCCCATAAACTTGATTGTTCCTCATCAGATGCTTTTGGGCCTCTTGCTGTTTTAAGAAGGCTATTTAAGAAGCTTAATTAAGTGAAATCTCAGTTCAGTTTCTACAGCCAAAAGTGAGAGATTAAAGTGGCAAATAGTTCACAGGTGGTTAAAATTTGATAGCATGTCTGAGAGGTCTAAGTCTTCACCCTCCAGTCTCCTTAGGGGTGTGTGACATTCTATACTACTATGGTCCCCACTTTTACACAATTATGATAAAGTCTGTGCAAAGTATGTAGGCTGTGGGGGCTGTCTAACCCCTTGACACAGGATGGATTATTCCAGCACCTGGAGAAAAATATAAAAGAAGGAACAATGACATCACTTCATCTCTTCTCCCCCACCTACAATGAAAGCAACAAGATTGTTTGGAAGACAAAGAAACATTTGAACTGGGAGAATTAGTCCTAACTGGAAACTGGAAAAGCTTTCCAGTTAGCACAGGCTGCTGTAGGCTTTTGGGTAAGAGAAACCTTATTACTTCAAATCTGGCTTAGCTCAATAAAGTTTAGGAATTAGACTGCAATTTTATCTTTTATTTCTTTTTGTAACCAGTTCTGAACATCTATGCCTATACCACTTAAACCCATCTTTCTGTAGTTAATAAACCTATTTTAGTGTTTTATACTAAACTAAGCTAGGCGGGTAATGATTGAAGTTTGAGGAATCTACTCAAGTTACAAAGGCTGGTGCATGTTCATACCCTTGGATGATATGACTAATTAATCAGCTTACTCTGACCAAGGGGATTTTGAGCAGTATGAGATGCATAAGGCTGGGACTAGGCATATGCAGATGTTGCCCTATATGTAATTCAAGAGTGGCTGGGTATAGTACTCTGGTATTTGTCTTGGAGTGACTTATATGCTAGAGACTGGGATAAGCAGGAACAGTGGACTCACACAGCAAAGCAAGGCATAGTGCCCACCAGACTCGACAGTGAAGGGAACACTATGATCCTGGGGCATGTCACAGTGTGTAGACCAACTCTTTTGATTCTATCCCTGCCAGAAGGGATGGGACTCGAGAACTAGAAGGAACCCTCTGGGTCATATGTAGCAGAAGGCTCAGGGAGAAAATGGAGACAGAAAATAAATAGAGACCAATTATTAACCATATCAGTAGTCTAATACCTGTATTACAAAATAATACATTAAAAGACATTTATAATCTTTCTCTTTTACTTTGTGTTTTATTATGAACTATATTAGTAGAAGAATGAAACATAAACATCCTTGAATAATGGAATAATAATCATGAGTTTACTTATTTTTTAATTAAATTTAAAATTAAATGGACTCTAATAGTAAACCCAGAGTGTTCACAATTAATACACTTCATATGCAGATGAAGTCAATCTGCCTTTGGTCTCATACCTTGGAATGCATTCAAGGGCACTGAAGGACAGGACTGACTTTCTAATGAGAGACAACCTGCTGACCATACCACCTGATCTCTAAGTGGCTGGCTTAACAAGACAGGGTTCTGGAGTCCTAAGGTGACAGGAAAATGGGCTGACAGGTAGTTTCAGCACATCTGGTAACAGTCCCAAGGGGGTCTCTGTGACCGAACCCATCACCCTCCCCCCCCCAAAAAAATCTATACATGTTTTAACAACACAACATAGTAATATTCAGATGGAAGATAAGCAGAAACTCTTTTGATAGCAACTCAAATTAAACTTGTCAGTACTTTAATGGAAGAAAAAATAAACCACCAAAGACATATTTAGTATATTAGAGTGGTGCTGTATTGAAATATTCCAGGCCATTTGTTTATACTGACTGAGTGACTAAGATAAGGGAAATCTAACCTCTCTTTCTTTAAAATAAAATACTTACAAAAATGAATTTCTCTGTCCTCTGCCAAGGTCTATAATTATAATCACAGTTAATTTATGTGTGGGGGCGAGAAGATGAGGGTAAAGAGGGGGGCAATCTCTTAGTCTGACACTAAATCCTCCAAGCTAAAAGAGTCTGATTATTTAAAATTAGACATGAAGAACTGGTTAGCATCACAGCTTCCTTTGAACTACGATGCTGCAGTATGTGTTATATCAATGGCAGGCTTTTAATGAGATAAAAACATAATGAATGAAAAATTAATAGCAAGTAATGATGTAAATCAAGTAAAAATTAAGAGATCAAGTCTTAGATATTACAGCACTCAAAACTTTGTTTTCTCCTAGTTTTCTGAAAATGTGTCTCTAGATCTGCAACAGGTCATTTGATTCACAGACAGGTTCAGGTAAACAAGCCTCCTAAAGTTTATAATCTCTAGTTAGAGAAATTAGTGGCATCTATGGATAGGCTGATTTTCATCATGAGCATTTAGCCAGTGTGTTATCACCTCATTGTGAACATGATCTTTTTTATTACTGGTGTGTGGGTGTTGAAAGCATGGGGCCAGACTGATGAGAATGTTTATGTGTGAGACAGCTAGAGAAGATGGAAGGGAATCAAGGATTAAGCATCAACTCCCAAATTTGGGGACTATGGAAAGAGAGGAAGCAGTCCCAGGAATGAATGATGCATCTTTAAAGGTCTGTAGCCAGGAGTCTTTCAGACAGGATGGAGCAAGGCTCCCTTATCCCTCTTCTTCCCCGCCCCAACCAACTAGGAATGACTTGGGACAAAAGGACCAGCATAAATGCTGCCTTCTCCCCACACTGCAGGGCAGATGTTTGTAGATGCTGAAGAGGGAATGAAGTGGGTAGGTCCTGAGTTTGCAGGGAGAGGCTACCAGCAGGCAAAAGCTAGATCCTCCTAGCCTAAGGATTAGTGGAGGAAAAAGGGGCCAGCTCAGGAAGAAACTAGCTAAGGCCCTACAGCTGGTAAAATATTACCCAGCCCCAAAGAGTAGGGTTGGGGCTCCTGCTATGAGGAGAGATAGAGGGAATGTTCAGAGCACAATCCCAGCTCCAGGAACAGGGTGGGGGTGATGGGGTATCTCCTGAACCCATACAAAGAGACGACCAGGACTCTTAGGGACCCAGAGCAGTGTCATCTAGGGCAACTAAAGTTGTAAAAAGGTTGTAAAAAAGTTAATAAATCAGACTCCCCCTAAAGGGGGAGGGGGCACATCTTGGAGCCAACCTAACTCTGGTAATTGACTGAAAAAGCCTGAAACAGTGAAGTATGTGGTGAGGGCATGCGGAAGAAGTTCACCCCTTGATAAGAAGAAATCCCAAGATAACACTTCATGCATAATGCACAAAACTGTTTTGCATGTGGACCATTTCAAAAGATCTGTTGTGTGAAATTCTGTCTCATTTCTTTATATTGATGTTTTAAAATGGGAAAAATAAAAATGCTGCTGTGCTCACTCTCCTAGCCAGAGCCAGGACTGGCCTGAATGTAGTTTCTCCCTCTACTCATAGAACTGTAGCTATTTTTTTTCCAGCTCTCTCTTTTCAGCTAAATGTAGGAACACCAAATAACTTAAACATAACATGGAATTCTCTCTTATTTTCCATTTTGTTATTTCTCTGATCTCTATCATGAGATATTGAATCAGTCTTCCTTAAACTGAACAGGCTTATTAAAGAAAGCAGTTAGTGCTTACAGGCAAAAGACTGTGGTTTGGCTCATTCTGCTTCACGCTCTATCTATAGCACACACACATCTAGTGGCTGAACAGTGTAAGCAATTAATAAACTTTCTTTCCTTACTATTCTTTCATTCTATCTTTGTAAAAAAAAAAAAATTCTCATACATATTTTATAATTTAAATATAATTTTTTTCTCTTGAAGATGTTTCCCTTTTTCTTAAGTCCCATATTTCTTTAACTCTTCTTTCCCTGCCTCTCTTCTTTGCTCTTTCATGACACTTCTCTCTCTGCTCTCCTTCTACCCACATTGTCCCTCCATGCTTTTTTTTTCCCCTCCAGTCTATCCTACTGGATCTGATTGAGAGTATTGGGGTGCCTTGAAAATGAAAGCATAACCCCGCCCGCCCCCAACCCACATCTGAGCTAGTGACTGATTTTTTCATCATACTATATTTTTTTTTATAACCACACAACAGGGAACAGAAAATAAGACACAATCATTTCAAACAAACAACTGGCACTCATTCATGTGATAATCTAACCTTTCTAGGATTTTGTTTCTTTCCAAAGTTTGTTCTTGCTTATGAAGATAATTATTTACATTAAATTTATTCCAGCAGAAATGGCATAGTAAGTGTAATAAATGAAATGATCCAATCCACAATGAAAGTGGCACAGTATCCAGTTCCTCAAGTTAACAGGATTTTTTTTTCCTTCTCACTGAAAATAATACCGAAATAAAATATGTGACTTCTAAAAGCCATGACAGATGCTTTAGAAGAAAAAAAAAAACAACTATGACATGTGCATGTTTGTTTTCCTGGCTTAATTGCTATCTATATTATAAAATCTGCCACAAACATGCAGAGCTGGTCAGAAATAAATTTCAGTGCAGCACGTCTCTGTTGTAAAATGCTGTTCCGTCAAAATTGGAACACTTTGTTGCAAAATGTCGATTTTGATGAGATTGTGAGAAAAAAATTCTCTTTGTTTTGTTCAGGCTTAATTTTAAAAGATAATTATATTATTTTATGATATTTTAATGTTTTGATGCCCTCAGAATGAAACATTTTAATAAGGTAATTTCAATGTTTTTGAAACAATATTTTGGGATTTTCATTCCTCCATTAACTCTGACTTTTCATCCCAAATCAGGACAAAGAAAACTTGGAAATGTCACAATTTCCCATTAACTGATCAACTCTGCAAATTGCACATTTTTGGTCAAATTGTGCTTTCAGTTTCACCAGTGAAATCAAAGGTAATCCAGTGAAATCAATAGTTGCATTAGCTTTACACTAGTCACTGGAGCTAGTGAAAAATGACATATTATTGAAAATTGCATTAGGAAAGTTTTTGAAGTCTGGAAGCGGGAGGGCAGAGATAAATTACTCCCTAACCCAGTGATTAGAAATGTGAGAGACCCAGGTTTAAGTCTCAACTCTGCCTGATTTGGAGGAGGGACTTAAACCAGGCACCCCGCATCCAGAACAGACTATGTGTCATAAAAGCAATCTTATGATCATAGTAGTTTCAAAAAGAGAGCCCTCTGCTTCTTGTGTTGCTTGGATACATTAGTTGCTGAAGAAGGCACAGAGAATCTTACCTACCACTGTAGGATACATATTTAACACTCACGCTAGAAGGTGAGGGCTGGAAAACGTGACTTTTCATGATCAAAAACGGTAGGCCTTCTGGTTTGGAGGTATCGCTTGTTGCACTGTACATATGTCACATTGGCCAGTGCCCATTACGGAGCCTACATAGCATCTACTCCATTTTTAATGATGATCTCAGTATGGTTGAAAGACTGTGGCATGGCCAGCACCTTTTTTGTTTCATTTTGTCACCCAGAATGCAGTACAGGATAGGGGAATAAAGCTTTTCTCAGCTGCCATGAAAACTTTGCTGTGTTTGGAGCAGGATTATAAATATCCTTCTATAACTTTCAGATTGTAAATAGGCAGGGACTTTGTTTTGTTATGATGATTTGTCAGGAATGCCATACTGCTCTTTCGCAATAGGATCACCATTTGTGTTGTCAATCAAGTGCTGAGCCAAGTACCCTATAAATCAGCGAGCTGTCATCTTGTCTTGTTTTCAGTGGATAGTACCTGCCATTTCTCATCTATCTGAGCTCATGTTTCCTTTTAGGTTCAGAACAGGACAGAATATTTGGTTAAAAGTGTATAAATTTGAATGCGCCCAGTCAAAACTAAAAGCAATGCTTCATTAGCTTTTTATTTCAAAAACTCATTATAGATGGTGGTAGTAATCATCTAACTATACCACCCAGAAGCCATACTCAGAATTAGGGCCTCACTGTGTTGTGCTGGCAAATCAGAAAACGATTCTGGCCTTAAACACCTATTGCCCAGAGGTAATGAAAATGCTTTTACAAAAGACCAGCCTCTTGAGATTGATGTACTACTGTATTACATGTTCATGAAGCCTGAGAGTTCAGGCTTTGAAGTCTGAGAACATCATAGTCCAGGGGTAGGCAACCTGTGGCACGCGAGCTGATTTTCAGTGGCACGCACACTGGCCACCAGTCTGGGGGGGGCTCTGTATTTTAATTTAATTTTAAATGAAGCTTCTTAAACATTTTAAAAACCTTATGTACCTTACGTACAACAATAGTTTGGTTCTATATTATAGACTTATAGACTGAGTCCTTCTAAAAATGTTACAATGTATTAGTGGCATGTGAAACTTTAAATTATTTTGAATACATGAGGACTCCGCACATCACTTCTTTAAGCCTGTAAGCTGTGTGCAATGGAACAAATGTCAGGCTGAAAGTTAAACCTGCTAACCTATGTGCTTTCCTGGTTCCAGGACAGAGTGTTCAGCACCTCATTCAATCAGGCCCCAAGTACAGGTATTTGGAGAGTGCTCAGGGTGGGTTGCTGTACCTTCATTCATCTTTTTCACTAGTTCTGGTCCCCACATCCTCTTTGAGTCCAGCTACTTCAGAACTTGGGTTATCTGATAGGAGACTGCATATACAATAACCAGACTGGAGACTGAACTAGGATCGCCAGAACTAAAGTATGAGCCTCTAAAGCTTGAGCTAAAGGACTAAGGCCCAGATTTTAAAAGAAGTATTATACTTTGCTCTGCCCAGGGTTG
The DNA here is from genome assembly GCA_007922305.1 of Dermatemys mawii. Taxonomy (NCBI): domain Eukaryota; kingdom Metazoa; phylum Chordata; order Testudines; family Dermatemydidae; genus Dermatemys; species Dermatemys mawii. The sequence continues at coordinate 15,743,499 of ML677334.1, forward strand.
CAATACTTAACTGACTTAGCAACCTAAGGCCCATAGACATTCAGTGAGACTGGCTCCTGCGGCAGTTAGGTGTTGCAATGCTGGGCGGAGTAATACCTGTACAAATTGGAACCTGAGTCCTATAGATGGCAGTAGCAGATGTCTCTGTGGATCAGACATAGGAGGTTATGTAAACACTTCCTGAATGTTGGGTTACATGCAGAGGTGGTTTCTTGGCCTCATTCACTTTGTTCCCTTCAGAACGTCCCTTTAAGTGAGCATAACCATTTCCAGTTTCTGGTCAGATTCCTTTATATCTCCTAAGGAATACTAAACATCCCCACTGCTACACTGTTGGGTTTTATACCACCATTTATATTGGCTCCCAGCTTTGTAGGCTCTCAGAATCCATACATCATTTATTTAGAATAGAGATTAAAAAGGAATGCCCATCCAAAGCACTGAGGGTAAGTCTACACAGCCAGCAGCAGCAAGCCTCCCAGCTGGGATTGGCAGACCTAAGCTCACAGGGCTCATGCTACCATATTAAAAATAGCTATGTAGACACACTTGGGCTCTGAAAACTTAGGACAGAAGTGGGCTTCAGAGCCCAAGGTGCAGCCTGAACCACACCTCCATAACACTGTCTGCACAGTTATTTTACCAGAGTAGTGTCAGACCAAGGCCGACAGCCCAGGCTGGGAGTCTCACTGATTGTGGGCTGTGTAGGTGTACCTTGAGTGCCCAGACAATTAAAGTTACAATAACCATGCCATATCATAAATATGAATAAACTCTTTCCTGCAACCATCCATAATCAAAAATAGATTACAAGTTACTTTCACTGCAGATAGTAGTGGAAAAAATCTCCAGAAAAGACTCTCACACACATAACATACCCTCATCCTTTCCCCAGATGGCTTGTCTGTAAATTATTCAAATTTGGCAGTATCTGGGACCAAACAAGGGAAACAAATTGCAGTTCTGGTGCCGTCACTAAGAATTTTGTCAGGAACCCCTTCTCTTTTCTCACATGGGGACCCAGCTTGAGTGTCTCCTCAATGCAGGTCACAGTATGGCCTCGGGAGAGAGGTCATCATGATGATGTCTTCTAGCCTTGCTAGTGTGAGAACACAGCTGATCAGCCTTTCTTTGTCATGGCCTCCATCCTCTTTCCAGGGTCTTGTTTTAGCTGTCAGTCTCCTAATGTTAAAGGCCATTCAATGATCCGTTCTTTAGTCAGAAGTCAATCTTTGCTGGTCACTATAACCTAGTCATATTTGATCCTCTGTCTGCACTTTAGAGCAGTCCCCAAATTTATTTTGGCAGGTTTTATTACAGGGCTCCAGAGTAGCACTCTAACATGGCTTCCATTTGAACAATCTGGGCATTTAAAATGGATTTTTAACTTTGTTTGTCATTCTTATACAGTTTATTAAATACTCAGTACAAGACCTATGGGCATAGCCTTTCTTCCTCAGTGGAACTTGCTGTCTCTGTCCAGGTTATGTTGAGCTCCTTTTGATCCAATGCAATATCTATCCCTATGTTTTCTTTCTGCAAAGTTACCTGTTATACTTGGATTTTATTGTTGTAAAGTTTCACTTCAACACTTATTTTTCCCCTCTGATCCACTATATCTCAAGCACAGGAAATATCATAGTTTAGGTGGCAAGACCTGTAAAGAATTTCATGTAAATGAAGCCTCTTATAATTCAGGCATTTTTGCTTTTCTCGATGTAACAGGTTAAATTTCAATGACCATATAAAATAAGGACTATATGACCTATTGTACCCCAAGGGTACAGTATGACCTATATTGTACCCTCCTGTGGAAATACAGAGGGCCAAGGAAACTGAAGCTTATCTTGTGGAGAATCCTTCTAAGCTTGCCATTCTTGCATAGTGAGGGAAGGGTTCAGTGAAATCTTCAGCTCCCAGAGATCTTGGGGACTGGCAAGGAAGGTAAACGTTAGTCCTGGTGTGCACCAACTCTTCATTTATCTTCTGGTTACCCAACCCCTGCCTTTCTCCAAACAGGAGACACACAGAGAGCCCAAGATAATGCTGCATTATTAACTTGACTGCACTGAGATCTATCATTTCTGTCTGGACGGAGGGAAAAAATGAGCTATTGAGCCAGCACTCCTCCTTCCTTCTGGCTTCCTGGCAAACTGTATCTCTACCCTCAAAAGGGATGATCCTACTCTGTTAAGATCACCTCTAAAGAAACAGGCCAATCCACTTCTGTCAGTGCCTATGGACTCCATTAAGAGTCCTGAAACTTCTTAGGCAGAGACAACTGCAGCATGGCACTGGATATAAACAGTACTAGAAGCATCTAAACTCTGAATGTATCTTGCTTACTATGAGTAGGACCTCTACTTTTCAGCTGCAGGGCCAATTTTCATTTGCAAAACATCTGAGATGGCAAGTGAAGAGAAGTTCCTCTCCTGATTGTTAGCTCTCACTTCATCCACTGGTTCTTTATATACATATTCTGGGAACAAATTCAAATATGTAAGGGGTGTGTGTGTGTGTGAGAGAGACAGAGAGAGAGTGGAGTGTAAGGTACATTTTGAAGTAATGGAAGGATCCAGGTGCAGCAAGAAAAGTAGTAAAATATGGTGTAAACAAAGCAAGTTTTCCTCTACTACACATCCACTTCAGTTTACCAATGTATTGCTTTTGCCACTGTTTGTCACATCTGATTTATATTTTGGGACAGAAGAAGAGAGATGTAGGATAAGAATTACTTATTGATACCTCTGTTTGTCTTTCTCTCATCCAATTCTATGTCCCTTCATCTTTCTCACATTGTGTTCTCATTCTATAGTTAAGTGCCTGATATATCTCATGGCTGCTTTATTGATAAATAAGGGGAAATAGTGGATCTAGCCTACTTACAGTGTTTTGGTCTCCTTGCTTTATGGTTGATGGATTTAATGATTGGTCTGTTAGAATCACTGATTTAGTCTTGAAACTACAATGTGCAGGATTTTGAATAAGATAATTTCATTGCAGGACAGAGAGGCTAGGAACAAGGTTTATGAGGGAGTAATTTTCTCTTATATTCAGAAGATATTTCACTTTTGTTTTGTTATATCTCATGTCACTATTTTAAGTGCCTTATAAAATCTATTAAAAAAATTCTCAGATAACTTCATTTACTTTATCCTTAGACTTTTTTGTTACTTTTTTCTCTTTTGGTAGGTGTACAAATGCAAGACAAAATGTGACTTACAAAGGAGGTACCTGGAATTTGTACATGTAAATGAAGCATTAACCTATTTGTATCTATATGCTTTTTAGTATATCAGCAAGGGAGCGGAAAGGAAAAAGACAGAGAAACATCTGTCATAGGGTAAACCCATCAATATGTATTACAGATTATTAGACAAGGCTCACATGAAGGATTGACACTGACAGTCAAAGATATGTTTTATTCTTTTTTCCCCCTCAGCACTGGATTCAGAGCAGGAAATTTGGCTTATTCTTATACCAGTTGCTGTCTACTTTCTTTAGATGTGGTACTCTGAATCCACCATATTTTTTATTATTTTTTAAAGAAGAATTAGATTGGCACTTCTCAAGTCATAAAAATGATTCCCTGCCCCCCAAAATTTATCATTAGGGCTGGAGAGAGAACTGTTTTCCCATCCTGTGACACAACTGATATTTTGAAAAAAACAAAATAAAAAACTGTCAGAACTAGGGACAAAAAGTCAATCTAAATTTTTTTTTAGGAACCAAAACCAAAAATCAATGTTAATTCCCCCTTCTTAACTATGAATTAATCTAAACTTTGAAAAAAAAGGTTGCTTAAAACCAAACATCCTAAACAACTTGTTTAAAAAAATGTCAAAACATGACAAGTTCAAATAGATATTAATCAGTGAAACTTGTCAAAATAGACCCTTTCCCACAAACAGCTTTAGATTTAATGAAGTGGTATTCTATGGCAAAAAACCACTTTGTCAAAAAATTCCCAACCAGCTCTACTTGCAATCCAAAAGCCAGGCAGAGAAGATATGGCATGGGGGAATGTAAAGGAAAGAGCTATCTTGAAGCTATGTTTGTATTTATTTAATCACATTTAGTATTCCACTATTATGGTTTGGTAACAATAGTAAATAATAAACACTGCTGTGATTATGGATAAAGGGTCATTTTTCAAAAAATGTTTCAGTGACTTAATAGCCTAAATTCTGTTGACTTTCCATGACACATAGAGTGTCAAATTCCAAAGACACTTTTGAAAATGCAGTTAGGTGCATCTGTTAATTTCACCCACAGTGGTGGTTGTGTTTTTTTCCCCCCAGATTTTTTAAAAAGACCTTATGTTAACTTATAAATAAGACTGTCTAGCCCCAAGGCTTATCAGGTTAATACAAAAGATTAGCTTTCTGAAATAGGACACCAATAACTGACATGACATCTTACTCCTTCCTCCAACTTGTATATCTAGAGCCCTTCTTAGCAGCTTCAGTTGGGTGTGTACTCAGCGAGCAGGATAAAATCTCTTAGGCTTTGTCTTCATTGGGTGTGGGGGGGGATCGACTGCAGATATGCAACTTCAGCTACATGAATCACGTAGCTGAAGTCTGCGTATCTGCAGCCGATTTATCTCGCATCCTCACGGCGGTGGCAGCCAGCGGCACGCTCCCCCGTCGACTCCAGCTTACGCCTCCGGTCAAACTGGAGTTATGGAGTCAACGGGGGCAGTGCTGGCGATCGATTTATCGTGTCTTGACGAAACGCGATAAATCGATCACCATAAGATCGATCCCTCCCCACTGTAGTGAAGACAAGCCCTTAGAGGCATGAAGTCATCAGACAGATAGGAACTTTCAGGCATCGAATTGCAAGGAAAAATATCTAAAAACAGAATTGAAAAGTCCTAATAATTTACCTGCCCCATTTCCAGGAAGGCTCTCAGATCAATGATCCTGAGATCAATGACAATGATCAGTCTTTTCTATATGTAGATGTCCCCTTAGAACAGGGGTGGACAAACTTTTTGGCCCAAGGGCCACACTGTGGTGAGGAAATTGCTTGCAGGACCCTGACTGTAGGGCTGGGGCAGGGGGTTGGGGTGTGGAAGGGAGTGTGGGATATGGGAGGGGGTACAATGTACAGGAAGGGGCTCAGGGTAATGGTTGGGGCACAGGAGAGGTGTGGGGTGTATGAGGGGGCTCAGGGAAGGGGGTTGGGGTACACAGTGTTGGGGGGGGGGCTCAGGGCAGTGGTGCAGGGAGGGTCGCAAGATGTGGCAAGGAGTTGGGGCACAGGGTGTCACGGGGGTTGGGGCGCATGATGCGGCAGGGGGATCAGGGAACAGGGTTGAGGCTCCCTACCTGCCTTCCCTGGCCTTGTCTCCAGCCCCAGGCTGCTCTGCTCCAAGAAGCACCTGGCAGCACATCCCTGCCAACGGTGGTGGATGGGGAGCAGACATGCTGCTCTTGCCTGTGATACCTCCCCTAAACTCCTATTGGCTGCAGTTCTCTCTTCCTGGCAATGGGCACTTCGAGGGAGGTATCCACAGGCAAGAACAGTGCACGGAGCTCTCTGCTCCTCCTCCCCCAGGGCCAGCAGGAACGTGCTACCAGCTGCTTCCTGGAGAGGAGCGAGACCCGCAGCACCACAGCAGTGGCAAATCTGCGGGCTGGATCCAGAGCCCTGATGGGCCGAATCCAGCCCGCGGGCCGTAGTTTGCCCACCCCAGCCTTAGAAGCTAGAAAAGAACTTTATGGATGAATGAAAAGGCGATAGGGAATCTCCTGGAACAGAAACAGACTATGAACCTTCTGTATTCCTAAGAAATGTGGCAGGTATACCATATGGAATTCAAATGCCATATTACCTATTCTAAAAAAAATAGTGCATGATGCACAGTAGTGTGCAAACAAGTAGAGCTTTGCTTTGCCAGGGGCTGATACCTCAAATCAGACACCTGACAGACACAGAAAACACCAGACCTCTGGTAACATCAAGGGAATTGGCTGCTGTTACATGTGATAAGTAGTATATGCGATAGATGACTGTTTAATTAACATACCTGTAAGTTTTACCTTGATTAATCTGTAGTGTATCAAGCACATTAATCAATAAGAAACTTTTCTACTAAGTTAACTTTGTAGGAGTTATACTGTCCTGGGAGTTCTTTAATTGGTACATGAAGGCTTGATTATCACACATGGTATCATGATCAAATTGTAGAGCTAACAGACTCTTCCTACTTCATAAATTTCCTGACCTTTAGGACATACTGCAAGAGACTTCTATTGACTGGGCTTCTAGGACACCTGAGGGTGGGGTCTTGTGGGTAGGGTGGAATGTTTGTTTCTGTATGTCTTGGATGGCATGTTAAGTTTTTTTATTGTTTTGGACTGCTGGGTAATATTTTAATTGCTGGCTGTTAGATGATGTGGAGCTTATGTATAGCTTTGCATTAAATAAAGAACTAATAGGAAAGAATTGTGATATAAATTTCCATTCTGCTATACACAATACTACTATATTGCTTCTCCATCACTTGAAGATAACCACTGATGTTTTATTATAAATTTAACTTGGGAGAGAGTTAGTTGGAGTAATGGGGAAAGGGTAACTCAATGAGCACCAGTGTTGTTAGTACACAGACAAATTACAGAAAGGCAGCAATGTTTTAGCCAAAACACTACTACTAGTATATTAGTAATTATTAACCTTTTTCTTGTACATTAAATTCATTTCACATTAACTATTCCCCCAGAATCTTTTGTATTAGCAAAGTCTGTTTGAATTCTGAGGCCCAACATGTTAGTTCTTAACCCATGAGAGGATCTGTTCTTAGGAATTTCATGTGAGTGTGCACTGGACTACACCTCATTATTGCTGGTGCCTCCAGATTTGTGGGAATATAGTTGTCTAAAGAAAAGATCCCTCAAATTGGTAAAAAATATCTACAGAAGTATGGTATAAACAAGACTGGGTGATTGATAAGGAGTGCCTATCATAAAACTACGTTCTATGATTGATAAGGTGCACTTCGTACTGCAGATGTTTTCTGTAATGGAAGAAATAAATATCCATGGAACAATCTTTTTAACCCAGTTAAATTGCCGGTTGTCACAACTGTCCGTAATAACTATGAAATTAGAATTCCTCTTAGTTTGTTGATCATGTAACCTAACAATACCATCAAATAAATTCCATTTGTAATTTGGTAAGATGAAAATGTCAAAAATAGAACACATAGTGAAATTAATAGTGGAAAAGCAATTTTACCTTCAAAAAGAATGAATTTATATGCACTATAAGCACAGGACATGATACTCCCAGGGGTTTACAGGAGGAGATTCAGTGTAGTATTTCAGTGGCATTGGCTTCTTTTTCTCTCCTCGCACCCAGCTATCTCCATTATATGTATGATAATGTATTAATAAATCATTGATTTTTTCTTTCTAAAATCCCAAATTACCTGCATGTTTGATACTTTGCACTGTTCAACTTCTTCATATAGACATTTGTCAAAGTCACATAACTTCTACATCTGTTAGCATAACTCAGCTTGATCTACAGACACAGAATAGAGTTCTACACAGAGATTCAAATGCATTGGCACAGCTCACCAGAAAAGCAAGCATAGAGATGAGCCCTACCCAAGTTCTCCTTGGTTCTTTATCGTATTTACCATATTGGTAACTGCAAGCACTCAAAAATGATGAGTCAGGCCCTAAAAGTCATGAGATTTTTTTTTTAATATGAAAATCAGGGAGGAGTTTATTTGCATTTGGGATTTCACCTTCTAGGATTCACATTTTCATGCTTTTCGCCACCACTATGCGACCTTGATTTTATATTTATTTATTTATTATGAAAGCTGCAATTCTTTTGCCATTCTCTGACTCCAGGAACTTGACCCATGATAACTAGTTACAATTGTGAGGGTTGGCAGTGCTGCAGTTGAGGCAGAAATTTCCTTGCACATACTTACATCTTATCATATAAAAAATGCCCTGTGTATATATGAGAAGAGTTACCACTGCCTTTGTAGTTTCTTGGTATTTAAATACTCTCAACAATTACAGGTTTTTTCATTTAAATAGGTCTTCTTTAATTGAAGTTACTGTAAGAGGACTTAGCAGCTTCTTCATTTCCTGAATAGAGGGAAAGTGGGTCAAATGTTCCTAGTGTAATATGAGGAGTCCAGATTAAATCAGATTCTGCAGTGTTTCCAGTGAGTGGGAACATAAATAACACATTTGACTGAAGATTCAGAAATATAGAAGTGTGTGTTACATTAACATGAAGTACAAGGGTAAGTGAAATAACTATTATACAATCTATGAGTAACACAAAAAAATTGTACATTTTTTCAGGCTCAGTAACTTAGCCATGGTTCAAAATATATCTAGTCACTGGCCAGACCTTTCCAGCTAAGCACAACATTCCACTCTAAGAAAGTGAGCCGAAGCCCACTGAAGTCAATAAGGATTTTTGTCACTGGGTGTGTAGAACCTACCTGATGAGAAAGGCAACCAAGAGACACTGTGTCTAGGGCTAGCCCAGCCCCTATTGCCCTTCAGTTTAAAAATGAAGCTGGGAGATAATTCTGAGCCAGAAATGGCTGGCATAACTGCTGAAATGACAAGGGAAACACCCATCCAGGATATCTGATCTCTGCCCTGCCTTGCTCTGCTCCTTGGGGGAGTGCAACAAACCTAGTGAGCCCAATTCAGCAGCCCATCCAGAAGAACTCCTCAAAGACCACTATACAGATACCGTACTGTTGTTCTTTCCCCCGTCTTGAGGAGCCTGGGGTATATATACCTCTATATACCCCTAAATATACCCTATTTGTGCACAGATCGGACTTGTACTGTGAAAATTCTAGCTATGTGTGAACTCTAATTCCAGCTCTGATAATGGACAACTCCTTACATCAAGACACATTTTGCTCTGCATGTGTCAATTATAACATGAAAATCCATCCATAAAAATAGACATTTCAAAAGATTGCAGGTAAGGTTTTGTGCTATGCCTCTTCCATTGTGCATGCAATGATCAGTCAGTCACCTGCAGTTGCTGACAGCAATCTTAAATTTTATACATATGAAACAATGTAACATTCACAACCCAAACACACGTCTTTATTAACCCAAACATACAGCACATACTCATTAATTCTATTTCTATCTATATTTTACACTAGAGCTAACATGCTTAGTCTCCCAAGTCTTCTCTCCCTCTGCTCTGTCCAGGTACTTTTTTGCTCTCTCCCAATACTGCTGTGACCACCACCACCACCGCCGCCGCCGCTGCTACTGCCGCCACCACCACCACTCTATGGCGGTGGCGGTTGCTGCTGCCTGCTCCTAGCTATCTTGATTGACCAAACTCAACTCAGTCTTGCCTGCTGACTGCCTGTCTTTTATTCAGCTCTACCAGCCAATAGACCCTTTCAGGTCGGCTTGTTTCCCACTCCTGATTAACATACTCTATTCTCGGATCACCTTTAAACAGTCTAATTGGTCCATACTTATAGACCAATTACAACAGCTAAATGTAACTGTCAATCAAAGCAGTTACACAATTAGTCTTAGTATTATAGTCTGTTTACTATTATGGTCTGGTGACTCTCACCTGGTTTTGGACTGAGAGTGCCTGACTGACCCTCCCTGCAGTTCTGGAGTGACCTTTATTTGGCTCAATCTACTTGTCTGCCTGTCCACATGCTAGCCATAGGCTCACCTGAAATTGCTATCTCACTCTGCTTGGTTGTGTGAAAACATTTTACACAAACCAACTTACCAAAAACTATTAAACTGTAAACAATTACCTCATCTAATTTAATATGTATCCAAGAGTTAATTCATGCATCTTAATGTTAAGGTCTGCTGTTGCCACCTTGTTTCTTACCAATTTAGTTAATTTCATTTTAGTTCTTCCCCTATTTGCAGTTAATGGTGGCAAAGCAATATTTTCAGTGCTGTGGTTAGGAAACAGAATAGAGAAGCTCAAAATTTCTCGTATCAGTTCTATGGACTTGGGAGACCCCTAGGAACATTTAGGTATTGCTGAGGCATTGTCTAAATTACAGTAATCTCTCCAGTGCTGCCCTGTGGACCACAACACTGTGTTCTGTATCCTCTTGCTTGCATGCTGCTCCTGCCTTCAATGAATCCCTTAAACCAGGTCCACAAGGGCATCCGTGGAGGGAAGCCTTATGGCTGTCTTCCACAGTACATAAATGAGGGGAAAATATCCCTGGGACAGATGTGCCCCTTTACACCATTTGACCCTTTTACCCCAGTAAAGTGGCCAGAGTGGAAGATGAGGATCGCATCCTGTATTTGAGGGAATAGTGGGAAAAGTGTCAATGAACGTTCAAATTCCAAAACAAGTGCATAGTAGTGGCTATTATGTTTAGTTTGAACAAGCATTTGAGCAGGTAAACTTTGCTAGTATGAATTCCTGCAAAAACTAGATTTTAATCCTCAACAGTGGTTGAAAGTGAATTTAAAATTGTGTATTTGATTGTAACATTCTCAAGTCAACCACTCTGGCTGGTTACACATCATAAAGAAGCCAGTCAGTGACTGCAGACATGCCTTATATAACTGATCATAATAGCTCAGGTTGCAAATATTCACAGTGACCTGTTTGCCAATGACCTGCACACCAAGAATTATTTACTGAGAATTTTGTGACCAGGCATAATCTGAACAGGAGGGGAAAAATAATGAAGTGAAATTTGCAGTGCACACAGCTACAATGAAACTGTTTCCTTGGATGAGTTCCAAAATCTAAAAACTCTAGTATTTTACTATCACTAGTTTTGAGGTAGATTACAACTATCATTTTAAAAAGACCTTATATAGGACTTTTCATCCAAGGATCTCAGAGGGCCTGGAAGATCACTTGAGGTATTTCAGATCCATTTCAGGTTTTACTAGATGGAACAGACCTTGTTCAGAATATATTTAACTTTCTTGAAATGCTTTCTTTTCAATGCACTTATGTTAAAGCTGAAGTCTATGGTAATTTTATATTATAACATTGTGGCATGGAGTCCTGGAAATACCTGCTCACTTCTCACAATCCCTCAATAAAATCAGCTGAAGATCTGACTAAAGAAAATAAGTTTCTCTACAGAAGTCAGTCCTGTAAATGTAACTCTAATTTGAATTGTGCTGTGTTTCCGTTCATAAAGGGAGAAGAGGGAAATAAAGGCATGTAGGGTATGTTTTACATCTGCCTTTTTAACAAGACTTTTTAACTGCATAACCTTGTTTTGAAAGAGGCAAAATTATGAGAAAAAATACAGTTTCATGCTAGATAATCATGCATCAAAATTAACATTTAAATGCCTTTATTTTTTTCCCCTTGATTTAAATTTTTGATGGTATTTTAGAAACCTGCCAGGTGTAGGCAAAAGCCCCACAGCTTTTAAAATGAGTATTAGCAAAGCAACAATGCTTTAAGCATTCCTGTGGAGAATTTAATTTTAAGACTGAAAATGAGAAACTTCCATAATGTTTTGCTATGGATCATACTGTTGTTTTAGTCATGTAGGCCTGATTCTAAGACCACAATGGCAAAATTCAGGAGTTCTATCGCTGTCAACAGGCAGACTAGTAAAAGTAAGGAGCAGAATCAGGCCCCTGATTTGGAAAATCTATTTCATTGAGTCTATTTTGCTAATATTGATTGACCTGTATGGATTCATCTGGTGAGGCTCACTGGGAGAGTAGCTGCTCTGCCAGCCTTAAAGGCTGACACATATATTCCCCTCCTGAGCCAGTCAAAGCTCTCAAATATAGTGAAGTTTGCAGGACACTGCAGATTTTGATGAATCCAAGCAGCCTTTTCCACTGACACACCAAGGCAGGCACAGTCCCTTCGGAGAGGTAAAACCCCATCCAAATACTCTGTAGCCTAAAGGAAGGTGCACTGGATTGAAATCAGGAGACCAACCATTCAAATGTTGTTGCTGTTTCTATTTCTCTGTGTTGTCTACCTTATGATTGATCAAAACCTCATATTCCCTCTAGAAAAAGCAATTGAGTATCATTCTGCTCCCATTTCAGAAATGTTGAAAGGCTGTACAAGGTCAGGCACAGTTTGGAATATAATCTTCTCTCTTAAATGGCAGACTCAAATCTCATCCACACTGCTTTTCAGAATAAACATGCCCAATCTGTGGGTTTAGCTCTTCGTTTAGTAACCCTTGCTTAAACTACTAGATATTTCTCCTCTCCACAGCCAGGCAGAGAATTTAGCATATCTACCCTAGCATTCTGCTTCTGTCTAGTAAATAATTGTGTACTCCACTGAAATATGTATTTTAAATCACACTCCCATTGCTAGACTATAGATGATCACAGTTCTATCTTGAGCTCGAATCACAGGGGATCTGAAGTTCTAGGATTTAAACCCTTCTGGTAACCCAGGTGTACATCTGTAGCTCCTTATGGTTGTAATTAAGGGAGTTTGTTGTCCAAGTTTGGCAGTTTTTTAAACAAATGATTTAATTCATACATTGAGAAGACATTTAATACACATTTTATGATTTGAAAATGTTAGTTTGTCAAGGGATACTACAACATGCAAACACAGGCGTTTCACATTTCAGCAACTGGTCACACATTTTGACTGCAAACCTCTCAACCTTCAGGCCAGCTAGTGTGGGTCACAGTCAATTAAATCATTTGAAAATGTGACTCTCTTAATTTGCAAAATTTAGAGGGGAAAAAAACCTGTGGTTGAAATATAATCAGTTTGCTCAGAATTGGCCCATTAAATCTTATTTTCATTACTACTCATCTTTCTTACATAAAACAATTAAAAGAGTTATATTTAGCATCCACAGATACTATCTTATATTAGAACAAACATTCTCTCTCAATACCATTCAGTACCACTCCCAAAAATTGAAACAGGGGATAAGACCATATGAGAATCAGCATCTTCTCCTAAAAACATGTTTCCTGACAATTAAATGATTTTTATTATCCTGCACCTAGGCAAAGCCCTTTTTAAATTGGGCAGAGACAAACAGCTGTAATTCTAAAGAGATGATTTTTCAATTGGCTGCTTCTTGTTATGTCTCCTTCTCTTCTAGTTAGTAAGTACCCTAAACTTCTACTGTTTCTTTTTTCTTACTTAGAAGTATGTCATGGTTTCACAGACATGAAGTGGGTATATATGCACATACAGAGCAGATTTTTAGTCAGAATATATTTATCTTCTAAATGGAAGAAACTCCTATATCATGGTATCTTCTACTATATGTTCCTTCTAAAAACACTTCCACCCTCTAAAAGATTCAGTGCCCCAAAAACACTTCACTTGTAACTAAAGGCTAGGGAACAAAGCACATACTCTACAAGGTGTGTGATTGCACAGATCATTCTAAACATTCTATGGTATAAATCTATATGGAATGCTTGTACTGATAATAATTCATAACATCGTTAGGAATATCTCAGAGGTTTGAGTACATTTGCTTTTTTAAAACAAAAACAAACAAATGAAACTTTGACAAATAATTTGCAGTAATGACTAAATTAAGAAGAATCATGATCTGATCATGAATAATTTTATAGAGAAAAAATGTTCTATAACAAATTCTTTTGAATGAATAGTTCAGCTTGCTTGGTTATATATGCATGTGACAGCTTTGCTTTTATTCCATTTCATTTAAAAATCACCAATGGCTAAGGGTTTATTTAACAGAGAGAAAACTCTACAGCCTCTTGAAGCAGTAAATATATGCTTTAAGCATACACTCAGAAGCCCCTCAAGTAAAAAACCTATGCCTGGAACTAGAAAGTTAGTAGTGCCAATAAGTAGTTACAGCCAATATAACTGTATCCATTCTTTAATATAATTCAGACTCCGTTTGCTTGACTTGTGCTGCTCCCCCCACCCCCTACTTTGATAAGAAATAATTGGACCAAAAAAATTAAATTTTAATTGCAAAATGTGACAAATGCAAAATTAAGGCATTTAAAAGCCACATTTTTGTTAATGATCAATTCTACCTTTTCAACTATAATTAAGGCAAGTTCCCTCTATGAACAATTGTAGCAGTGACAAGCATGATCTAACTGTTTTTGTCAATGTGAAATTCTGACCTTAGCTGATTTCTTAGACCCTACTCAAACTGGAGCTCGTATTTGGATATAATCCTATTTTAAGCTAGCCTTAATCTAGCACTGTTGCTAATAGCTGGAGCATGTCTTCCACCATTGTTTGAATATCATTCCTCCTCGCCACATTTTCTCATTCTTACTGGCTAGCCTCACCTAGTTTTAAATTACTGTATGGATGGAACTGAATAATCAAGGCTGACTTCAGTCATAAGGGCTAGTCCTGCAAACACTTATGCACATGCTTAACCTTGTGTATCTAAGTAGTTTGCTTGACACCGGGAAGCTTACTCACTGGCATAAAGTAAAGCCTGTGAGCTTTTGCAGGATCAGAGTCTTAGTTTGTTACACTCTGGGATAATCCAAGAACTTTTGCATGTTTCAGGTAGAGCTGATAACAGGGAAAATAAGACACTAGCATATTTTTGAAGTGATACAGAGTCTTGTGGTTTTTTTTAAAATGTCCATCCGTTTGCATTTGGAGAGAAAGATATCTGTCTGTATTTGTGCAAGTTTCTTCATGAGGTTGATGGATTTCCACTCCATACGGCTAAATGCAGTGCCTTGCATGTTGTCAAGACTCAGAGGGGGTAGCCATGTTAGTCTGGAATTGCAGAAGTGACAGAGAGTCCTCTTTGTCACTTCTGCAATTCCAGACTGACATGGCTACCCCTCCGATTCTGAGCATATTTTTGTTTGTCTGTTTTACTGTGTGTAAATTGGAGAGAAGAGGTAGAATGAAAATAGTAGTACTGAATATCAGAAATCACTCCCCCACTCTCAGCTGACAGAGTTAGACAGCCTTCCATCTCTAATTTCTGCTGGTGCATAGAAAATATTGTTTATACATTCTAAAGAGTAGTTTTAGCATCAGGTGGATGTTATATAACTAATGATATTTCTTGATGGATATTTGCTTTAGAGTTGGTCAGAATATTTTCAGTGTTCTCTGAGGAGTATAAGACCATTTAAGAACTGGTTTAAACATTTCAGCTGCTGTGATATGGGTATTGTGGCTTGCATTTGTTAAATAGCCACGCAACAAATGGTTATTGAAGAAGTGTCTCATGGAGAAAGGAAGGAATATATTAATAATGTTCCATAATAGGATCTGTGCTTGTTCTAATGCCACTGCTCCCACAGATGGAGTGTCATTACAATTCTATGTTATACCTAATTATTTAGGAATGAGAATGTCTGGATTGGAGTGGCTGCAAATCCACTATAGTTGATGAGTATCACAAATACAACAAATAATCCTGGGTAATGAGCCCTTACCTCTCAAAATTATCTCACTTTTGCTAATGCTTGATTGTTTCAGAGAAGACTTTTGCATTTGCAAATCACGCAAGTTTCTTCTTAGGATCTAGTAATTGCAAATTTCTTCCGACAGGGCCAATGGGGTAGAGGAAAAAAATAAATTTACATCTAACTCCACACTGACAAGACCAATTCGCTCAGAGTGCTCTAAAAGCATATAAAATAAATAGATGCATGTGAAACTGCTCAAAAGAACAAGTGGAATCTACATATAGTAGCCTTGTAATGCCAAACCCAGCATTCATTCTTGCGGCCAACGGGTGCTATGATGCATCCACTGGTCCTAAATAAGAAGGGAAGTGTGAGATCACCATGCATGCCAGAAGATTGCTAGCATGACCAATATACCTTTCTAATCTTGAGATTAGACCACTGCAGTGTACTTTATGTAGAGCTACAATGCACACTGATGCTAGTGCAGAATGGAGTGGATTATTTGCTAGTGGAGTCTTTCACCATACACACACAATCTCAGTGCTCTGTGATCCCCACTGGTGACCTCTCTGTTTTCAAGCAGAGTTAAGTGTGAGATGTGACCTATAGACCAAAATAGTCTTTGGATCTGCTTATTTGTGGGACCGCCTCTCTCTCTGTGCAATATTACAGTGGTGTTACTACATATGGAATCTCTCTAATTCAAATGAGTGGGAACTGCTGGCAGGTCACTCTCTGAGATGGGACACAAACTTTAGAACTTGTCATCTTTTCCCCCTTTGATCTGACATAGCCGGAATCACTTGAGCTTCAGAACATTATTCAAAATCCACCACTATTTCTTAGCTTTTACAAAGAGAAAGTTTGGGCTCTGCCTGGGGTGGTTTTTATCTCCTTGCCCTGGTTTTGGGGAGACTACAGCTTATTTTTGCTTATGTTAGTTTTGTTTATATTTTTAACATTGTTCAAATGCACCTAGATCTTTCAAAAGTCACTTTTTTAAATGTTTTATATAAATGAAGAAAAAATTAAACTATCCAGTTCTCCTTAATCATTAGTTAGCTAAAGTGATTTGTTCAGTTTTCTTCATGAGTGAAAACCTCCAGCCTGATTACATTCAATCCAGTTTGTTGACTTCTTTCCGGTATTAGACAACAGACTGTGCAAAAGGCAAACTGCAATTTCACGGGTGCTGTATAATAGTCTATGAAGGTATGCCACAGTGAATGCAGCCCCTAAAAATATTGAATTATCTTATCACCTGTTGTAGTGACTTTTGTTTGGAACTCCATGGTAAATGTTGTTTAGAATGAATTATATAAAACATGTTCGTGCCTTGGCTACTAATGGAAACTGAGTACAATTTGAAAGGTATTTCTAAAAGTAAATATGAATTCAGTCTCCTATGTCGAGAATATGTATCACCCAGAAAACAAAATAATACTTAATAAAAAGATTTCCTAAGATAACAGTAGCTACGATGTAATGCTGGTTTATGCAAGCTTTTGGGTTGCTTACAATGGCCCTTGTCCTGCAAACACTTGTGCATATGCTTAACTTTATTTACATAGATAGTTACACTAACTTCAACAGTCAAATCTTCAATACTAAACATATAAATCCAGATACTGCAAACATTTTATGATAAATACTGAAACAAGAAGAGTATTTAAATGGCATTTTACTATCCTCAAACTTGTGTTAATACAAGATGTTGTAATTTAACAATTGCTTGATGTTGTTAACACTGAGTATTTATACAACACACAGCTAGTATTTACCAGTCAATACTTGTTTATCAGTGCTTTCTTGGTATTTATAACTGACATAATAGATTTTAGCTGCATATTTTAAGGTCTCATCATTTGTGTGTACTTACAAGGGTAAACTACTTTGAAATGTGATCTTTCTGTTTGTCTTGGAAGGACCCTCCTTGCCTTTTCATGAGGAGGATCTTGATAAAATAAATGAAGCTTAGAGGACAACAAGGGAAACTACTTAGATGTGCTTTAGCCCAAAGCTTCTAGTACTGATAAGCCCCACTGAACTTGTTTGCAATCACTCTGCGGCGAAAACCCTATATAAATTACAGTATGTTCTATTGCTTGTCTCCTGTAAATCCGGAATATCCACTCCCTCCAGATGCAGGCATCTAACTGTTATTTATATAGACAAAGAAAATTATTGAACTCTTTACTTCTTCTGTGGCACTTGTGTAAACTTGATCCTCACCTACAAGCTTGTCAGTCAGCTTTTTGCTGCTTGAAGCTGTGATGTGAGTTTTCCTCAGGAGAGCTCTTTGTCCCTTCCCGGAAGGTGCACATCCTCACTGGATAGTCCCTGGAGATTTGTTATTTCAGCAGGACATTCCTTGGAGAAATCTGATTGAAAGATGATGGTTATGGTGCTAAGTTCTTTTTGGAGTCTTTCTTCTGCTCCTCCGATGTCTTTGTCTTTGAATTTCAAATGTTCAGAATACTAATATCTCTTGGGGACATCATTGTATTGCATGTGACTTCCATTAGTTTATATGAAGAATTTGTTTCCACTTTTCTTCAGATTATTGTTCGCTTGAAAGTATTAGCTCATCTAAGTCTGAGATTCTTTCCCTTCTATATCATCTCTTGATCTGTAGATAAGACTTTGGCTCCAACTAATTTATATATATATATATAATATAAATTATTTTAAATCCCTTTGTCAGCAGGTGGTGTGTCTTCAAGAATGGCACTGATGCAATCTTTGGGAATTGGTTTTCTAAATCTTTCATAATGTCTGACATACATCTATGTTGTATAAATTATCTTTATTATATTTTATGTTACCTTCCTCTCCAAAGTCCCTGGAACCTTTATTTGTTTTCTTGTTTATTCATTAGACATATGGAAATTTATTTGTTTTGATTCAGATCTGCACAGCACAAATGATCTTGTCCCACTATTTTTAGAACTGTAAACTTCAGTAATTTCTTTAGGTAAATGTTTTAAATAAGTATACATGGTGGTAACTAAGTTTTAACTGTTTGGTAAAGAAAATACAAATTCAATTTGTTTCCTAAATAATTTTGCTTAAACTTGACAAGATTATCCATAAGTAGCCTGAGGAATTCTATTTTTTCAATTAAATGAACAGGGGAGGGAGCAAAAGAACCATTCTCCTTTTCTGTGACCGTAAAGTTCATTCATTCATTTGTCCTAGTACATGGAGAAAGTGAAGCTTGTTATGTGCTTTTTAATCTTTAAAAAGCAAACTGACAATGCTTTCTGTCTTAGTGTTTTTCTTTCTCAAAAAAAGCCTTTCTGTGTACTGTATATCCTTATGAACAACCAATAACTTGGATGGGGTATGTGCATTCAAAGTACACTAAACTGGCATTAGTTCCTGCAATGGCAGATTTACTTTGTGACAGAAATTGAAGAATGTATTAGAGCTGAATGTACTGATTCCATTAATTTCTTTCTGTATCAATGGGCCTCATTTTTCAAAGGTGCTGAGAACCACAGATTGAATGGATTTCAGTTATGTTTTGGGTTTTCAGTATTTCTTATAAATCAGGCCTATACAGGGTCCTCCAGTTTGCTTGACATTATGTACACTTAGCTCCTTTTGTAATATTTTCTTAAATAATTTTAAATTGCCATTTGTTATATGAAGAAAAGAGCTGGAGATGAGAGGATCCCAATTTTTAAATCTAGGCTGACTTGCTAAATTACAGTTTGACCCCGGAAAAAAAAACCAAACCTTGATCTTCTTGTGCCTCCATCAACCTTGTTCCCCAATTGAATAATGCTTTGGAGATAATAAAATAAGAAGTCATATTTTAGAACAAGATTTTATCTGAATTCTTTTTAGTTCCTCCGTATAGATGATTCTCAGATATCACATTATCATTTGTTTTTAAGTACTGACAGATGTATGACACATATACTATTCACATAAATATTATGGGAAGGAGCTTACTGTCCAGACAGATATCTCAAATATAATTGGGAGGTGAAGATTAAGATGCAGCTACTAGACTATTATAATTTATTTTCCCCTTGTTTCTGACTTTGGATAAGTCCTTTCATCATTCTATACCTCAGTTTCTCCATCTGAAAAATGGACATAATACTTCCCTTTCTTTGTAAATCACATTGAGACCTTAGAAATGAAAAGTGCTCTCCGAAATTTTAATGTTACTTGAGTTGATTGAATACTGGATACTTCTATCCATGAATATACATTCAAATTATACCTAAAATGTTTATTCAGCCATTTCATGGCTTGTATTCCTTGAACACTGTGACACTGGCAGACTGGTTGCCAGCTTATGTGTTATCCCCAAGAACCTGAAAATAATGGGATGGATATGGGGCGAATATAGGAGCAAGTAACACCATCTGCCACGGGTTGACTGGGATTCCATTGTATTCTCCTAGAGTTACATTTTTATGGTTAAAAAACACAGTTTCTTGACTCCACAGAGTTGTGGGGATTTTTGTCTGGAATGGGATGGGGACTCCTTGTCGTGTGCTACAATGGTGATTTTTTTTTTCTCCTGCAGCATCAGTCTAAGCTCCCTTAATTACACTTACACAACACATTGTAGGGATTTTTCCAATATATGAGCCTTTCCTGATATGGGCCTTTGAATAGGCTTTGTAGGAAATATAGGATTTGAAGACAGAGGTGCAAGCAGATGAAATACATCTCCAAAACTGAGAGAACTAATAGCTTGCCGAGATATTCTGTAACTTCTTCTCTAAGTCCCATGACACATTTTTATAGTTCTGTCCCTCTCTGGTGAAAACATCCAGTCCTCCTAGGGCAGCCCCATTAAACAACATTTCTGGATCCTTGGGAATGTATCTGAAGCAACAGGACAAACCTTATTGCGAAAACGATAAGCTCATCCTAAGATTCTTTTGGGACAACACTTCAAAATGCCTTCTTGGATAACTAAACCATACTTGACACTATCATTGGCACCTCTTTTTATAATGGATTCAGTCAAAACCCTGGAAATTTAGGAGGTTAAATCTAGATCCAAATTTTGTGACTTGACCCTATCTCCAGTACTTGAATTGAATTGTAGGGCTGTACTACGATGGGATGTAGTAATGTGCACATTTATCTAAAATGAGGGGGGTGGATAGCAAAGTAACTGTTCCCAAACTCAGATGTGTACTTCATTTTTTTTTTCAATAAGTAGTTACCCACTTGAGGGCTGAATCCTGGAACTGGCTTCTATTCAAATCTTTTATTAAGTTCAGTAGAAGTTCTATGTGAGAAACAATGAGAAGTTGGATCCTTGAATCATTGACAAACGTTTTGATATGATACTTATGTACTGCTCTCTGTACAATAATGATCATAGAGAAGTAGGGCTGGAAGGGACCTCTAGAAGCCAACTCCAGCTCCTTGTGCTGAGGCAGGACCAAATAAACCTAGATCGTTCCTGTTAAGTGGTTGTCCCCACTCGGTTTTTCAAAAACTTCCAATAAGGATATTTTTTGGAAGCCTATTCTGGAGATTTAACTACCGTTATGGTTACAAAATATATTTTTCCTAATTTCTAACCTAAATCTCCCTTTCCGCAGAATAAGCCCATTATTTCTTGTCCTACATTCAGTGGCCGTGGAGAAAAATTGATCACCATCCTCTTTATAACAGCCTTTAACACATAAGATGACTGTTATCAGGATCCCCTCGGTTTTCTTTTCTCAAGATTAACCATGGCTAATTTTTTTTAATCTTTTCTCATAGGTCAAGTTTTCTAAACCTTTCATCATTTTTTGTTGTTCTCCTCCAGCCTCTCTCCAATTTGTCCACATCTTTCCAAAAGTGTGGACTCCAGAATTCGATACAGAATTCCATCTGGGGCCTGATCAGTACCAAACAAAGCAGGAAAATTACCTTTTGTCTTACATGCGACACTGGTGTTAATACACCCCAGAATGATTTTTAGCCTTTTATGCAGCTGCATCACATAGTGGACACACATTCAATTTGTGATCCACTATCACCCATAATCCTTTTCAGCAGTACTATAATTTAGCCTGTTAAAGTCCATTTTGTAGTTGTGCATTTGATTTTCTTTCTTCCTAAGTACTCTGCAGTTATCTTTGTTGAATTTCATCTTGTTGAATTCAGATCAAGTCTCCAGTTTTTCAATGTGATTTTTGAATTCTAATCCTGTCTGCCAAAGTGTTTGCACCCTACCCAGCTTAGTGTCATAAGAACATTTTAGAAGCATACACTACTCCATTATCTAAGGTAGGGGCTCCCAAACTTGTTCCATGGCTTGGCCAGGGTAAGCCCCTGGCTGGCTGCAAGATTTTTTGCTTACCCGAGTGGCCGTAGATTCGGCTGCTCGCAGCTCCCAATGGTTGTGGTTCACCATTCCTGGCCAATAGGAGCTATAGGAATCAGTGGGTTGGGCCGCACTGCTTCTTACAGGTCCCATTGGCCAGAAATGGTGAACTGCAGCCAATGGAAGCTGCGAGCAGCCCAACCTATGGCCACTCAGGTAAACAAAACATCTTGCGGCCTGCCAGAGGCTTACCCTGGCCAAGCCACAGAACAAGTTTGGGAACCCCTGATCTAAGGGATTAATGAAAATATTGAATAGTACCGAACCTAGGACTGACCCCTGCACGAAACCATAAAGTATGCTTTCCCAGTTTAACACAGAAACACTGAGACCTACTCTTTCACTATGGTCTTTGAAGCAGTTGTGCACCAATCTAATAGTAATTTCATCGAGACCACATTTCCCTAGTTTGCTTATGAGAATGTTATGCAGGACTGTGTCAAAAGCTCTACTAAAATCAAGATATATCATATCTAGGCTTTCCTACCCCCCCTCCCTCAAATCCACTAGTCCAGGAGCCCTGTTAAAGAAGGAAATTAGGTTGATTTCTTCTTGACAAATCAATTCCGGCTTTTTCTTATAACCCTGTTATCCTCCAGATGCATACACATTCATTGTTCAGTGATTAATTTCAGTATCTGTCCAGGTATCAGTTAGGCTAATGGGTCTATAATTCCCCAGGTCTTCTCTTTGTTTCCCTTTTTAAAGGTAGGTGCTATGTTTGCCCTTCTCCAGTCTGGAATCTCACCAGTCCTACAGGAGTTCTCAAAGGTAACTGCTAATGGATCTGATGTTGCTTCAGCTAGTTCCTTATATACTCTAGGATGAATTTCATCAGGCCCCCGTGACTTGAATATATCTAATCTCTTCTTTCCCTATTTTGGCTTGCATACCTTCCCTTCATTGTTATGTTGAGTATCTGGGCACTATTTAGCCATTTTAGAGAATACTGAAGCAAGATAAGCATTAAACATTTCAGATTTCTTGAGGCCATCAGATATTAGCTTTCCTTCCCTGTGAGGTAGAGGACTACACTTCACTTCATCTTTCTTTTGAACCTAATCTATTTTAAAGAACCTCTTTTTTATTACCTTTTATGCCCCTTTAAGAGATGTAATTCATTTTGTGCCTTAGCCTTTCTGATTTTATCCCTATGTGCTTCTACTATTCTTTTGTGCTCCTCCTTAGCAATTTGTCCATGTTTCCACTTTTTGTAGGATTCCTTTCTGATTTTCAGGTCACGAAATTGCTCCTGATGGAGTCATATCATCCTCTTCCTATCTTCCCCACACACACACACTTTTTTTTTTCTTCTTTTTTTTACACTGGGATAGTTTGCAGTTGTTTCTAATATTGTCTCCTTGGGTAAGTACCATCTCTCCTGAAGAGACAAGGGTGATGAGGTAATATCTTCTATTGGACCAATTTCATTTGGTCAGAGAGAAGCTTCAGAGCTTACACAGAGCTCTTCTCCTCCTGAACTCCCTTTTCCCTTAGATTTTATTCCCATGGGTCCTTATCTATCAGTTCAATGGGTTTGTTAAAACCTGCTTTTTTGTAGTCCATAATCCTTTTTCTACTGCTCCCACTCCTTCCTTTCACAAGATCACAAAATCATCATTTCACCCAACTTGCTTTGCAATGTCAGAGTTACCAACTTTCCTCTCTGTTGCTCAGAATTCCTGTCCCCCTGGTTACTTCCTGTAACAAAATGTTGTGCCCTATATATTCCAAGAATTTATTGGAAATTGTTGCTGTATTATTTTTCCAACAGATATCTGGGTTAAGTCACCCAGTTACTATCAGGTCTTGTGTGTTGGATATTTGTTTTTTGTTCTAAAAGTGTCTCCTCCTCCTCCTCTTCTTCCTGATTGTCACGTCGTCACATTTCACTAGGTTTCAGAGACTGGGATCTAGCCTAAGTGGGAAAGTCTAGACTGCTATTTTAGCTTCGTATTGTGAACCCCGTAATCCTGAGTCAGTTGGCCCAGACAGTTGACCTGAGAGTCACTGCCACAGGATATTTATTCAGTGTAGATGTACCTTAAAATTACCATCGCAATTTTTAAATAGGAGTATGGGGTTGACCCAGAGTCTCTGGCCATAATTTCTTTTCCCTTCCTACTGTATACAGCAAAGTGTCAACGGTTTGTCTGACTGCTGCCCTGACTGCTCATAATTGACTGAATTTCAATGGTGACTTTCATTGTATAAGTTAGCAAAGGACTTGCAGATCCTTTTGAAAGTAAGATGTTATACCAGGGATTGGCAACCTTTGGCACACGGCCCATCAGAGAAATCTGCTGGCAGGTCGGGATGGTTTGTTTACCTGCAGTGTCTGCAGGTTCAGCCGATTGCAGCTCCTACTGGCTGCATTCCAGGTCAATGGGGGTTGCGGGAAGTGGCACAGGCTGAGAGATGTGTTCCAGCCCTATAGCGGATTTCCCTGATGGGCTGCATGCCAGGAGTTGCTGATACCTGTGTTATATGAATACAAGACAGTACTGAACTTCATATAGTTGTTTCTGAAAACAATTTTCAAATTATTTTAAATTAGTGAACATAGAGCTGTGAAGATATGCAATAAAATGGCTATATTTTAAAAATTATAATAAAAAAACCCCAAATCTTGGTAACCTTTCTGTTTGCAGGGTGCAGAAATAGACAATTATTTTGTAATTACATGGTACTTAGTAGAAAATAAGTTCCTTTTTATATGATTCCTCAAATCCAATTTCCATGTAATCTACAGATTGTAAATAACCATGCCACTTAAGTAATTAAACTTATTTTCAGAATAAAATTGAACATTATTTTATTTCCTCCAAATTAAGACCTCTTTTTTTGAATGAACTAATTCAATCTTTTTTGCAAGTGAATTACACAGACAAATTGTCCAGTTTAAAAAATGTTAATAGCTGTAATAAACTGGCCTGTGTGTGATACTAGTGATACTTCATAATGTATATAAACACCACTGTAGTTCTTTACGTGATGCAATCAAAACAGGTCACCTGAATTTGTTTTTAGGAATCTTCTCCTTTATCTCAAGGGATAAGAGATTTTGCTTTTTGGAGTTGGAGCAGATACATTTTACCAGTGTGGCTACTATGACAGTTTGAGTGATGTAATGTGTAAATCAGCGAACACTATAGACTCCCATGTGGACACAGTTCTTTTGCAGGCTGAAGCCTAATACGTACTGTGAAATGTAATGGAGCTCTGCTAGGGGGTTGTGGTCTGTAAATTCTTTTTTAAAAAAAACAACAAACAAACAAACTTGTTCTGTGTTGAAATGGATAGTTCTGTTCAAGTTCTAGATTATTGCATTGTTGGTTGTTCTGGTAGTTTTCCCCCTAATTAAGATTTCTTAGCAATTCACATTTCCAGTTATCTATAACTTTGCCAGAGTTTAGTCATTTTGGGCTGGAATTTATCACGGCCAAGTGTGCCTCACATTGATTTTCTTTATTTATTTTTCTTTGGAAAGTGCTGGCAAAATTGGTTTAGCTATTTCCAATAATGAGATTTGGGGAAAATATATTTTGTCTGTGTTTAAATAAATACATCCTACAACTGTTTTATTGGGAAACTAATCTGTGCTTTGGAATGGGAAATTTAAATTTGGGAGGGGAATGTTTTTTGCATCAGGGTTGTGCCTTTTGCCATCTCTACAAATATCTTTCCAAATTTGGTGGTAATTTATATGTTTTTGAAAAAAAAATATCTGTTTGCACATGCTCATTAGAAAGTGGTTGGAATTTGGCTACTAACATTTCTAAAGAGTCCATCTCTGCTGGATATGTTCCAGCTCAGGAATGCAGGGGTTGAGCAAGAATTTCCCTGACGTTGTTGCTACAGGCTTCTGTCAGACTGGGCTCTGAGACTGCTAGAAGAAATGATGTTTCTCCTGTGCTTTCAGTGTTCCTGGTGCTGGTGCCTAGACAGTGTAGAGGAGAAATCAGGATGACTTGAATGCAGAGGGGACAAAAGCTGGACTTGTTCCAGGGGTCGGAGATAGTACACTAGCATAAGAAGCCTGGGGGAAGTGATTAATGAGATCCAACAAAAAGCTGGAAGAGGGACACAGGGTGTGTGGGAAGAGAGATACAGGTATTTGGATAATAGGGACTCTGGACGGAGGACATTAGGAGTGGATGGGCAAATAGACTGGGATTGGGATTGGGATGATGAGTCAAATGGGAGGGGGTCCTGGGAAGACAGAAGGCTATGAAAGGGGCAATTGGAGGGGCCATGAGGGGCCGTGAGCAGGTCTGTGACATTGGAACACCTCCCTTTCAGAACCAGAAATAGTTCAATTTCTCAGTCACAGCAAATATATGTGAAACCTACTAGCAAAATGTGTTTAACCCTCTCTTTAGCGCTGACCCACATAGAGGATGACAATCGGCTACTGCAGTTGGTTTCTTTGTTAGCTCAAGTGGCAGAAGTCTGTGCTGAGGACCTTAAGGTTCCAACTAGAGCTGTGCAGAGAAAGGTAATTCCATTTCATGGAGGATTTAGATATTTTGAAACTTTGGTGTTTCATTCCAATTTGGAATGAAACACCAAACATTTCAAAATTCTCGATGAAAGGGAATAGAATTTTGGCTCAAAGACAGTAAGTCTGATGAGCTGCCAAGGAGCCATGGAACCTGGAAGCCCTGGTATCCCCAAGTCTGAGGCAGTAGGGCAGGCGGATTGCTAAGGAGCCAATTATGCAAGTTAACAAGAAACCTGATCAGTGTTAAACTGAAACCTGACTCAGTGCTATTGCACTGATCTAGAAACTGAATGCTCCCCATGGGACATTTCAGACTAACTGGTAAATTCAAACAAAAAAAAAATATTTATATTTATTTTTTTTCAGACCAGCAGTGTTCTGACCCTGCTGATGTGATGACCCCTGTGTGTCGATAGGATACCACGTGATAGAAGGTGTGTGTGTGTGGGGGGGGGGGGGTTCCCCAATTTACCTTTTTTAAAATCTTGGTGATTTCTCTTTTACTCACAAAAAAAAATAATTAAGGTAATCTTAATACTGGCACTTCCTGTTGAGTGCTTGATATTGCATCCTTAACATTTTTTACTGTAATTTGGTCCCTTTGTATGTATGCACAATAAGTCCATTTTTAAATGATATGATATACTATTCTTCCCCACAACATTTGTCACATTCAGATAGACCTGCTCTGGAGATGTGTCAGAGTTGTGTAGTAAAGGACACTATTGTCTACAGTGTCCCTGTTGTATTTGTTGCAGAAGTTGGATGATGTGTGTTATTTTCAGGTACTGAGACAGACTGATCAAGGTCTGCCTCTCCCTCAACTAAGGAGGAAGAGTGACAAAGGCCATGCCACCATTGAGTACTGGGGACAACAAAGTATAAAACAGAAACAGAAGTGAGGTCAAAGGTTAAAAGTGAGAAACCAGAAGGGGCACAAAATGGAGAACCCCAGACAGAACCCCCTGCTCCTCAAAGATATATAAGGAAGTCTGCCAGGAGACATGATCCAACAAGTAGCAGAAATAGTTCCCAAAGTTGCTGAGCCTTCTCCCCTCGCAGCCCCAACCAGCTTCTTCCTACTGATATAGTAAATTACGTACAAGAATAGGTCCTGTAACTTTGTGTGACCAAGGATGGAGAGATCCTAGGATCAGGAGATGTGAGGAAAAGTACAGCCACATCCTCAGTAAGTCATAGATCCTGGAAGAGGGGGTGCAACCTGACACACACTCCATGTAAATGTGTGCCAGGATCGCCACAAATGGGACAGGTGTCATGGGAGTTAGTAAATTGAACCAGGTATGGGCTGTTAACCTGAATTTGATGGGTTAGTTGTTATGGCTTGCCACTGATCATATCCAGCAAAAAGATTTATAGGTTCTTATCCAATTCAGACTACAGAGTTCAGGAGCTCAGAGAGTTCTATATTGGGAGAAAACTCTTAGGGTGCTTGGAAAGAACATGTACACTAAGGACAATACCAAATTGATAAAAACTTTATTGAAATTAACAGAATAAAAAATGCTATGAAACTTATAACTGAAAAAAGTAGAAGAATTCCAAAACTCCTGGTGATAATATTTCTATTATAAGCACTTTATCTTAACATACTCGCACCCTTCCTTGGGGACCTGGAAATAGGAAGTGAAGGACCAGCCTCACTCCTGGCATGCCCAATAAAACAATGGTGCTGTCTTCCTCAATAGTTAGGAATGTTGAGTAATTATACTGCAGAAACAGAGCTGATAGTATGATAGAACATAGAATGGATTGAATATAGGAAAACTGGAAAAAACACTCCAAGAAAACAAAGCTTCAGGAGGTAGAAGAGCCTCCTGACTCTTCCTTTAAATGATATTTTATAGGATCATCAGGCTATGTAATTCAGGCCCAACCTACTATACCCAAATCTTATTTCCGTATCCTAAAAAATTTATGGGTACCCTTCTCCTATAGGTTAGTGGATTATGACACTTACTTTCTAAATATATTAATAAGGATTACTGTATCTCACTTCCAAACTACCAACCTAAGCTCTCTCGGTGACCTCCAAGTTGTGTTGTACCCTGCGGTTACCAATCAGTCGTAGATGCTGGATAAACCTGTGATGTGGATAGCTCCTCCCTTTAGCACAGATAAGAATGGTCCCTGAACTTTGGGGAACCAAAGTTTACCAGCTTTTATTTTGACATATTATTAACTGATTATACTCTTTGCTATGTAATAGATCTTACCGGGTCTTACAGGCCGGTGGGCTTCTTGCATTTCAGCAAAAATTATTATTAGGAAACACATGCCTCAACACATCCTCAATTGCAAGGAATGATTACTGATAAAATATAAGAATAAAATGAATTAATTTCAGAAGAAACATATTAATCGATACTTCTGGCTGGATTGGTAGGCTATAATAGCTAACAAAATAATCCTATGCGCTACAGTGTCTGTTCTTGTGGTTCCATAAAGCTGCTGAAGAAAGAACCTCTTTTCCAATATTTTTTTCAGCAATCCAGAAAGTCCACATCTTTTGAGGTCTGCCAACCAAAGTGGAATATAAGCTGGCCCACAGGGGTTGGAAAGTGTGTGGCAAATGAGGGAGGGGACTACAAGAAAAGAAATGATTGTTTCATAGGTTAAAGCAGCTGAAGTCCTCCCTCCAGAATAGATTCCATCCCTGCCTCTGCCACAGATTTCCTATGAGGTTGGGCAAGTCACATAAACCAAACTTTTCACTGTGGTCATCGACTTCCAGAGTGCTCAAATATGAGACTCCGGGGATCTGATCTGCAGAAGTGCTGTGCGCTGCCAACTGCAGTGGGAATGGCTTTGAACATATACAGTCCTATATAATACTGAACATTCTCTAAAGTCAGGATCTATTTGTTTCCAACTGAGAGGTTTGATTCCACCTATGGTGGATGCGAAATATTATTTATTATTTTAATGCAGGGAAATTTCCCCATGTGGAGTGAAGTGTTCAGTCATTTATACAACTCACACGTGGTCTAAAGCAACCCCCAAAGTTATGAGTACTCAACACCACAGGAAAATAAAACCCTTGGATTGTCAATTTGGTGTGTTGCCCCTGCTTTGAAAATTGACTAAATGTTTAAGAAGGTGCACATTTGCTGGTTACTGGTGAGCTCTGAAAAATGGTACAGAGCTAGTACTATGCCTTCAACCTATAACCTCTGGAAGACTATGCATATTTGGGGAAGGAGGTATTTGTAGTAGTCTAACAGAAGCAGATCATCGGGGCATTTGTCCAAAGAGACAGGTGGTGAGTGACCAGGGTGGCCAGCTCAGAGCATATAATCTTTACTCCACCAATGATACCAACAATCACTTCTGAAACCCATGAAACATCTCTTTGTTGAAAAGAAAACCTTTGTCTCTCATTATTCCCAAAGATTTTTGCAATGTTTCTCATCTGTGGCTCTCCATGCTCCTGAGGACTGGTAGGAAATCTGTTCTGCAGCAATGATGTAAAGCATGTGATCATAGTTTATACTTATTTGCTCCCCCTGCTGTTGTATGTGTGTCATTGTGACCGGGGTCCTGGTGGGGGCCAGCTGTGGTCATTCAATTAGCGTGAACTGCAAAGAATGGGGCAGACAATCCCCCAAAAGCTGGTGAATATTCCAAAACTTAAATTCACCGAACCAGCACAAAATAGCTTCTTTATTACCTTACTAGTTACTCAGAAGTTCAAACAACACAATTCCCTTTAAAGTGATTCAATCTCTTGCCCTCATTCAGGTACCCATATCATATAGAGTGACAATTTTTGTAAATTCCTGAGGCTGGGGATGGGGAAGAGGAGAGAGACCCCACAACACACACCACAGAAGAGCTAGGAGCCTGGGGGTTCAGACATTCACTCTGCATCTGGAAAACCCAGGTTCAAGCCCTGACCTGATTTAGGCATCGTAGGTGAGTGTTCAAGCCTGCATTGAGAGGTCTTGGTTTCATCCTGAGGTAGAACAGGGAAATTTTCTGAAATCTCACAAATTTTCACATGAAGGGACTCTCCCTCCCCTCCACTTCCCCACTCTCCTTCTATATTACCTTGTTGCTTTTAGAAATTCACACTAGTATTGTACTGCTGTTACAATCACTGTATGTTTAATGAATCCCTTCTCTCTCCCTCTCTCCCTGTAGCTCTCAAGTGGAAATCTGTTTTTCTTCTTTTTCTGCTCCTACTTTGTGTCTTTGGTTCCCTGGTGACTCTCTGGACAATTTTTTCCTCTTTCCTCCTCTGACAGGAGGCTGCCCTGTTCTCACTTTCTGTCACTGGAAGCATCTCACATTGTCACAATCTAGCTGCTAAACTTTTTGCTGTGTGACATTCTCAAGGTTTAAATCTGTCATTTTAATCTCATTAGACCATGCTACTAATTTTAAAGCCTAGTGCCTCCATTTCCAGGCAGAACAATACTCCAGCCCTTCTGTTAAAGGGCAAAGTAGACTGCCAGCACACCAGGTAGTAATTATCCTCCAAGAATTACTGTAGTAAAGCAGAAAAAATATAACCATACTCTTTTTTGTGTGCTTTTACAGGAAGCATTAAATACAGAGAACTCTGGTTTCAGGAAGGGGCAGGATTTCTTAATAGGTCCCTGACTCCTCCATAGAAATAAAGGTCCCTACCTTTCAACAAGCCAAGCATCTGCCCCTGGTGTTAAGAGAAACAGTGATATACTAACAGAATAATGGAGAGACATTTTTCTTCATGTGCCATGGAGAGTGTGGTTTCCTGCAGGGTTGGAAAGTGTTTTTCTATGGAGATATTCAGCAGAAACAGGTAGGGATGGTACTAAAGTTCTTCAGTTACAGCTATGATAGGTTGCACTTTGGTTCAGTATTGTGTATTATGGTACTCTCCTGAAGAGCTACCTATGGAGTTGCATGGGCTTCCTGGATGCTACTAATCTTCATTAATATACATTTTTCCATAGAACTGCTCTATTTTAGTGTTTTAAAAATAGATTATTTATGTTACATAGCAACAGAATGAGTTCTGGATGTTTATTATACAGCTAATCCCTGCCCCTCTTTGAAAGAATGCTGCCATTTTGATCAGTTCTTCTTTTGACCAGGGGTCTTAAGAAGCAAAAATTATCTCATCAGCCATTTTTTTGAAATTATCTAGGGAACCATTTTCAGTTTTTCAAAGACTTCATTTTTTTTTACCCTGGATAGTGAGATTCGAACCATGAAAGTTCGTGCTGGGGGGAAAAAAAATCTGCTATCAGCTGAGAATGGATCCAGGCATTAAACTGTAAAATTATCTTGTTACTTGTTACTTTTCTACACCTGAAGAAAGTACTTCCATGAAAATGAACATTTACTGTAGTGATGTGCAGCTTCACCACGTGATTACCTTTTCCTTCCCCCATTTTGAATTTTCCTGCTGCTCAAAAAGGAAGGAAGAGAGGGAAACCCTTGGGCCACAGGAGTAGCAGGATGCTACCACAAGCTTGCTGAGTAAAGTAGGGGTAAATTGTTTAACCACTCTGTGGTGTGGTTTTCTCCATTGGCAAAATAGGAATAATTATCCTTAGTCCCACAGATCTGTAAATGTAACAATCTTGAGATTAGGTATTACTAAAAATTGCAAGGTAATAGCATCTAAGTAAGCTAGCAAGTTACTGATTTTTGTCAGCGTTTGAAAAACGCTCTTTCCCTGTATGAATGGGAGTTTGGAGCGGGCGAGTAGAGTGACTACGGTCAAGGAGCGGAGTGTCTGAAGCTGCCAGCTTCTTCATGTCAGTTAAAGAGGGCAAGCATAGGAGCGGGGCAGCTCGGGAGCTGCTGCTTCTTCAAGATTAAAGGAGGGTATCAGGCAGTGGAGGGCCTAATTGCTCTTACTACTTTAATGATAGAGGGAGAGATGGAACAGAACAGCTCGGGAGCCGTTTCTATAACTGGATGGAATGGATCCATTTGGTTCAGGCATATGGCTAGATGAATGGATGCAGATCAATGAAAGTTTTTGTAACTCAGTGACAACCCTTTACCACAACAGAAATAGGGATTTACCTAAATAAGCAGCTATTGCCATGCACTAATATATAAAAATCACACATGCAATTCAGATGTGTCCCATACCAATAGAGCTCTGTCACTCAGATGATACGTTTCAGGTGCTTCATAAAATGTCATAGGCTTATGGAATCCTGTAATCAGAAGTTGGATATCTCTCCTACAGAAGCAGATTAGCAATTGTATTAATGTTGTTTAAAAATTAAAATGAATCACTCTGTAATGAAAAAATGTAATTTCACCTTTAGTATCAGATTTAATTTTTTGAAAAAAAACTTATGGAGAAGTAATGAGAATTTCTGACAGAGCAAACTCCTCTTCCCAAAGTAATTCTGAAGAATAAATTGCATTGCAGGTTTTCAGTTAATTCCTTGTACTGTGACTATAATCAGTAGAACATAATATTTCATGTTTTACCCAAGACTGCTATCACTTGCTGATTATCTAGGCAAAAATGTCCTAATTCTGAAAAGTACTTAAGTGTGTTCCTAATCTTCTGCTACTTTCTATAAAACTGTAAATTACAGAAGACTGAACAATCAAACATTCCATGTAATAATTAGGCTACATGCCTTGAAAGTGAAGTGTTGTTTCGCAGATCCCTATAAATATATTAAAGATATAGGAGCTAATTTTCTTTTTAAAAGAAATCTAATAATGCATGTTCATAGCAGAAGAGTGACCTTATAGGAGATGCACTATAAAATCAGTAATGCCAGCTCTATTGATATTATCAGACTTTTATCATCCTCCAGTAATTGCTCATTACATGTTTCTTCCAGTTTGAAAAAATCTACCAGTCTGTGAAGACATTCCCAGTATTTATAAGGGGGTTATTGGTAGAACTAGGAATCTCACACAACAAAATTTAAATGTGCATATTGTATTTGGGGTATTTAAAGCATCTTATGATTTTCAGAATGTTGTAGGACATTGGAACCTTTGCCTGGGTTCAGAATGCCTATTGTCTCCTATTACTTTCAGTGAAATCATGACCACTGTTTCTTCAGCATAAATGGTTGCCTCCACAACCCTCTTTCTCAGTGCATAGCTGAGACAGGAGATAGTAAGGGATGGAGGATATGGGGGCAGGAAAGAAGGATAAAGTGAGAAACTTAGGGTACAGGGGGAGGATGAAGGAAAATGAATCCTGGGAGAATGCATAGAGAGGAAAAGGGAGGATGGAAGACCTACAAATATGTGGGAGGAAACAGAATTTGAGGAGGTCTGGAACATGGAAGGAAATAGAATGAGGAAGGGAGGATCTGGGGAGAAAAGGGAGAGAACTGGAAGACTTAAAAGGCTGTAGATAGAGAGAGACTACCAGTCATCCTATCCCAGCTTTTAGAGAGAGCAGAGAGAGTCCTCCCCCCAGCAACAGATGACAGCTAAAGGAGGAGGTTTGCATTTGTGTGTGTGTGGTGCATGTTGAAGGTTGATAATTTTTTAATCTGAAATGATCAATCACAAACTGAAGATGAGGGGTTGATAGGTCAGTGGTAGCTTCCCTTTAGTGGCTCAAATCAGATGGCAGACAAAGAAATCATTTTGATGGGTTATTTTATATAATATATATAAACAGAACGAGGGTGATATAGCTTTACAAAAACATGTTTGGATATTTTAAGATGTCTGTAAAATCAAAACAAAGGATGGTTTCGATTAAAGTTCTGTCTTAACCAATTGGTCAAGACTGTTAATATTTCAGGGGGAAGAGGGTGAGTGTTAATGCTATTTTTAATAAATTTGATGCTAATTTTGGCCTAATTTAAGGATTTGATATCTTTTTCTACTGCTTGTTATCTCTGCCTTAAAAATAAATACAAATATGATGAAGATGGGATCAATTTGAATTAATTTTTAAACTAGTCAGTGTAAGAAGCTAAGTAAATATTTGATAAAAAAATATATTGTTGTAATACTGGGTGCGTACTAGGGTTGCCAACTCTGAATGCTCACAGCTCATGAGTCAGGCCCCCCTAAAATCATGGACTCGCTTAAAAATCATGATTACTGGTTTGTAATTTTTGTTGGCAGCACTGATGCTGAGTTGTACATTGGAAAATGGTAGTTGCTGACATAAGATATCCAAAGTTATAGAATATGGCAATGTTCTGCACATTAATATGGAAGTATCTCTTGAATAACATTTGAAGTGATTTAGTTGTCCTAACACTTAGATTTTTTTGTTGCTTTTAGTATATTTAACAGCCTCATCATTATTAGCAAGTTCTCACCATTATAGAATTTTGTTAGGGGATGAATAAGGTAACTACAGCTGGCAGGGAAACTCTCTAAGCAGCAGTGTAGTTTCTCAGAGGCCGGAGTGAACTATAAAAGGCAAACAATGTACATGATAACTGATTTTTCTTTTCTTTTAGAAATCAAAAGAACAGAACTGTCAATAATATAAAGACTTTTTAAAATAAAAGAATGACCTATAGATTTTGATACTGAATATTTATTTTAAATTTTCAAGAAATGGGCCAGTAGAATAAAATCCTTTTGTGATAAAAGGATAGATCTATAACAATGAAGAGCCTTCATTGGTTTTTAACTACATAGTTATGTGATTGGGGAAAATAAATTATTGCCTAGGATGAATTACAACTGCACAAGGCTCAGAGTATCACTTAAGACTTACTGCCCCACCCCGGCTCCCACACCATGAAGATAGAATTTCCCTGTTGATTTCACTGCATCAAGGCTGATCTTAACCTTGGGGTTTAGATAGTGCTTATAGGGCCCTCTGCAGCTTCATCCTCATTGAGTGATAGCCATTTGTAGTTTTATGGGCTTCACCTAAATTAAGGATTAAAAAGAAGGGTTAAGTGATTTCCTTTTCCTCTTTGCTAGTTGCATTAAGACTTGCCAGTGCAGTAATTAGGGATATAGTCATGGATTTCTCAACACCTCTGGATCAATAGTAGCCTAGCACTGTGAGAGCTTTGCACACTCTGCAACATTTAGCTTTTTTTTTTTTTCTTCCCTTACTGGGGATGTTGCTATGGGAAACAAAATCCACTCTTCTGCTCTCTCTCTTAAAAGTGATTCTTTTTTTCAACTTTTCAATTAAAATGCAAAGGAATATGTATACGTAGTATCATCTGATATGATCACCGAAGAACATTGGTGGAGTCAGAAGGGTATTATTGTTTTGTATAATTATGATTTATATAATTTGGCTTTTTGACAATTTATAAAATCAGTCATTCCTGCAACTTGTAGTAATTGATGTTAACATTTTAAATGTAAAAGTGAGGTTAAATTATAGTCCCTCAAAACACTGATAAATCGTATACTGCATCACATGACCTGGAGTCTTTTCAATCCAGCATCATGATGGCGTTTTTTTTTAATCTTGGAAGGAATGTGCAATCAGTTAGTTGTTTCAGGAGGCGCAGTATGTCTGACATGAGTCAAAACAATATTGTTAATATATCAGATGGAGAGACAAGTACAATATGTCAGAAAATAGTAGAGATTCAGGAAAGGGGGGAAATACTGTTAATTTTCTCTAACAAAGGAAGACAACACAATGAATTAAAATCAAAAAATGGGGGTGAAGCTACGAAGATACAATTTGGAAAGAAGTGGAATGAACTATATACAGCAGCAGATGCTGCTCGTTAGGTTGTGTAAAGTTTCTTTTCTACTCTCCAATGTTGAGTTGTTCGTAACTATATGAAACTTTCCCTGTTCTGAAATTTTCCAAGCTTAATCTATGCCCAAATGCAATGTTTTTGAAAGTCAAAGCAAAAACTGAACTACTTTTCCTCCCTAGTAGAAAGAATGGGGAGCAAATGCAAAGTTTCCGTGTGTGTAGAGAGAAATTGACTATTTTGGGAGCCTACCTGGATAGGTGTAAATAATTTAAAATTTAGTTTAAAATAGTCTAAATAAAAGGAAGATTTATTATTTTGGCGAAATTTGGCTTTAATTTGACCAAGTTATCTCTTTCGGAATGGCATGCCATCGATCCCCAATAGATTTGGGGGATTTTCACAAGCAGCTAAGAGAGGCTGTATTGTAATTCGGAAATTCAGTGATTCTAAGGCCAGAAGGAACCATTGTGATCATCTAGTCTGAGCTTCTGTATGACACATGCAATGGAACTTCCCCAAAATATTTCCTACAACATATTTTAGAAAAAGAAAATATCCAGTCATGACTTAACAACTGTCAATGATGGAGAATCCATGATGACCATTGGTTATGCGTTATTTCTAGTCTGAATTTGTCTAACTTCAATCAGCCATTGAAGCTTGTTATAGATTGAAGAACCCATTATTAAATACTTGTTCTCCATGTAGGTTGTTAAAGGGTGACTTGATTAGTATATAACCTTATCTTTATTAAACTAAATAGATTGAACACTTTGAGTCTCACTCTAAGGCATGTTTTCTAATTCTTTAATCATTCTCATGGCTCTCCTCTGAATTCTCTCCACTTTATCAACATCCTTCTTGTACTGAGGGCATCAGAACTGGATGCACTATTCCAGAAACATGCCCACCAGTGCTAAATACATTGGTAAAATAAAGTCTCTACCCCTATGCAAGATTCCCATGTTTATGCATGCAAGGATCACAAGGCTCTTTTGGTCACATCATCACTCTGGGAGTTAGTGTTGAACTGACTCTACACTACAATCCCCAAATCTCTTTGAGAGTCCTTACTTCACAGGATAGAATCCCTCATCCTGTAAGTATGGCCTACATCCTTTGTTCCTAGATTATATATTTGCATTTAGCTGTATTAAAACACACACTGTTTTCTTGTGCCTAGTATACTGAGTGATCCAAATTGTTCTGAATCAGCAGTGACCTCTCCTCCTTTTTATTTATTACTCTCCCCTACAAGTTTTGTGTCACTTACAAATGTTATCAATGATGATTTTTTTTCCCCAGGTCATGAATAGAAATATTAAATACATAGGGCCAAAAACTGATTCCTGCAGGATCCCAGTAGAAACATACCTGCTCAATGATCATTCCTCCCATTTATAAGTGCATTCAAATCAAATCAAAATGTCATGCAGCACCACGTTAAATGCCTTTCAGACGTCTATTTTATTAACATTATTACCAAACTTGTCATATCATCAAAGAAAGATATCAGGTTTAGTTTGACAGCATCTATTTTCCATAAATCCATGTTTATTTGCATTAATTACATTATCCTTTCTTAATGCTTTATTAATCGAGGCTGTATCAGCTGCTCTACTATCTTGCCTGGAATCAACATACAGCTGGTAGGCCTATAATTACCCAGTAATCCCATTTACCCTTTTTAAGAATTGGCACAACGTTAGCATTCTTCTAGAAATTCCACCATGCTCCAAGATTTACTCAAAATAAACAGCTCCTCAGCAACCTCTTTTAAAATTCTTCTTATCAGGACCTGCTGACTTTAAAATGTCTAACTCTAGGTATGTGCAAGGGTTTATATGGCTCATTTAGATGCATAGTAGAAAAAAAATCACATGAGCGGAGGCAAATATTCTGCCAATGTCTTTATTTTGCTGCTAGCAGACTGTTTAAGGAAAAAATTGCAATACTTTGTATCTGAGGAGTCTTATGAAAGATATGGCAATTGCCTTCAAAATCCATTAAGACATTGTTGAATTAAGTGTTTTAATACTGTGGACCCCCAAAATACTTAAATGATGCAGATATGTATTTTTGTGTGGTGGAATTGTATGTCATCTTTCAAGAGGGAAATATATAACTATTATGAGATCTGGGGTTCAAAATACACTACTGAAAAATGTGCCAGATCAGAATGGACTTCTGAAACAAAAAGTGTTCAGTGTGGGGTTTTTTTCTTCTTTGAATATCTAGGGGATCGTGAATGCAAATTCCTCACCTCTGGTTATGTAAAAATCCAGCCTTTTGAAGTTTCACCATTCCAGATTCTCGATCTGTTTAATTCTGGATGAATCTGAAACTTTAGTATCTAAATTATCAATAAAGAAATGGATGGCTTTTAATCTTTATAAATATATGAAAAGAGACCAAGAAGTTCAAAATTTTATACTATATATTTACACTTTCTAATATACACTTCTTTCCAGCTGGTCCTCCTTTTTCCCCAGTATTTCATCCTTCTGTCCTTTTATCCTTTGCAGAGTTTCCTCAGCTGCTGCTGTTGGTAGACTGGAATGTAACATTAATTACAACAGTTTTCATTTAGCTTAAGGAAAGGGGAACTACAAACAATGTCAAATGAAATGAGTGCACTTGAAACCCAAATTTTACAATGTAAAGCAAGCAACAAAATTGGAGCAACTCTAGTTTTATGGATTCTAGAGCCATCCAGAGGCATGGCATTTTAAAAATAAATGTGAATTTTCCTCTAGCCACTGAAAAAGGATCAAAGCTTAATATTCAGTTTAGATAAACATTTAAATGTTTTATGCCCTTCTGTAAGTTGTATAATCTTTTTTGAAGTCTATCTTCATCTGCCTTCATGTACTTTTACATGTTTAAACTAATAAAACAGAGATTTCTCTATATGTAGGAAATCAGGTAGGTGTGTCACTACAATGTCAAGCCCACAAATCTGAAAAATAAAAAAGGTAGACTAAGGGTTTTTTTGTACTGCAGTACCCCTAGAGTACAAACAGCACCTAGAGAGTGCAAACACATAACAAACCACACTCCTTGATTTGAAGAATCTACAACATGCACAGTCAAAAAAAGGGTGGGAGAAAGGAGGTAATTTAACTGACAGAGTATTTGACTTGCCTAAAGTCAGAATGGAAGTCTGAGGCAGAGCAAAGATTTAAATTCACATCCTGAGTCCTAGTTCATTATGTTGGCCAAAAGATCCATCCTTCCTCCTGAGTGGAGAACTTTAATCTTGTGTTCGTAGTAACATGCCTGCTTGATGGGTGTGACCAGGACTAGGCCTAATATTTATGTTATGGTAAATGGTAATATTTATAACAGTGGTAATGGTGTGGGCAGTTGAATGACCCTTTCAGAGATGTGAATACTTTCAACTTGTTTATGGCTTGCAACCACTACTGTTTTGATCTAGGATTTTCTTGAAAATAATTGAGTCATATCTAACAAGGTTTTAGTGAAATGCTGCCTTCACAGACATTAAATCTATTCCCCTTCTGCATCTGAGGTCTGTAGACCTCTGTCAGGGTTGCCTCCCCACTCTGAACTCTAGGGTACAGATGTGGGGAGCTACATGGGGGGAAAAAAAAACAAGCTTATTTTACCAGCTTAGGTTAAAACTTCCCCAGGTACAAACTTCTTCTGTACCTGGAGGAATAGTATGCTGCCACCATCAAGTGCACCCCAAGAAGTAGGGGCAGGGCCACTTGAAGCCCCCTCTCTCCCCCAAAATTCCCCCAAGCCTATACTTCCCTTCCTGGGAAAGGCTTGAGAAAAAATCCTAACCAATTCTGCTAGGTGAGCCTAATCCCAAAGCCCTGGATCTACACAATAGAAAACAAAGCAGTCAGATTGTTAAAAGAAGAATTTTAATTAAAGGAAAAAGAGAGAAACAAAATATCTCTATAGAAATCAGTAGAAAAACATTTTACAGTCACAAAAAGAATCAAAGAGAAACCCACACCACAAAGGAATTCCCCCCTCTGCTGAGTTCTCAAAGTACAGAGACATGTCCCTAAAAAAACCTGAGAAATTCGCAAGTCAGAAACAAATATAACTAATACACCTTGCCTGGCTAAATTACTTACTGATTTCTGGTTAGAGAATATAGAATTAGTGGAGAGAAGAAAAGTTATTTGGTTCCTCTGAAATCCCCAGAGCGAATTAAAAAAAACAGACAAAGCACACAGACAAAAGCTTCCCTCCCACAGATTTGAAAGCATCTTCAGTCCCCATTGGTTCTTTTGGTCAGATGCCAACCAGGTTTCTTTTAGTTTCTTAACCCTTTACAGGTAAGCAGGAATTCTAGGCTACTTTATGCTTATGACAACCTCTCTGACTAAAATCTGGTTACATCTGGACTGACTTCCGAATCTGACACTTTGCTTAGCAGCTGATTTGACTGCAGGCCCATTCATTTTAATATAGTATGTGATAGAGGAGGGTCAGGGAGCTGCGGT
The DNA here is from genome assembly GCA_007922305.1 of Dermatemys mawii. Classification (NCBI taxonomy): domain Eukaryota; kingdom Metazoa; phylum Chordata; order Testudines; family Dermatemydidae; genus Dermatemys; species Dermatemys mawii. The sequence continues at coordinate 15,783,866 of ML677334.1, forward strand.
AGAGTGCTTGAGGGGAGATATATAAGCTCAGAGCTAATTGAGATGTGGCTCCCTGTGGACTAGGGAAGGTTGCAGGTTGATTGGAACACCTGCAATCAATTAAGGCCCTGCTAAGAACCTAATAAAACCCCCTGCTTCAGGCAGACAGGGAAGGAGGATAGGAGTTGGAGCAGTTTAAGCAGTGAACAGTTGGAGGAGAGTTTGGAACCAAGACTACCCAGACCCTAGATAAAGAGACACCTGACCCACGTAAAGAGAGGGCAGGAAGCCCCACAAACTGAAGGGTAGGAGAGAGAAGTAGCCCAGGGGAAGGAATAGCTAGTTCAGGTGGTTTACCGCTATCCTCAGGGCCCCTGGGCTGGGACCTGGAGTAGAGGGCGGGCGGGCCCGGGTCCTCCCTCTCCGTTCCCCCTCCTCTAGGATACTAGTGGGGTAGTTAATACCCTATTCAGGGGCAAGAAATAGCTCCATGAACCCCCCACAAGAAGAGAAAGTGCAGGACCCATCATAATAGTGTCAGCAAATTGCCACAAGTAGTAAATAGAGTTGCAGGACAAAATGTACCTTGTGTTCATATAATTTAGGGCAATCAACAGATTGTGCCAGCAATTGTGTATGGAGACTTTTAAAGATGGTATACTTTATGCCTTATCTACATTTATTATGGGGAATACTTGTGCAGAATTACTCACATACCCAGGAATGATTTTTCCATCCCCAACTACCATACACTTTCTGGCTATCTCGCTAGAGATGAGGGTATATTGCAGGGTGAAAACCGCGTATGTGTGTGTGTGTGTGAAACCTGCAAATATGAATTCCAAATTTTACTTTGATTGTGATTTGCATCCTTTCTGTCTTCATTTTCCCTGAATATTTCAGCAAATTTAACTCACTGAAAACAGCATTCATTGAAACAAGGAGTTTTAAACTGATATTACAGAATATTTCCACTGGTAACTTTGTTTTGTTTGTGCTGTTTTGGGAGAGAGACTATATTTTTGTTCTGTTTGCACAGCAACTAGTGGTTAGCTCGACCTAACTTAGTAGCATAGACTAGGCCTTATGGCTCTTACATGCATACAAATAATATTTACGGGGGGGGTGCTGAAAGCCATTTAACAAAACTGTAAACTCTATACATGATGGAAACCTCTTCAAGCTGCTCCCCTGGCATCTCTGCAAATTATTTTTTTCCCTTTCTTTAGTGTCTTCATTAGAGCTAAGTTTAAGATGGTTAGTATGTTAGGGGTGGGGGAAATGCCTCAAATTTTTGGTAAATCAATATTCAGGGTTTTTTGTTTTTTTTTTCATTTAAAACAAACTAACCCAAATCAGAGAAACTGAAAAATCTGCCTAGTTTTCAAACTCAGAATTGATTAAATTTCTCCCTTAGTTTCCCTTTTCTCCTATTTTCCATTTTGTCAATGGGGGGGGGAATAAATGGGGGAAAAAAACAGGAAAAACTCCCCCAAACTAGGAAAAAAGCTTATGCTTTTTGTTTTTGTTGAGTAGCTGGAATTTTTTTGTTAAAAAGGAAGTTTTTAATTTGGAGGAAAAAAAGTTTCAAATTGAAAATTTCAACCAGTGTTAGGCTCTCTCAGTGGCATCCAAACAGAAGTAACAAATGGCCATGGTCTGCTCTGCTATAATTGCAAAACCCACTTAATTCAGTGGGGTTGCATGTGAGTAAATAAGGGTGGACTTTGGCCTGGAACCTGTAAACTGTCCTTGTTGCCCTGGAGAGGCTGAAAGCACACATGTTACATGATTCAGCGGTTAGCAGACCTTTCAGAGGTAGCAATAGGCTGAAGTACGTAGATCATTCTTGTGATCATCCATACTTTAGTATCTTTCCTCAACAGTTCTGAAATTAGACCTTTTTGTATTTACAAGTCAAGGGTGATCAACTCTGACTCCTGCCCCCACCAACAAACAAAATCCTTTAGAGAGAGATTTTGCATTTTTTTCCCTACAAATTCTAAATTATATTTTAAAAATGGATAAGAGCTCTCAGTGCTGCTTACATTTAATTGCCCATTGTTGGACGAGAAATAATTTACTATATCAAGCAGAGATGTGTTGGAGCTGGGTGGCCCAGCATAAGAATAATGTACTTTCATCCTTGGATTCTGAGTTTCTTTAGCTAAAAAGCCAATTGGAATTATGGGAATTATGACTTCAAATGTGAAAATGAGCAAACAAACAAACATAAGTACCTATTGATTCAGAGATGCCTTGGAACTCATAGTAAAGCATAAAGGTAGGAAAATATGATGCTGATACTTTTGTGATTGCCTCTTGAAGTTTAGAACTTTTGTGCGCATGAAAGGTGGTGTGTAGACATTTTTGGAGACTGTAGTCTTCTGTATTTCTACAGAACACTTGCAGTACAGAGAAGAAGAGTAAAACTCTATCCCACATTAAAAGCAGTTCTTTTTGCAGTTGCAAACAAGTGTCCTATGGTCCTGGGGTCTCATCCATTCCAAGTATCCATGTGTATGTATCTTAAGAATACAGCAGAAATCTGCCATACATTACTGAGAGAATAGACTCATAAATTATCTCAAAATTTCTTAATGGCTGAGGGTTAAGAGGTTTGGCTAACCTCCACCTTTGCATTTAGATTTGCCATGGATGTGATGATGACACCTTTAAACTTACACTATTTACTGTGCATGTATTAAGTGAAGTTTTAGATCTAACACATTCAAATATTTCTGCTATGCTTAATATCTTCCATTATAATGAGACCTCTACAGCGGTTTAGTGGGCTGCTTAAAATTCATCTTAATGTCTTAGCTGATACATTTTTTTATTCAGAGAATTCAGTTAAGTTAGAGCTACACTTTCTTACTCTGACAAACTACCTCACTTCACTTCTTTCTCTCTGTAATTACCTTAGTGGTTTAGCTGCCTGGCCTTATCCACAGCAAACCAAAGGTATTGTGGCGAGTTTATCTTGCAAAGCTTCTAACAGTGAGGGTTGTTAACCCGATGTCAGGGCTCATTAAAACCTCAGTTAGATGCTAATAAGCTGAAAAAGGAAATTAGATTTTATTGTAATTACTAACGGTATCTATATGTTTCAGTGGAAAATGTAAGCAATACTTGATTCCATATATGATGTCATACTATACCTTGAAAATTGTATATTATTATACAATAATTATATACAAATTATAAATATACAAATTATAACAACTTCTCTCTTCAGAAGTTCTGCTATCCACTATCTTCTTTTATAATGATGATTAAACTTCAAATGGTTCAGAAGTTTTGTCCAGTTTGAATGAATCCTCCAAATTTAATATTAGTATCCAGACCTTAGATTTAAATATGTTAGAATTTTTTTTTAAAAAAAGGAGACAGTGGGAGGAACTAGAAAATGGATGTTATTCCTGCTACAAGCTTGGTTGTAGAAAGCTATATTGTTTGCAACTGTGTGGGTGGGTATGGTTAATCTCTTCTCCAGCTTGGTGTCAAATGGTCTCTATAGATACCATAAATTCAGGAGCCTCCTGCACAGCACACTGGCCTTCTGAGCTGGTGAAACAGTTATACCTTGTGTTTCATGTGGGCATTGTCTAACAAGCCCTCCAGCTCTGGAGCCCTTTCAGCTACCAATATGACTACTGCAATCCTGAAAGCCACAATAGGGGAGCCCAGAACTAGAGAGAAACCATTATTTTCTGTATCTACACTGCACAAGTAATATCCAGAGGCATTCTTTGGCAAAAACTCCAGTGATTAAGTAAATGTCACATGGTTAACTTGCTACATATGTGACTCAAGCAAGTGGAATCCAGATACCCTTCCTATTCACAATATGCTTCCTTTTTCTTCATGGGCAGTGACAGGCAGGATCTGCACAGACAGTGGTAGAAGATAAATGGGCTCTGTATGCAGCCCAGTGAAGCGCACAGAATAGCTACTGCTATACTAGGTAAATGGCTTACTCAGTTGAAGTACTGTGCAAATATTGTAGGTACTGAAGAGGTAAGGTTACCAATGTCTGGGATTTCTCAGACAGGACCTCTTTTTGATCCTCTGATCTCAATCTGGGCAGACCTTTGAAATATGAACTAATGTCCATGATTTGGTTTTTCCACCTTTATTTTTTGAGCTGCCTTCAAAGTTGGGTGGCGGGAGAACAATGGATGCTGTACTGCCCTTCCTCTTGAGCTCTGCCTGCCCCAGCACTGTCCTCTATGTGAAATATGGTAAGCCTCGCAAACAGTAGATCTATGCATGTTGCTGGATCAACCACAAGGTATACCCTTCTGGTATGATATTCAATATAAAACACTGGAATGGAAAGATGGTGTTTTGAGTAAGGTACTGTGCTGGAGTTAAGGAGTTCTGGGATCATTTCCCAACTGAATCAGACATTTCTGTGTGACCCTGGGCAAGTCATTTAATCTCTTTGCATATTTGTTTTCTATTTGTAAAAAAATGGGGATCACACTTCCATGTCTCATGAGGATAAAGTGATTAGTTAATTTTGAGGCTCTCAGATGCTCAGATTCTATGGGAAAAAAGGCTACGTAAGTATGGGGCACAAACACACACATAATGTGTGTGTATAAATAAAGACAAAATTACACTTACAATGCTATTCTCTGGATTTCCTAAATTAATACAATCTTTTGTATTCTAAGAAGGTATTATTTTGAATTGACCCACCAACTCTTCTGTACTTACACAAAATGTCATGTTAGCTGCCTCTATCTGCCATCTTGTGGTCTGTTAGCTTCATCTCAAGTACATAAGATTGCACATGGATTACATATTTTAATGTATGGAATTTCTCTCGGATTCTAATTAGTAATTACAACAGTACACTAAAATCATTTTTTTTATTTTTGGGAGCCTTTATGTGCCATAAATGGGTTTTGATGAAATACTTCTTAGTATTAGTAATGAAAGTGAGCAAAATCAGCCAACTGCAAAGCAGTTTTTGTTAACTGCAATTCTTTTCCCTGAGAATCAAATGCATTACAAATAAGCATTTTATGACTGTACATAATGCTGATTTCTCTTCTTGATAATTTAATAATTCTTCAATATTAAAACTTTACAGCAATAATATTTTTCTACTGGCAAAATTCAGATTTAGCTCTGAGGGAGTTTAATCTGTACCAATATTTATATGTACATCTCAGAGGCAGTGTATTGCCATATTGGATCAAACCACTGATTTTTATCTCTGTCTCTGACAGTGACTAATACCAGATGCTTCACTGGAAGGTTCAAGATTCCTTGTAATGGATAATTATGGAATAAACTGCCCGTGGGAAGAGGGAGTTCTTCCTAAATTCTGTTAATTAATTTAGTCTGAAACATGAAATTTTATGCCCCTTGTACATTTTAGCCAGTTTTATATACCTAATGTTTCAATAACTTTATCAATGAAAAGAACCTTTCAGCAGATCAGTACTTGTCAGCAAAGCCTAAACTAAATAAACTGGAGTAGTAGAAGATGTAGGAAAAATACATTTAGAATTGCAACATCTAATCTTTATCCCCCCAATGAGCTTTTGAACTAAACTTTTAACAAATCCATTATATAATCATTCCCAAAAGAGTTGTCCTCTTGGTTCTTTGAAGGTGGATCCTTTTGCTCATATGGAGCTCTGTTACTTTACTTGAGATTCTGCCTATGTTGTATACATAACTCTTATCTTCATGAGTAAATATGGCTTGCTTGTGTTCACTGCCATGTTGGTTATGACTGAGGATTGAACCAGGGATCCTGCAGAAAAACATAAACCCTGATGACATAAATTAAAGAATAAATTCTTATAGCAGTGAGCTGTAACAGTGTCATATCCTCTCTAGATCATGCACAGAAGGTGATACATACCACATGTTGAATAGTACACTACACGCATGTAAATGCAAATTTTGCACATGTGACTTTTTGCACTCACAAAGCCCCAGATCTGACTCAGAATGTCTGCATAGTGTGTAGTATGAATGTGTCAGCAAGGTTGTGAGGACTAGGTCCATCAATTGTAACCCAGTTTGCAATGCAGTGTGGATGCTCAAGCCCAGGTGTGAAAACATCAAGTCCACAAGCCTGGGTTCTACAGGCTAGGGTTTACGGTGCAGTGTACACATACCTTAAAGGGCTGGCTCAGTTTCTGAGGCTGGCTTGGAAAATTTGGCATAGTATGTATAAGAATAAGGTTTGTGTGTTTAATCAAAGTTTATAAAAAATATCCTGATGTTCATTTAATATTCATGGAGTATAAAGAAAAATATGTATGCATCTTTTTGAAGATCGTCACTGACGTTTTAAAAAAATCGACCTACCTGCTATAATGATATTATATTTTGAAAGGAGTTTATAAGAACACTGTAGTCTTTTATTCAGTATTGTTAAGAACACTCATTTGAAAAAGACATACAAACTAATATCTGTTTTATTGGTCTATGGAGTCAGTTTAGGTAATACGCTAAAACTGAGCATGTTTCTTGCCCTACATGTGGTCAAGACTACAAGCTAATACAAAGAGAGATGAGCTCAAGAGAACATACTGTATAAATATCTTATAAAGCATTGGAACACTCAATAATTAATTTTCAACACGGAGATGCTTTCATTTCAAAAAAAGAATAATATAAAAGGGAAGATTTCCCCAATTAGCTTAATGAAAAGGAATGGGACAGCACACTTTAATGAATACTCGAGAGAGGACTGTTTTGGCTCATCCTATAACTTAAATATGCAGATTTCATACTGGGATATTACAGTAAAGAACAAGGAAAACATCACTCTTCCAGTTCTGTTGTTTAATTCAGCTTGAGGATCAGAAGTTCAGTCTTGCTAAACCATTCCCTATCTTTAAATTTTTATTAAGTCCCAAACTGTCAAGCCCTGGGAACCTGGGCCTCTAAAAACTGTGTGTGGGGGTAGGGAGAGGCAGAATCTTAAAACAGTTTCATGCAACTTCCTACCATTTCTTTGTCTGCAGATCACTTGTACCCTCTCCCTCCCCCTCCCCACCACTACCATCTCCCCATACTAAACTCCTGCAGAAGATTCCCATTGAAGACAATGGTGAAACGTTCATTGCCTTCATTCAGGCCGGGATTTTACCCCTATAAGCTATACAACTACCAAACAATAACAAACCATTCATGATGCTGTTTTAGTTGTCAGTATTAATCGCATTTCTATTTTGCCTTACTGAACATTCCCAACAGAATGTCATATCCCCACTGTAAAATGCAGGAGAAATAAAACTAGTATAAATACTAGCCATGTCTGATCAGCAGGCAGAAGTAGAGTTAGCAGACTATCTCCACCCACACTGATGAAACTCATCACAGGAACACTCTATGTTTGGGAGTACACAGCCAGACGGCATGGTGAGGGAGTAGGGAGCTGACATGATTCCTGGGGGTACCCAAGGCTGTGAAGAATGTTGAAACTACCTGCCCTTAGGGTGAGGAAGACTTGTTTATGCCTTCTGGGAGTCAGCTCCCCATCTCCTCAGGCATTCCCATTTAGGCCTACACAGGCCCCACATGCTCTCTCTACAGGTTTGTGGTAGGGACACCCCAATCCTCCAGGCATCTCCATAGAGTTTCCAACCCCTATTCCATTGAACACTCACAGTATTTACAGGCTTGCTGCTTCCAAAGGTAGAACGTATCCAAGTGTAGCAGTTTCACCTCTGATCACGGTTCTGCTGAACACACACCACTTCTCTATGTTTTTATAGTGAAAATAAGTGAAAGTTTATTTAACAAATTATAGAGATTCAAGTGATAGAAAGTAGAAGTATTGGAAACAAATGGTGTTTATACAATACAAACCTAACACTCATTCTAGAGTTGAAACAAAACTAACAAGATATTCTCATGTCTAAAGTATTGCTCACCAGTGTTTTCCAGCCAGGCAGGCTATATCCCTTCTTCAAGAGACAAGACATGCTGTCAGCTTGCCTCCTAGATGAGAGAGAAGATCTTGTCTCGTCTCGTCTCCTCTCCTCTCCTCTTTGTTGAATTCAGTTACTGTCGTATTGTCTTTTAAACCTTTTCAGATACCTATCTTGGGGTTATTTTGTCATTGTAAACTCTCTCAGGTGAGCTTAATATGCATTAAGTTAACATCAAGGTACTCCTTGGTCACAGGATCCATGACTGTGACCCAAGGCATTGTCCTTATGTGTGGCATTATAATTACTGGCATGATCACAAGGTTATTAATTCCTGCTTCATGACTCCTCTTGCCTTATCATCAGAAATTAGAAGTGTATGAAGCTTGAGGCCAGGCCACCAATGACAATTTGACTCCAATGTGCAAGTAGGGAAAGACTGGAGAGCAGTGCATAGAGGATAGTTCACATTCCATTGTGGTTGGTCTGGTATATATACTTCTTGCTTGAATCCCCTCAAAGTCTGCATATCTTCTTGTGGATCTTGAAGTACTCATATCCTTACTAGATTGCTGTGTCTCTTCTCTCTGGGCGGGTCTACACTACAGGGGATTCACTCTGTGAGATCCATCTATTGGGGGTCAATTTATCGCGTCTAGTCTAGACATGATAAATCGATCCCGAGTGCTCTGCCGTCGACTGCTGTACTCCACCGCCGCGAGAGCCGCAGGTAGAGTCATCAGAGGAGTGGCAGCAGTCCACTCACTGCCGTGAAGATGCCGCAGTAAGTTGATCTAATTATGTAGACTTCAACTATGCTATTCTCATAGCTGAAGTTGCATGTCTAGATCGATTTCACCCCTACCACCCAGTGTAGGCCAGGGCTCTGTGGCAGTAGACCCACCCCTTGCAAGCAAAGATGTAGTGCAGGAGAAACACTACACTGTGAAGTGCATAGGAACTTCCCTTCCTCTGGGTTTTCCAAGTGTGGGGGGAGGGGAAGGGATGGTAGATCCCTACATTCAGAAGCCAAACAACAATGTATAACAACCAAGAAAGATACCAGAGATAAAGTTCCTTCTATTCAATAACAATTTTGGTTTCTAAAAGCCCAATACAGGTTGCAGTTGTATGTAAAAGGAAGCAGATTCAAGGATGTTTAATGTTCTATTTGGCTAGACAAGTTGTACTTAGCTAATCCCTTATGTTTCCTCATTTCTACCTAGGTGATTTCACAGCATCTCTCTTTTGCATTTGGACATCATGGGATGCTGTCTCTGTCTTGAATGTGATTGGTCAAAATTTTCAAACACTTAATTCTACCTAGTCCTACTTCCCTAATTAAAGTATTTCACAGTAAAATAACTGCTGGCATAACAAACCTTAATTAAACTAAATTGAAGAGCTCTGTACTTTAGCTGCCCTAAGAACTAGACAGAATAATTCATACTTTATTTAGCACTGGAATAGACTACTGAATGTTATACGTGTGTGTGTGTGTGTGTGTATATATATATATATATATGTATGTGTGTGTGTGTATATATATGTATGTATATATGTATGTGTGTGTGTATATATATATATATATATATATATTGTGACGGAGTCAGACCAGAAGGATATAGGAGAGTGCTGGAAGGCAGGTATATTAGTCTCAGGATGTGCAGGTCCTTGTTCCCTGGATAGCCAAACAAAGGCTACTCCAGGCCAATCAAGACACCTGGGGCCAATTAAGAACCTTCTAAAAAGGAGTAGAAACAGCTAGCCTAATTGGGACACCTGAAGCCAATCAGGGATTGGCTGAAACCAGATAAAAACCTCCCAGTTAGTCAGGTGGGTGTGGGTGTCAGGAGCTGTGGAAGGAAGTTATGCTGTTGGTGAGACTGAGTGTAGGACAACATATACTGAAGGAAGGAAGCCCTGAGGTAAGGGTGAAGTGGAGTTTGAAGAAGCAGGGACTGCTGTGGGGAAGTAGCCCAGGGAATTGTATTGTGTTTTGTGCCTAAAAGGTCAGCCATCTTAGCTGATACTATTAGGATCCCTGGGCTGGAGTCTGGAGTAGAGGGCGGGCCCGGGCTCCCCCCTTTTTTCCATCTTCCATACTGGCCTGTGATGAAGGTAAGTCACTAGGCGGTGACTCTTGCCAATTATACTGAGAAAGGGAGGTCACTCTGGGGCCTAGATGAGTTTCTGAGGCCCCTAAATCTGCCAGGAAGCGCAGGACCCACAAGTACAGACTTGGAGCTTTGTCACTATATATATATATATATATGTGTGTGTGTATAACATAATCAGTCAAATGCAGTCATAGGTAAGATTTTTCCTTGGCTGAATCTTGACTAACATATGCTTCAAAATCTGTGGAAGGAATCAGTTAACTGTGATTTTATTTTATTTTTATTTCATTTCTTTATTTTTATGTATTTACTTATCAATGCAACAGTAAAAATACTCTTTTTTAAAAAAAAGGGAAAAGGAAGCCACCTAGTGGCATACATGGGAAATGAAGCATGCTTGTACGCCTTTTTCCTAAATCAAGTTTCTAGAGGTGACAAAAGTTGTAACTTCTATTAGTTTTCTTTGTAATACAGTGTCCTGCAGACATGAAAGAGTTTGAGTCTTTAACAGTGTTGTGATAACACCTCCAGACAGGTGCCTAGAAGAGGCAGGAGAAGGCTCATCTAACATAGCTTCTGCTTGGCCTTTTGTGTATTAGGATTAAAATAAGTAGGAGACCCTAAAAAAGAAATAGCCTTCTAATTCTTTTCTTCTAGGAGTTCCCAAAGCCTTTTCGAAAACAACATCATTTACTTTCACTGAACTGTAGCCATTACAGGAGTAAGACAGAGCAACCAGTGCACAGCAATAGTATGCAAAGATGAAATGCTGAAGAATGCTGCACTGGATTAAAATTGAAGGAGACATTAGAGTGAGTTAGAATGATATGACCCAAGTTATAATCTGGCCAGCTAAACCAAAGTTAATCCCTTTTTTTTTTTTTTTTTTAAAGAGGCTACCACTAGATCTTTAGTGACTACAAGTGATCAGGAACTTGCTTTCTCTTACCTGAAAAACAGCACCTCTAGCATAGTGCATGTTACTGGGTCATTGATTCAGAACTGGGTAAGAATGCTACCAGCTATAACACCATGTCCTACAACTCCTACATGTTTGATTGAAAGGCCTCAAGAAACACACCTAGCTTGTGAGAGCTGATAAGATCATATCACCATTTGGGCTGGCTACAAACTGTATATGTAATGTAATTCTTCAGCAGAGTATTTGAAAGTGGAAGGAAATTGGGAAAAGCTCAAACTTTTTCAGAGAGCCTAGAGAGTTTGAATTCTGGATAGATCTTAACTTCAGAAAAGATTGCTCCCTAAAATGTAGGGACAGAAGAGCCTACAAGTAAGAGTGCCTAGACTTCGGTGATCATTTCTTATTAGGTTGTTTTTCTCCAAGAAATAAATAAATGCATTCCTGTCATCTGTAAGGGGAGGGAAAAAACCCTATCAAAATGCTTTCAAGACATGTATTTTTGGGAAGAGAATGTTCCAGTGTTAAATCTTTTTTTTTTTTTTTTTTTTTTCGCAGGATATGATACTTGTGCACCAAACGTACAATATCAAAACTTCCTTAATGGCATGGACAAAGAAAAATTTTTTTTTATCCCACCATTATGTACATTACAATAAGTTAGTGGAATTGTCTATTAGTTCCTCCCTGGGTATCCAGACCTTAAGCCAGATTCCCTGGCAGTGCAGGGGCTAGATCTCAGTGGAGAGCCTCTTGACACTAATCAATAAACAAGATATTGGCAGTTCTCCCAGCCAGGGGAGGGAAATTATGGATCAGTGAGTCTTCTGGAAATGTCAGAAGGTGGCAACTCAGTTGTGAGTCATTGCTGATTGCTCTGCTGTCACAGAATCCTTTAAGGTTTCAAGCCTTCAGGGAAAACTTTCAGATTATGCTTGGCAAGATGTAAAGTGTCAACACCACGTCATGTAATGGAATAGATAATGTCTTTATCACTTGGACAAAGTCAAGTTAAAAAGATTAAAAATAAGGTATTCAGATTAAATCAATGACATCTGTCTTTTTTAGCAAAGAAAAGCAGGGGGAATATGTCTACCATTAGTGTTTCAGCTTCAATTTTTCCACATTTTCCTTATTGCTAGTATTTTCAAATGAAATGCCCTTAGCATCCTATTTGATGAAGGCGTTCAAGACAATATGTGCACAGGTCTAGGATACTGATCTTTCTTTCATTTCACACTTAGCAAAAATCTGTAATAGTTCATATTCATTGAAGCAATTTTTTTGCAAAATTGGCTTCCTCTATTTTAGTTATCGTGCTTTAGGGAAAAAAAATTGGTTAGGGTGATTACATTACCAGACTCAGTGAAAGTGCTCTGGCTAGGATAAATAAATTACCTACTGTGTTACAGCTGATATTTTTTTGTGGGTCTTTCTTTTTGGAAATACTTAGCCAGATTTTCATCTATGTTACAACGTAATCTGATGCAACTAAAATGCCTTTATTGAAGGTAGTTTTGTATCTACACTGGTGTATAAGTGAGAGCAGATTTTATGCAGTGTATATATACTCTGGAAAAAAGGCTAGAAGGCACATTTTAAAAGTTATACTCCATGTGTTCTGTCTTCCTGTTGAGAGTGCTTATATAGACATAGTGGGATTTTGGAATGTGTTTGTTTAAAGAAATGTATTGTGATAGTCAGAATTACCTTAACCTTGTGTAAAACATCATAATTTGCTTAAAATAGTACTGTGAAACAAGCTACAGGTATCTGATTATCTGATGTAAATGGTGGGAAGAGATCAAGTTTTTAAATAAATTCCTTTCAACCAAAATTTTATATTCAAATGTATTTTTAACATTAATCACTTTATTAATTGATAAAAACTGTCTTCTGTAATTACAAAGATTTATAAAAATTGTTACAAAAGTATGCTGCATAGGGTATAAATTCTGATGGAGATGTATATCTTTATAGTCTGTTAGGAAAGGTTAATATTGTGTAACATCAGCAAAGATGAAATGGCTAATAAACATTTTGTAAAATGTTTTGGAGATAAAAAATGAAGCATATACATTTACATGTTTGTTTCATTGCCAGTTACTAGGTGTTTATCTCCTAAGAAACTATTACAGCTTCAACAAACTTTGCTGGAGTGCCAGTCCTTACAAAGAGCCAGGTACTAGTCCAGTTGCCCTTTTGTGGAGAGACACAATGCAGGAGAGGTTGTGGAGCTTTTCCCCCCTGTTCTTACTTGCAAAGAGGCAGACAAAAATCCCTGTGTTTGTTCTTCTTTGGCAGAAGACAATGTGTTTAAAGAGAAGCATGGCTGAACAGGGATATGGTAATTGCCCTACCTTCATTTTACAGCTGATGGAGTATGAAGGCAAGTACTGGGGCTATGCTTGTTTTAGCTTCTTAAAAGATATACTAGGTGCTGCTCTTGTATATGCTCTGCATAAAATGGGGTGGTGGGGAGAACGCACCCTGACCATAGTCTGTTGTGCCATAGGAGGGTGTTTTTAGGTTGGGCTTATTACTTAGTGAAGGGGTAGACTCTTGTGCTTGGCCGATGGGCTAAACTAACACCCACAAACATGGGAAGCTGTCTCCCTGGAGAGTGACTTACAAGCTACCTAACAGCAAAAGGAAAACTGGACCAGGGAGAGCAAACCAAGGCAAAGCTATATTCCTGCCACCTGAAAAATAAGAGACCTATGACAGGGATATATAAAAAAGTTGGGTGTAAATTAAGCACATAGATACAAGTATCATAATGGCTGTAAATCACATTCAATTACTCTTTTTTGTTGTTGTTGGTTGGTAGTGTTTTTGTTATGCTAAGCTAACTTTGGTTTGGTATTTCACATACACCTAATATGTTTAGCATTCAAGTAGTTACATCTTGCAATATATTAACTAGAGCTGTTGATATAACAATTTTTTCATCCCATGGGAAACTTTAACATTTCAACATTAGTGTCTGTTCTGAATTGGAATTTTACAGAAGTTCTTTGGGACAGGGAGTGTCTCTGTGTTCTTCTTTCACAGCACTTAGTACCATGGCACCATGATAATGGGGGCTAGAGGCACTACAGAAATAGCAATAATGTAACTGCTGAAAGCAGATGTGAACTTCCTTTCTGCTTACCTTGTTTTGTTTTGAATCTAGGTTGGTCTATGGGCCTGCACAGTACATGGAATAAAACAATACCCTCTCCAATCCGGAGTAGGGATGTTGCTCTTCCACCAGAGATACTTATTTGAACAATGCTAAAATATCCTAGTTGCTAGCTCCTTTCCCACCCCATTGCTCTCTACTTAAAACAAATCCTTGACTGTCAGTTGTGACAATCAGAGACACAAGGTGGGTCAGGTGATAGCTTTTATGGGCCAACTTCTGTTGGTGAGAGAGACAAGTTTTCGAGCTTACACAGAGCTTCTTCAGATCTGGGAAACTGAGGAAGAGCTTTGTGTAAGTTCAAAAACTTGTCTCTTTCACCAACAGAAGTTGGTCCAATAAAAGATATTACCTCATCAACTTCGTCTCATTGATATCCTGGCACCACCATGGCTAGGTCCACACTGCATACATTGTTGACAATGACACTTCACAAGTCAATTTGATTGATCTTACTATTACTGGGGTGGTTGAAGATCCTCCTCCACTTTGTTGCGTGTTCTGGGAGGCCAAGGCTTATTTTCTTTTAAAGTCTGCTGCTGGCATTATTGCTCCATGGGGTGTAGTGGGAGGGTATGAGTGTCTGTCGCAGGGTCGTTTGTGACATGTGGGTACTATTTGTACTCTGTAGGTTGCAGGGCTGCTACTAACAGGTCAGGTCCCTGTATCACATATAGATGCGGTACAGAGCTTCCTTCTCCAAGAGATACACCAGATGCATTCAGAATAAGATCTTTAAATTTTCGGCCAGGCGTGGCTGAAGTTAGTTTAAATAAGTTGTGTTACACACAGGACTGAACAGTATAATACAATTGAGCACTGAAACTCCTCCCCATGGGCTGGAGAGCTTGGGGCTATGCCAGCCCAGTTTACAGGTTGAGCCACACCTGGGTTGAATCAGGTGATCCTAAAATAAAAATCGCAGGAAGTTACAGTGAAGCTGGGAAGCCCAGTAAACTGCCGTTCGACAGGAAATGCATTTCCTGGAATAAATAAAGCTCCCTATTTTTTCTAATTCTCAGGCCTTCACCTATGTGTCAGGATGAATCATTCTTGTGCTGCTTGAGCAAGAATGCTTGGTTTTTCACAGGTCCTTGATAAATCTTGGCAGAGAAGGAAGAGCTTATTCCACTTCACAGCGCTTCTCCTTCCCATATGAATGACACTAATGCTTCATGACCTGCTAAGCCCAAGTGTGAAGCCTTGCCCTGCTCTCTGTTAAAACATTGTACCACGGTGTAGCCATACACAAATTTTTCTTTTGGCTCAGCACTGTGTACTGAAATTAGACAATGCATCAGTGGCAAATTGTAAATACATTCAGCTTGAAACAAGTTGGGGAGAGGAGAATTTGTCTTCAGTTCCAAGCTTCGTTTATGTATAAATCATTACTTCTCTCATTCAATTTAGCATTCCCAGCAGAGGTCACACCCAAATGAGGCAGACAGCACTGCCTCAGACCAGCAAATGAAACATAAGCTCTGGATATGTTTTCACTGATTTAAAATTAGATACAAAGTTTGTATGAAACATATCATGTTAACGTTATGAAATAATGTCTTGAACTGATCTTTCCTCCTTAGGCACAAAATGAAAATCAAGGTGTGATTCCAGCTACAAAGGTGTAAATTAGGGTAGTCAAACGATTAAAATAAATTAACCATGTGACTAATTGTGCTGGTAAACAATAATAGAATACCATTTATTTAAAATGTGTAGATTTTTCTACATTTTCAAATATATTGATTTCAATTACAATATGGAATAAAAACTGTACATTGCTCACTTTATATTTATTATTGATTACAAATATTTGCACTATAAAAAATCAAAAGAAATAGTATTTTTAAATTCACCTAATACAGGTACTGTAGTGCAATCTGTTTTCTATTTGAATTTACAAATGTATAATTATGTAAAAAAAATAGATTTTGTACAATTCTTGTGAACCAAAAATCTGAGGGGTGGGGATGTTTTTTAGACTATTTCTAGATAATGTCTAAATATTCCATTTTGACCATTTTTACTGTAATTAGCCATAAAGTCTAAACAACTATTTTAAACCAGAGAAACTGATTTTTTTTTCATTTTGAAGATGTCAACTTCAAAAATTTGAAATGGTTTTCAAAAACTGAGTTGTGAAATTCATTGAAGCTGATCCTTTCCTCCTTAAAAGTTCTGTTTTGGAAAAAATAGACATTTTTCAGCAAAATGTTTCTTAAAAAAATTCACAGCCAGCTGTCCTCTCAGTATTGAACTACATGGAACAGTACAATCTTTATAACTGGGCTATTTTTAACTGGATATGTTTGCTGAGTGACAAATCTCATTTTATTTTGTCATGATCCCGGTACAAATCTGAACTAGGCTTTCCTTTAATTCTATTTTCATCCCAGGCTGGTGTAAATATAATAGAATCTATAGTCTCTAAACAATATGTTGATTTCTAAATCTCAATGAATTGAGACATCCAAGATTATCAACAGCTAATATGCAGGTGATGGTGCCTCTCAATCCAACTCAATGTAATTAAGCATCCAGGATGAATGTGCTGATTGTATATGCCAGGACTGTGATATTCTCTCCGATACCTCAAGAGTGCACATGTAGAGATAGCAGCACCATTGACTTGCAGGTAAGAGAACACAGAGAAAAAGTTACACAAAATATATATCATTGCAGTTGAAACCAGCAACGCATAATTCACAAGAATTCATAAGAAAAAAGAAAATATAAGGCAGTTACTTAAGGCAGATTATTGTCATAGTTTTCACTGTAAATACAGCAATTTATTTTTAAATAACGTTTAGTAAACTCATAAAAATCAAGTGTTTTGTGAAAAAGAGGGGAGCTACATAATTTTTGCTGCAAACTTAAGATGTTTACAACAACTTCTGTTTTCATAAACAGTACTGCCATACCCCACTACTTTCTCATAGCTTGGTTAGAAATAAAGTGTGTCTGGATCTGGTTTGTGACCTTTCCCAATATAGTGTTTTTTGTTTTTTTTTTGTTAAGTTCTGGGAAAGAACCAGCTTTACAATATCAAGAGAGGAAATTTGGATTTGGAGCTAACGCATTAAAATAATCCAGGTTCAATTTCTGGCTGCTTTGCAGAACTTTCTGAACATAAGCAAGTTACTTATTGTTTGTCTCAGTTTTCTATTGGTAAAGTATGACTAGTGAAACCTTTCTTGAATCCTTTATTTTGGCTATTTAGATTGTAAGAACTTTGGGGCAAGGGCTCTCCTATTCCATGTGTATGTACAGTCCCTAGCACAATGGAGCACTGCACTCAGTTGACTTATACAAATGCTACTGTAATATGAATAATAAAGGAAGTTGTTATAGATAAAGCTGCTTTATTTTTTCCTCTTTTACATCTAATTTTAGTTTAAACTGACACTTGTAGAGTTCTTTGGAATAGGGCATAATAAGGGTTGGTTGGTCACTGAAATCTGGTTTGGTGCAGAATGTAATCTGTTACACTGAGTCTCACCATGGGTTACCATGAGCTGCTATACCTGATCTTTGTGAACTAACCACCCAGCAATTCAGTTTATTGCCTGCTGATACTAAATATCGTTCTTTCCTCACCACAGTGTGGAGGCAGTTACTGAAGTTTCACAAACACTTGGACACTAGCTTCAATTCCTTTTGGGTGGGGGCATTCAATGCATTTTCAAATTTATTTATGTTTGTTTATTTGACACTGGAAATATGGTAAATGCATAAGACAATAACTGTTTGATTTCCATGTTTGGCTCTGGAATAGGTACTGCAAATCAAATAATGTAACACGTATGTGCTGAGTTTATTAATGATTTTGAATTTCCTAACTGTTTACTATATTCTCTATTGCTAGGATGTTTGAACGGAATAACATTGTCTTCTATGCCATCTGCAACTCACAGATTGTAAAAGACATTAAATACTGGGACATTAAACATTTTGAAAACTATAATTCAGTCTAATCCCAATTGTACCTAAGCAAGATGCTTTCCTGTGAACACACCACCCTCAGAGATAAGTACCATAAATGACTACACCAAGTCTCCGGTGTTACCAGAAGAGTGAAATATCATTCCTCTTCCATAATTCCAGCTGCTAAATTGTCACATTTTGAAACACAGTAAAAATTGTCTAGATCTTCAGACCTCTGATTATCCATATTACTTTTAGAAATCAGGTATTTTGCGGCATATGAAGTAGCCTCCAGCATTTTGTTGTTTTGCCTGCTGCAATATTCAAAATTTACAGTCCTGCTAGTAATAAAATAAAAATTGTTTTTTTCTATCTGCCATGAAGAAATCTGAAGTTCTTTTTAGTTCATATAGTGAAAAACAGAGAGCTGTGGAAGTATGAAATTAGTGATTTGTGGAATTTAAGATTCCATCTAATCAATATTTTGATACACAAGCTTTCACAACCTCCTTTGAGGAAGAGGGTATGTATGTTTACAGATGGGTAAATTGAGGCACTAAGATTGCACAACATCACAAGTCAGTGACAGAGCTATGAATGAGACCTGGATTCTCTAACTTCATTCACTCTTCTAGCCATCAGATATCCCTACTGAAAGCATAAAAATACCATATCCATTCTTTATTTAAATATGTATGAATACCAGTATTTTGGGTTCTGTGCTAATATCCAGTTTTCTTTTCAACCACTTCTCTTGCATTCTTTCTCTGAATAGATCACTATTTTCTGTTAGTAATTCCAGCTCTTCCATCTATTTAATTACACCAAACTTTTTCATATGCATAACCCAATTTCTTTTATATTTTATTAAGCTATTTAAGCTAGATTTTTTTTGTTTGTTTTTCATGTTTCCCGGTTTTAATATTTAAATCTGACTCCCCCAAATCACTACTTTGTACGGTGCTGCTTTCATACCAGGACCCTAGTCTACTTGAGCAAGAGTGAAGACACTTAATAATTTATCATATGCCAAATTTCTAGAGGGCCTTTAGCACTCCTTGTAAACTAAGACCAGGACTTTGACACAAAAAGCATACACGTAGTCAGTTCTGGTGGGTGGTTGGCATCCAAATCCAAAATATGGACGTACATTTAGGTGCTGCTTTTGAAAATGTGACTCTGAAACTTTCACACATCTAACAGTAAAAATTCAATGTTCATTATCCAGGTACCTGCAGTAACCACAGCTCTTTTACTTAGAGCAGGAAATGCTTGAGAAGGGTTACAATTGAAATGAGCAGTAGTGAACAGTGTTCTCTGGTGTCTGACAATGAATCATTTGAATAATCTAGCAAAATAGATTACATTTACATCTCTATAATGTCATTACACACACATCTTGCTTATGCATTATAACAGAAAGTAGATGGCAAAAAGGTTAGGGGTTGTGCATTGTGCTTTTTTTCTCTCTTTTACTTAGAAAAATCAACTTTGTCTAAAATTTAAATATTTCTTACTCCTCTTAATGGTTTGGATACTTTAGACTATCAATCCTGATGGCTGCAATTTCTGAGTTAGGTGCCAGAATTTAATTTGTGCCAGCTGAATAGATAAAGGTTTTGGAGAAAAGAAATTGATTGTTTTGTGACAAAATGTGTTGTGTTGACCAAATAGATCAAGGTATCTGACAAAAATGCATTCCTTAAGAATGGTTTTGTTAGTTGACACCATGAATTACATCTGCATCAGTTTTGGTTTCAGTGGTGAGCAGTGCCGTATCTGTGCAGAACTATTCACCATTCTTCAAAATAATAATATTGCAGCTCTATTCAAGATGCTGTACTTAAAGATCTGCCAGCGTTTTCATGAGGACCCCCCTCCCATCTTGAGAAGTTGGTAGCTCACTATAAAGAATTTTTCTTGGGCTTTAACTTGGAAAACAATATTGGAGATTAGAAATTTGAGGAAATGTTAAAATAAATAGGCTGTCTTTACCCTACTTTCTTCCTAGGATTTCTTGTATTGTAAAGGAAGGGAGGCAAAAATTCAGTGCTCTATCTTTCTTATTCTTATATGCAAACATACCATACTTTCATGTTTTATGTGCTATTCTTCTAGTGAATGAGGACTACAGGGAGACCTCTTAACTAACCCAAGGTATGGGCTTCTGTAGAGGGGAGACCTCCTCAAGAGTGTGACTGGCCTCCATGGTTTTGGAGCCTTTGGAAGTTCAGTGATGTTTTTGTCAGTCATAAACAATAGAGGATGACTCTTGTTTGGGTCAACACCTGTGGTTGCACATACTGTGTCTCTGTAACCCACTGGTGAGTGTATGTTATGTTACAGGTCCTGATCAGTACCTGATCAATAAAGGATGTAAGTTTGTCACAGCCCCAGTGAGAGAACTGTGGGTCTTTAGTTTAAGTTGTAGCAACTTTTGAGGCAGTCCCTGGTTCAAATTCCTGGTACGTCTACCAAAATGACAGTTCTATTTGCAGCACTCTCAGGCCCTGATGGCCAAGGAAATGACAAAGAATGTAACCCAGGTCTTCTAATCACTTTGTGTAATCCCTGATTTGGTCATTTTGAATGTTAAAAATAACTCCCAGAATGTTTAATTTTTGAATCCCTGAAGCTTGCCATTAGTTGGAGCTTCCTGAATTTTGGGTGCTTAATCAAGCAACCTTAGTGTTCTTTAAAGTATTTTAATAGAGCAATAGTATTGCGCATTTACATACAACCTTCCATCCCGAAGGTTCCTAAAACAATCTGCAGACTTTGTACACTGTATGTACACTTACATTTTTTCAGCCACCAATAAAATGCAGGCTGTGAACATTTGAATAGTAAAGAAATGACATCCTGCACTCTTGCCCCTTCCAACCCCATCTGTTTTGTTTTATGATGTCTCAAGTTGTGTCTTTTTATCATTCAGGTTGGATTTTCTGAGGGCACATGTGTGTTTAGATTTCTCATATAGTTCTAGCATTGTTAACAGTCCTGTATGAAAAGTTAGCTGTGCCAAACAGACTGCTTGTTCCAGGGAAAACTAAAGTTAGTTTGTTTGTTTGCTTGTTTTAAAAAGATATGGAGCATAGTGCAACTATAGCTGAAACACATATTGAAACAAATAGATTTTTAGGAGGATTTTCAAAGACAGAGAATGAGATGTGTTCTGAGAAGCTAGAGAGCAGTTCCAAGGATGTGAGATGGAAAAAGAATGAAGGAGACAATAGGGTTCCATCAAAGATGGATTTTTTTTTCCATGAATCCAAAGGGAGCTGGGAAGTGGTAATCCTTATTAGATGTGATTGTCAAAAGGAACTGCTTTTTTTTTTTTTTTTTTTTTTTTTTAAAGGATGCAGATATTTGGTCTATTACTGTATCTTTTGTTTCTCCTTCAACTGTTTTTCTTCTAACTTGATTTCCTCTTATCTTGTTCTTCCCTCACATTAAATGTGACAGGTTTAAGATTAGCAGCTGTGTTAGTTTGTATCCGTAAATAAGACGAGGAAGACTTTGTAGACCTTAGGTGCTACAAAGTCTTCCTCATCTTATTAAATGTGAGTTTCTCTTCAACTCATCTTTTCCTTCTCTTATGTCACCTTGGCCAAGATTTCCAAAAATGATCAGTGACTTTTGGTATTTCTCCATTTTGGGGAGTCCAACCCAAGACATCAATGTTCTATAGGTGAAGGTTATGAATTGCTATGCATACAGTGGCCAAAATCTGCCTCCACTTCTCTGCAGCCCCATTGAAGTCAGTGGAGATATACAGGTGGAAGAAAGCAAAGGATACAGAATACTGTACCTTCTATAAATTAAAAAAGTCTCAAAATATATGTCTTCAGATTTAAAGAGATATGTGCTAACACAGTCAGGCTCAAAGAGACAGAGGTACGTGCCACATTAGCTTTAACAAATAATTTTTAGTGGGCTTTTAAGGAGAAGTAATTGGTAGAGACAGTAGCCGGCATGATGTGCTAGATCCTAAATTCTATTTGCCTAGTTAATAGTCTGCATTTAATTTTTCTTAGGTGAATGTAATGATCTCATTACTTCAGAATTGTGAAGGACATTTCAATATTTAATTTGAAGTAATGTGATAAGCAATCTTCCAGAGTTAAAAAAAAAATGACTGCCAGCTCATTTAGAGCTTAACCCTGTGCAGACTGGCATTTGATTTTGTCAGTCTTTCATGTGTAGGGCCTGCTTTTTTACTCCTGTCACTGGACACTGAAAACTCTGGGAGTTTTTACCTGTGAGGACTACAGGATTATGCCTAATGTTCATGTTTGTTCTAGGCTTTTTTACTGATATTTCCACTGATGTATAGAATACAAGTACTTCCCCTAACACATGATATTGTGCACTTCCCCCCAAAAAATATTATAATGAAAGATGATTTTCAATGAAAACTGTGAAAGTACAACTTGAGTGAAACTAATGCAGCCAGTATCACTCTGAATTTGTAAAGAGCCTAAAACAACTCTGAGCCTATTCCACTCAGTGAGGTTTTTAACCTAAGTGTCCGTTCTTGATACGTTAAATGTCAAATCTTTCACTGCTCCTCAAAGCACATAAGAAAAAAGAAACGTAACATGAAACCTAACTTTGACATCACAGCAATGTGACACTTTGAGAGACCATTCTTTTTGCCCGTAGTCAAGAAGGAAGCCTGCCTACAAAGCTCAGGCCTGGTGTACAGTAGCAGGGAGGGGCAACCTACAATATGCAACTTCAGCTACGTGAATAAGGTAGCTGAAGTCGGCGCATCTTAGGTTGACTTACTTGCCATCCTCATGGTGGCAGCAGTCAGCAGCGGGCTCTCCCATTGACTCCAGCTTGAGCATTTTGGTGAGTTGTAGTTCCGGTGTTGACTTTGGGGACCTATTTATCATGTCCTGACAAGACGCGATCAATCGATCCCCAGTAGATTGATCTCTACCTGTCGATCCAGAAGGTAGTATAGACAAGACTTTAGTAGAATGGCAGCAGAGCATCTAAGTAGCGTTGAGGGGAAACCTAACCTTAAAGAGTGCCACAGAGCTTATGGATGTATTTGAATCCCACTTGGGAAAAGCCAAGCACCCAGAACTCAGAACATACATGATTATATTGTCAGCATTATCCCAGTCTGCTATGAACAGTGTATCTTTTTGGCATCTCATGTGGACAACATTTTGATCCCATTGTTGCAGCTCTACATGAGATTATCCTGAAAATATAAATGGCCACCATAAGCTGTCTAAATGCTATCACAATTGCTACCACCAAAAGAATTGGGCGGGGTTAATAACGGTGAGACGCTTTTAGAGACATAAGTCTCGTGAAGACATAGTGTAAGAGGAGAATCACTGAGATGGTACAACTTGGTACGCAAAACATTGTACATTGATTTTAAGAAGCATCAACTATTATTTTATGTGAATACTGACCAAAAATTCCATTAATAAAACATAAACTCACTTAGTCCTAGCTAGTTACAACAGAAACTGTATACTGCACTACTGTTTTTATTTTCTAAGTTATTTTAAAGTTGTGAAAAGAAATCTCATAAATGGCTTCTATGTATGACAGATTTATTTTAGAGGAAAAAAATCTGTCATCCTCTGACAGTTGGTTTTACATGGGAAAGAAACTGTGGTATAGGATACAATGCTGAAAAAGTATTTGGAATCTCTTAGCATATGTAGACAATTGTAGGCATCTTGACTCATAAAGGATAATAATAAATCCTAAACAAAATTACAAAAGACACTAAAAAAATCCAGAATTGGTTTTTATTCCTTGTCATGTGTCAAATACACTGACAAGTCTGCATTTTTTATTTTAAAGTGCTTTTTTATCAAAAATTAGATCTCCCCCATTTCATTTGTATAAACCATATTCTACTGGCATATGCTCCTACAAAGTTTGTATACTGATAAGCCAAACAAGGGCAAAAGCAGAGCCTAAAATAGATTTGAGATTTAATTTGCCTTAGTGCCTTCATGCTGCCATTAGGCAGAAAGCAAACAATGTTGAGCTGCTATAAATTATTGCTTATAAATTGAAGCATGCTTTTTCAGAGATCCATTACATGGATTCTGCTTATGATATAAAAATAGTGGATGTTATAAAATGACAGCATTACCAAAGATAAATGAAGTCATTTAGTTTAGCCACCTAATAGGCTACAGTATTTTTTTAAATGGTACTCCAACTTTCAAGATGTTGAAAGCAAAGCATTTATAGAACAATGCAGTACAGCACATAGTAGAACCTAAATATTTATTTGGTCCTGGGTGGCTTGTTGATGATGTTAAATCTAAATCTTTTGTTTATGTACATACTAAATCCATCAAGTATAAAGGTGGTAGCCATGTTAGTCTGTATCCACAAAAACAACAAGGAGTCTGGTGGCATCTTAAAGATGAAGAGATTTATTCAGGCACAAGCTTTTGTGGGTAAAAAACCCACTTCTTCAGATGCATGGAATGAAAATTGCAAATGCAGACATTATTACACTTACACTTAAAGAGAAGGGAGTTACTTCACAAGTGGAGAACGAGTGTTGTCAGGGCCAATTTGATCAGGATGGATGGAGTTCACTCCCAGTAATTGATGAGGACATGTCAATCAGTCCCTATACAAGCCCAAATTAATGGTGTTAAGCTTGCAAATTAATTTTAGTTCTGGAGTTTCTCTTGAAGTCTGTCTCTGAAGGTCTTTTGAAGTAGCCAGACTTGAACAAATATTCCTGGATATTCTATAAGAGATTTTAAAGTGTTATCCTACAGGCTTTTGTATGTTGCCATTCCTTATGTCAGGTTTGTGTCCATTTACTATTTTACGTTGAGACTGTCTGGTTTGTCCAACGTACATGGCAGAGAGGCATTGCTGGCACATGATGGCTAAATCTGTGTTCATGTTTCTACTTTTAAAACGTTCAGTAAACCTTTTGCACCATCTGAAAAGCGGTACTTTTTAATTATTCTGTCTGATGAAAACTTTATAGAATTGTGTGAGAATAATATTGGATTGAAGGACATAGGATTTCAAAATACCTTATAAAATTAGTGATGAATGCCTTCTATTTAGTTCTTGCTGGATCTAGGACCAACCATTTTGCATGCTTGCTGTAATGTTTTTGGGGCAGATTTTCAGTGCACATGTGGAGTGAAGGGGTAATGGAAGGTGAAGCAGCTCCTCTGCACTGGTTCTGTGTATTCCTGGGATCACAAATGGCCTCCTTGAGGGTGCAGGGTGTGAAAAGGTGAAGAAGGATGTGGAGCAATGGCACCCCTGCACTAGTCCACAAGCTGGCTGGCTATGGAGTGGTAATTGTGCTGTTTCTCCTCCCTTCTTCCCTCCCCCCAGGCTCTCAGGAGCTGAGGGCAGGGCAGGTATCCCTTCTGAAGCACAATTCCTCCCAGAGCTCCCCTGGTACAGGCTAGTCTCTTATTTGTGATTCAACAGTTTAAAAAAGAATGAGAGTATTTTTTTTCTAATGATTCCATCGAAGTACAGGAGTATCTGAACAGTCTAATGAGATCATTAGGGAGAAAGTGGGAGATGGAATTTAATGGTCAAATGTAAGCTCATTCATTTGAAAAGATGTCCTAGAGGTTGACATACTCCAAGTGGAACGGAGCTGAAAGGAAGCATAGGGCAATAGAGACCTGCTATGAAGGCTGAAATCCAGTGGATGGCAATAAGAATAAAAATATTGTAGGATGCATTGCTTGGCCTTGTAAACATGGATTTGTTACAAAGTGTGAAGGACATAGTGATCACACTAGATAAGGTTCTTTTCAAGTTTAATTTTGAACAATATGTACTATATTGATTGCCAAGCTTTAAGAACATCCAAATGGCAGATAGTATCTAGAAAAAAAAGAGTTGGCTAACTTTGAACTAAGAGAGAATGTTTTACTAGGAATGGCACCAAGAATTATGCATAATTGGCTAAAAGCAGGGGGAAGGAAGCAGCCAAGACAATTAATTATGGCTCACAAATAAGAGTGGATCCTCAAAAGTTGTAGAGTACCACTTCACTGTCATTACTGTCGAGAACTGAATCATTCTTGATAGTCAACTGATTTCATTGGGGCTACACTCACTGAGTAAAGGCTGCAGATTTGGACTCTGGTTACTGGTCTGTTCTTATTGTGCAAGAGCAAATTCTAGGACTTAGAATGACTAAGAAGATGGAGCTTAGAAAAATGGCTTTTCATACATGGTCACCAATATAATTTAGTGATATAGTTAGATTCCAGCAGTGGCATGTAATCTAGGACTGATATGTATGTATTTATAGTCACGCCTCTGGCATTTAACACCACAGTGTAAATTCTGTTGATCTCTATAGATAGCATTCCGGATCACATGCATGTCCTTTGGAGACATAGGATAGTCTAGGTAGATGTATGATATCATCATCTAAACATTTATCCATATGGTTTGAGCCAAGGCTTGTCAGAATATCAGTACCTTATCCCTTGTATGGCTATTGTTTCTCCATGGTGCACTGTTTACAGATGTTATGCACCATTAATAAACTCCAATGTTACCACTCAGCCTAAGAACAGATGATCTTTGGTGGGCTGTCCTGCATTTCCAAAAAAAGTGATTTGAAAGAACAAGTTGACTGTGTGAACTATTAGAAATCAAAATTGCCTGGTAAGAGTCCAAACAGGAAGCGCAGATACTTTCTCCTTGTCATGAATTTTTATCCCCTGATTTTCAGAGTCCAGACTGATGGGATTATTTCATGAATAGGTTTCCTTTTTCTGGAGGGAGTTAGGAAAGCAAGCATCAGGGCCTCTCTCCTTTGCTACAGAATGCTTCATTTGCCTTTAATGAGCCATTTTGTAGTAGAATGCCTTTTCCTCTTTGAGTCGCACAATTAGGGTATGTCTACACTACCCACACTACAGCATGGCTGGCACTGTGAAGTGGGCAGAGTGATCATGCTTTATCATCAGAGGAGAGCTTTCCCGGTGATAAAAAATAACCACCCTGAATGAAGAGTGGTAGCTTTATCTCCCAGTGATAAAGCGCTGTGTATACTGGTACTTTTCAGCGCAAATTTTTTGTTGCTCATGGGTGTGGTTTCTCACACCCCTGAATGACTAACATTTTAGTGCTGAAAGTGGCAGTGTAAACACAGCCTTACAGAGGTTTACAACGCAAATACATAGTGAAACGCGTGGCACCATTGGCTATAGAGGTTATAAGTGAGATCAAGATGTGTAGCACCCTACAAGCATTTCATAAAAATGTGTATAGACTTTATCACCTTAACATCTAGTATTTATTTTGAACAATACCAACATACAGGTGAGCTACTGACAAGTACCATACAAGCACTGGTACTTGTCAGTGCTCAGCTGAGACATGCAAGAGCTGGCACCTAGTTCTCCAATGTCACAGTGAGGATGTTCAGTTTGGTTGAATACATGTCTTAAAGGATTATGTTCTGATCAGAACTATCACCATCCTTTGAACCAAAAAGTTTCTGAAGTTTGAAAATATCAGAATAATCGCCTGTCTCCCAAAAGTTTGTGAAATAATTCCAGGGCATCACTAAGGTTAAAGTAACACTTCCCTAATCCCATACAGATTCCCCATACACACTTATTTTTCTTCCAAAACTAATACTGTTGCTATGAGACAACTACTGAATAATAGCTATTACTCTGGGTGTTAGGCAATCAGCTCAGAAAGGTAAGTATATGACTTTTTTCACATAATCCATTAAGCAGGTAGAGTTTTAAAGTCCATTTTGGTAAATATATATGTTGGTAACACAGGGGTAGGCAACCTCTAGCATGCGCGCCAAAGGCGGCACGTGAGCTGATTTTCAGCGGCACTCACGCTGCCCAGGTCTTGGCCACCAATCTGGGGGGCTTTGCATTTTAATTTAATTTTAAATGAAGCTTCTTAAACATTTTATTTACTTTACATACACCAATAGTTTAGTTCTATATTATAGACGTATAGAAAGAGACCTTCTAAAAATGTTAAAATGTATTACCGGCACGTGAAACTTTAAACGAGAGTGAATAAATGAAGACTCGGTACACCACTTCTGAAAGGTTGCCGACCCCTGTGCTAACATGATGCTACAGTTCTGTTTACCTCCTAGATGGTAAAGTTTCAGTGGACATCCTCTCCAATATTAAAGAGAAGAAACAGGTGGTGAAAAACTGAAACAGCAAAGTGAACAGAATAAATGAAACCAATAGGTATGTTAAAGAGAGCAGTGGGATGCAGGGATCCTAAGCACTTTTCTGTAGTTTCCAGAAGACTTAACGTGCTGCAGCGTTGATGGTATTTAGCAATTTTACTTGCTTCACTGGAGCATTCAGTTAATTTGTAACTAGGTGTGACCACTGAGCAGTCACTGTGAATTAAGGACATGTATTTGTAATGAGGATGACGTCTCAGACTAATAGATTTAGTTCTGGTAGCCTGCTTAGCTTTCCGCACAGATAATTGCCTGTGTGCTGCCTGTCAAAGCAACAGGGCTAATGGCATTAGTTCCTTGATCTCATGCATGTCAGGCAGAAAGATAATTTTAGTCAGTGGTGAAGAACAGGCATGTGTGCCTTTCTGCTGTCCTTGGTTTTCAAGAGTGCCTTGTGCCCTCTTCCAGCAGTAAATGGCAGGGGCCTGGTTCAGGAGTTACACTGTATTTTGCCTGTGCAAACCAGATGGTGAATATGGCCCTTTGATTGGAAAGGCAGCAATTAATGTATTTGTAAATCAGTTCAGATATCTATTCTTGGCAGTTTTGGATAGATTGAGCCTTAAACAATGTCCCTATTTTTGATCATTAAGGAGAAATTCCTATTTAAAGGGATGTCCAATTCCTGTGGCAGAGCTGAAGAATTATGATTTCTCCAGATGATAAATAAAATGAATTAAAACTGGCCAGTTTCAGAGTTTAAATGTATTTGATTGTCGCACATCGCAGCCACGCTGGTAGTGATTTCTATCCCTTTCATCACTCAGGGATAAACAGGGGTAACAGAAGCTAATACTGCAAGATCTATTATGTGAAGGGATCATCTCCAAAAGATACAGTTCAAATACTTTAGGATTGAATGGGCACTTCTGAAGCTGAATCTAAAATTCAGCTGCATTTTAACATTTCCAATCTCCCTTGACCCTTACGCATGTAATTTTCAATTGCACTTGAAATGAGAATTCCATGTAGCTAGAAGACTATGAAAATCTTCTTCTAAACAAACTGTCCTATTAGCATGTCGCACTTTTAGACTTTTTCCCAGAAATGGCTAAAAAAATATTTGTCATCAACATGTTAAAATAGTCAGTCTGTTTCTCCGTTACTCACACCAGTTTTTGTGACTCTCATGGAATCAATGGAATCACATTGGCTTAAAACAATACCCAATGTTGGGGCAGCCCTTGTCTATTCTTTTCTTTTCAATATCCACATTAGCCTTCCCCTTGCACAAACTGCATTCTACATTTTCCCTAGTACTTTTCTCTAAAAGCAATGTCTACTCCTGACACACCTGATCTTAGCTTGTAGCGCATACATGAAGAGGAGTGCCATTGTCGTGCTGTGGGGAAGTGTACACAAATTCAAAAGCACCGTGAGAATATACCCTGAGACAATCTGTCAAAGGACTCATCACATTTGTTTCTTGCCATGATTTGCTTTTTTCAGCCTCAGGACACTGATGGATTTATTTCCATAGTCTGCAAAGGTTGCTACCAAAACACTGCATCTGAGAACTGCACAGGTTCAGGAACTCAGTGTGTGTTCAGCGGCTTCCCAACACCATCTGCCTCTGATTTTAAGTTCTTTAAACTGAACTTATCATGTGCCTAGGATAATTTACTTCGGAATTAGGTTCTCCTACTCCCCAGGCAATGTTTTTTTTGTTAAATAAATGAGACTCTATCTTGTTCAAATTACACTTCATTTCTGTCCTTAAATATGATGATAGAAACCTTGAAATAAGCCTGCCGACCTTTGCACATGGGTTAGCATTGCAGGGTTTGTTTGTATTTTTTAGTCTATTTTTGCAAAGGAACTTCATATTGGAAATGGAATGAAAAGTTCTTAACATGGTTATCATCCAGGAAGCAAAACTTATACAATGCTATTCTGTTTATTGAAATCCATTAAAATAACACCTAGGTGACTGGATTCAGGTTTAGAAATAGGGAGATTCACGGCTATTCATCATTATCTTGCTGCTTTGAAGCAATGACCAAAAAGTTCTAAAAGCACTTAAATCCTCTTTTCAAAAGTGAGTCAGGGCTCAGTTCCTGAAAGGTATTAAGGCACTTAATGCTCATTAGATATTATAAATGCCTTCTAGTATTTGGGCCTTTGGAACTTAAGTCTCTGGCTATGCCTACATCACGAGTAGGGGGCGTGATTTTTTTTTCCCCTCTGCTTGTTTACATATAGTTGTGCTAGCTCTTGTCAAGCTACCTAAAGTATGAATAGCAGTGTAGCCACAGTAGCACAGATTGCTAAGCAGTGCTTCTTCTGCTGCTATGCCATTTACGTTCATGCTGCCTCAGTGAGGGGAATCAAGTTAGCAGAGGAATCCCACCCTTAGTTTATAGAGCAGACAGCTATTGAAAGACAGAAAAAACTTAAGCTCCTAAGTGCCTGTTGCTTTTAAAATTAGGATGTTGTATGAATTTTTGAAAATTTTTACTCATCGGGTGACTTCTAAAAGACTTATAAAATAAGTAGATTGTGCTAGTCCATCTCCTATTCAGTATCTACATCCCAATAAAAGACTACAGCCAGTTTTATGCATCCCTGTGCCAATATTGTTGAAATTTGACTTGTTCATTTCCATCTTGCATTTACAATTATTTTTGCTAGCGTGGTTCTATGGCATAGCAGATATCATGCACATTACACACAAACATCTATACATATTTTTGACATGTTTTAGTCTGAACATCTTTAAAATGCAGTATTTGTGTGAAAACATAAAAATATATGCATTTTTATACAATGCATTACTTAGCTGCTGATTTTTTAAAAAATGTATTCATATCAAGTGGAATTTTCAGTCTTACTTTAGACTTAGAAACATAGTGGATTGTTTAACTTTTATTATTGAAACTTTCATAAAATTCAATTGTTGACAAGCAAAGCTAAGCTCATAGATCTATCATAATACCATCTCCTTTTTTATTTTAAATATCTTGATTTATAATCTTAATTTTAAAATGTTCCCAATAAAATAAACATTATTGTGTTAGAACTTCAGTGTTTTGATTAACTGTATCTTAATACTTAGGGGTCTGTTACTCCTGGTATAACAGATACTAGCAACATATTGGCATACAATATTTCCAGTGCACTAATCTGATCAGCACTATATTTCAGGCAAAGAGAGTTGCATTTAAAAGTACCAATCAGTGCCAAACAAAGCTCTTTACTGAATACATTTTGTTTTGTTTTAAATAGCAATAAACACTGAAAATCTCAGTGAAAATTCTAGCACAGCAAAAATGTTAAATTTAAGGCTTGACTGTCAGTAGTAGGGTGTGCAGTCTCACGGGTCAAAGGCTGTGCCAACGCTAATCATTTCCCCTTTCTTCCTCCCCAAAAAGAACTTCCCACAGTTGAACTACTGGTGGTTGTAATGGTGAGAGTGCTGCTTTTTTGTCAGTTGGTGTTTTATCACTTTTTGTCTAATCTTGCTCAAGCAGGTCCAAAAGCAGAGTAATAAATGAAAGTCACCATTAGTGCTTTGTCTCACTAGTTTTCTCATCCTTGTTACCACAGATGAAGCTGAACCAACAATGGGAGAGGAAGGAGGTATTCTGGTTGCTGTGATATTTTATAGCTGTTTCTTCTTTAGGCAGATGACCGGTGATAGTGCAAGGTCAGAACTAATGTTGCTTATTGAAACTTTGCTCCAAATTTTCCCTCATCCATTTTTTTCTTTAAATTTAATATAACACATTTGTTTATGTTCAAGCTAGGGGTATGAGTGTCTGTGTATCTGGAACTTTAATTCTACTGCAAAAGGGTTTTTTTTTTTTTTTCCGTAGGATTTCTTCTGAAGCAGCTAGTTGCCACATAGATGTCAGACAAAGTAATTGAGGGAACGTTGCTGCCAATTCAAGGAATATTGTGGAACTTAAAATGCCTTTAGAAGACGCATTCACTAGTTTAATTTTCTTGGTCACCTATGAAAAGCATAACACAATCCCCATATCATATCCTTCTGCTTTGCACAAGTACAATGATCAAGCCTAAATATGTAGCCCATGAAATATGGAATCTCTGCATATTGCTTAACTTCCAAAGTATTAAAACGGCAACTCAGATTGAAATTGCAAAAATGTTAGTGATTAAATTTAGGTTCATGCTGACTAGTCATCTGCTATCCAATCTATAACTTACTAGTTTGAGTGCTTTTATCTCCAGTAAAGTGTGTGTGAAGCCTAAGGGCCTATCAGTATTTACCTTTACTGGATTATAACTTTGCTGTACACTTCAGTTAACTGTATAAAAGAGAAAAAGTTGCCTATAACCCATTCTCTGTCCTTCCGGTAACCTACTGCCTATGCAAGAGGTACCCAGGGAGTAGTAAATACAGGACACCTCATTTTTATTTTATGATATTTTATTCACACACTTCAGCTTTTTCATATGAACACTAAGTATTTCTCCCCTTTTTATGTCAATCCTTTAATGTTCTTTTTATGAAATTTGGAGGTAATACACCTCCCTATGAAGTTTCCAATTCAGTATCCAGCTCAGTTACTCAGGATGTCCTTATTGTGTATCCTTCAAATTTATAAAAATGCCATCCGTGCTGTCAGCATAAAAGCACTTAACAATTGCCTAGGAAGTATGTAATTATCTGATCACAAATGTCTTGTACAAAGAATAGATGCAAAAAGCTTGTAATTTGTAATAATGTTACCACTGTTTTTTTCCCCTAAATGATACAAACACTTTCGCCCTTTAATGGAACTTATTAGTAACTCTTTGATCCCTGAACACGTCTTAAAATTTCTCTCTCTCATAATTGCAAGTAGCTCATTTTGTAGTGATACAGTGAAGCTTTCTTTCATCACTAGTATATAAACTATATTAATATATTTAATAGCTCCAGCTGCCAAGGTAAACTAGCATTGAAATTGCTTCAGTGGCCTTTGTGGGGAATGTTGTACAACATTCATTCAAAGTGCCACCTCCCTGTGAAAATATGTCCCAGGACAGTGTCGAAATGATTTGTGCTCCATTCGTGGCTGTAGCACTTAATCATGAATAATATACATCTCTAGCCATTATACTTTGATGAAAAACGCTGTGTGTGTGTGTGTAATTATGAATGGAATAATAAAGATTAAGAAATATTTTCTTGCATAGAGAATCTTTTGCTGTTTCGCCTCCTATGAGCTCCTGTGTAAAAACTAAATTTCATATATATTGGACGAATTGTTCTTTCAGTAATGTTGACAGCAAGTAGTAAATTTCATTAAGTCTGTTTTTGAAAAAAAATACCATTGCAAAGCTTGCAGAGGGAATTGAGAGTGGTGAGATTGGCTTTTGAGGAATTAAGTCTAAATTTTCCAAAAAATCTTACCCTTGTGAGATAAAGAAGAGTCTACTTCATATACTCCAGCACAAAAGCCTCACACAAAATCTCTCACCATCACACATTCATCACACTGAAAAATGATGGCTGCATTTGTATTCCATTTCTGTTCATATAATATTTTTATTCTGCAGATTCTACTTCAGTGATCACTAAGGTGTTAGAAGTCTGAGTATATTTGGAATGATGATGCTATTATAGAGTGGGCTTATTGTTTGTACAAACTTAATGGGCACACCATCACAGGGTACAGAAAACAGGAAATTCATCAAAGGTCTAGAGTATAAAGAATCCACATGGGAAGGTGTGTGTGTTTGTGTAATTTTATTACAGACATTTCTCTTTCTCTCATGTGTGTGTTTGTGTGAGATCTATATATGTGTGGATGTATGTGTATAAAGGATGCCACTATGCATAGTAATAATTTATTCTAGTAGATCTTGCTCTAGATTCTTTTCTTTTTTTAAAATCACTTACCCAGAATTTGCTTTCAGTTCCATTTGCACAAATCTGAAGTAATTCTGTTTACTCCAGCAGAGTTACTAGACATTTAAACCAGCATAACACATCTGAATGTGGAGCCCTGGCTGGAAAGATTTGAAACTGAGACTTGCTTCTGTGCTGCCTGTTTAGTTGCACCTCACTAATTGCAAGTCTTTGAGAAGATGAAGGGTTTGGTAGTTAGAATAGTGA
Source organism: Dermatemys mawii (assembly GCA_007922305.1). NCBI lineage: Eukaryota > Metazoa > Chordata > Testudines > Dermatemydidae > Dermatemys > Dermatemys mawii. Next base: position 15,818,203 of record ML677334.1, read on the forward strand.
CGGACTGCTTTACTGCTAGTAGTGTGTCAAAGTGTTACATTCAACCAATATCAGGAAAAATTATGTATTATCAACTCAAGCAGAAGTGACAAATTGGATAGAATGGAAGCCAGTCAGTGTTTGGTAATCTCATTTAATATTAATGATGTGAGAAGAAAATACACAAGAAATAATTTTGCATTGGATTGGAAATACTCATTTGTCTCTTGGCTCCCATGATGAGATCTACTGGATGAGTTTTTTTGAGTGCAGAGCTCAATGAACTGACACAGAATTCATCCCTTGTTACACATGAGCAATATAGTCTGATTTTTGCATAGGGTTAAGCAATGAGTGAACAGAGAAATTGTACTTCAGCATAAGCTGAGCAGGGTGGCAGAGAAGCTGTTTAAAGCATACTATGCATTTTGCACAAGGTGGTTTCCTTTGGTTGCATTCTTCTACCGCTCAAGGAACACTTGCTTACACAAGTAGTCTGAAAACAGAGCTGAGAGAATGTGTGTATGGTGGGAGGGGATTCTAAAGTAAAGATGGAATTCTAATTTTTCTAGTTTATTTTTTTTCTTTCCATTATCTTTAGAATCAACACATTTTAAGATTATTCTGTCGTGGCAACATGCAGAACTACCATACAACAACAAAATAATGGCCTGTGATTCTTAAGAAGGAGCCTATAGTGGGTAAATCAGTGGCAAGTATAAAAATAAAGGGAAAATCCTATAAAATAAAATATGGATGAAACCAATAGGGTTCTGTAGAAAGTCATCTAAAAGCCAAGATAATTCAACAGCAAGATCCCTACTCTACTATTCTATAGGTTGGGTAACAAATTCTAGAGAGGTGGTCATTCTCTATAGGACTCTTGCATAAGGGGGATATGTGACAGAGTAAGGAATATTAACCTGGTAATGTTGCATGGGAGTTTTACTAGTTTACTGTCTGCATTAATACTAGATGGTGATGGGAAACTAGGGTGTGACTTCACTGAGGGATAATACTTGACAGCCAACACAAGGGATGGTGGTGGCCTTTTATAACTGAGGCCAGGAGACACCTTGTGCCCTGGAAACTGGACAAAAGCTGGAGGAGGAGGTGGGGGGTGTAGCTGCTAGAGGGAGTTTCAGTTTGGAGCTGACTGGGGAGATGGAAGGAGGCCCAGAACCTGGGTCTGGGCTCCCCACTTCCCAAGAGGGATCTGACTGAGGTGTCCAGTTTTTTGTACCCACAAGCTCTGTTTTAGACTGTGTTCCTGTCTTCTAATAAACCTTCTGTTTTACTGGCTGGCTGAGAGTCTAGGTGAATCACAGAAAGTGGGGGTGCATGGCCCTGACTCCCCTACATTCCGTGACAGCACCTGATTCTCAGCTCTTTGTGAAGGCCATTATCTGGGGTGAGTCCATTTCCTTCAGCACCCCCTCCACCATCTTTTTTTTTTTTTTTGCTTTGCTATACTCACTGTAACAATGCCTGAGAGAATACAGTGTGTGGGAAGCCTAATACTATGTTCATAACCCATACTAATATTGAGTTAGCACCCATTTTGGGATTATATCTGATCTAGTACAAAACACTGAATCTAAATACCCCTGGATTTAGTATAAATTCAGATTCAAAGCTGAACCCAGTACTCAACAGTATATTGTTCCTCTGCACTGGGTACCGTGATAGGGGTAGTCTAAAGCCATTATGTCAGTTGGGCCTTAGCCAGACATTTATCCTGTGGTGAGGAAATTTTCCTGAGACCACTTAAACCACCTTTACAGTCTGTTTGCACTATCAGAGTGCTCCAAAGGCATTTTAGTAGGGTTGAGAATAAGGCTCTTTAATCTGTCGAAATGCCAGTATTTATGGCTGCTTTGAAATTTTTCTTAAATTTGAGGCTCTAAAAATTATCCGAGCATTATAAAACTATTTGACTCTCATGGCATTATTTGTGGAAAGTTTCCTTTTTCATTGTAGTGTTGTGATTATTTTTGCCATTGTAGGAGTAATATTATCAGTTTGCTATCTTACTGTTTCAGCTTCTTGAGTGTATTTTCATCCTTTAGTATTATAGCTCAGAGGAAATGTAAATTTCCCAAGAAGTCGAGACAGCATCACCAACTAGATAAATATATACAGTATGAAATTAGAGATGATGGAGATTTTTTTGGAAAATATATTGTCCTCTGATACTTCATACTCTCCCTTTGGAAAATCCAGCCTTTTGATTGGTTTGGTGTTTTTTTGATATCTTCTGAGGAGGATGAAATACCCTGTCCCTGTACAACAAGTACAAATATCAGAACTTTAGATACTTTTCTTAAGATCTGGTTACTTAAGACTTCTGTGGAACAGTTGGGGTGAAATCTCAACCTGTCATAATCGAGTGATAAAATCAGATTAACCTCTACCATTATATTAGATTATACTTTAATGTCACAAGTTGGAAACATGGGGAAAAGATCCAAGGCCGGTAACCTCCAAGTAATAAGTTTAAAAGTCATTGCAAAGAGAGAGATCATCTTATTACCTTGTCAAGGCTATTAAAAAGTTAGGATCAGAAATTGTCTTGTGCATACAAAAGATGTTTTGATTGTCTCTTCCTTACACCAGCTGCAGTGAAGAGAAAGCTGAGAGGTAAGAACTGTTTGTTGTTGTCTGCTGTAGAATTTTGAAAATAGTTATGCCATGCATACATACCACAGTTCTGTACCAGTGTAACAGTCTTGGCTCTGAAGAGAGGGGGATAAAAATTCCTAAGGCGAAACGTGGGTTTTCTGCTGCTTGGACTCTAAAGGGGCAAGAATCACTAAGCATAAGTGACCCCCAACTGCTTTCCCTGGCTTAGCCCTAAATGACATATGGAGTTTGCTTAGTTACAAAAGTTTCTATTATCTTTTGGAATGTAAGACTCTAATTCTTCTTTGTGTGTGTGTTTCCTGTTTTAACCTCATAAAGAGGTCTTATTTCATTTTCCTACTTAATAAATCTGTAGTTAATTTCCTGCAAGATTGGCTATAGGCATTGTCGTTGAGAAATCTAGGGTACTATTGACCTGGGGTAAGTGACTGGTGCTCTGGAAATGGGAGTAATGTGAACTTTGTTGTGATCTTTGGTATAAAGGGCCATATGTCACAGTAGCAGGCTTGGTTGGAGGGCAAGATAGAGGGACTGTCTGACTACATGGTAAGGCTGTTACAGTGTTTGTGGAGTTCAGACTCATTACGTGGTTGGCGAAATCGAACTATAAAACATATAACCAATTTGGGATCAGTGCTCTATTTCTTGATCTAAAACCCCCAGGTTCTCACCCATGTTTGTGAGCCACTCCAGACAGCATGACACACCCATCTGCATCTTTAAATGCCTACATACTTTTTGGAAATCTGGCCCAGAGAAATTAAAGTACACCTACACTGCAACGCAGCCCCATCTCCTGCCCCATAACAGTGGAAGAGAGTCTCAGAGCCCAGGTCAACTGACCTGAGGCTCCCACTGCAGAGCTAAAAGTGACAGTTTAGATGTTTGGGGGTCAGGCAGGAGTCTGGGTTTTGAGATCCACCCAGGTTTCAGATGTCTACACGGCTATTTTTTAGCCACATAATTTGAGTCCCGTGAGCCCAATCAAGGTGACTTGGGTTCTGAAACTTGCTGCCGTGAAAGATTCTTTTTTTTCAATGTAGACATACTCTTAGTGACTTGCTCAGGATTTAGAGGATGTCTCTGGCAGTGCAGAGGTATCCCAAATCCAAAGCTACGGCTCAAATAACTGGAGCAGCCTAGACTTTAAAATGTACACATTGGTGATATTACTAGCAAACTGCAACTAACCTTCTTCTGACTGACCACAGGCTTCCATTTTCAGTGTTGTATTGTTTCTGTGTGGCAAAAAATATAAGTACTAAGATAAATCTTTGTAAAATAATCTTGAATCCTGCATGTGCACATGATTTTTGTACGTTAACACTAATACCTTATTAAACTGACAGCTTTGTATAAAAATCCAATTCCTTATAATTGAAAATTGTTTTCTTTTTCTAAATTTTGCTCAGCTTGGATAGACAAGCTTCTACCCTGACAGTTTTAACCATTTTCACTTTTAGATTCTGACTGCAGTGATAGCCAAGTGCCGGGGAATATTTTTTGTTTGAAAACAGTTTTTTCCATTTTATAGTTTCAGTCCCAAACTTTGGGGGGAAAAAAAATCCAGCTGAGAACCAGCAGCAAAAAGTCTATGTGAAAGGATGTTCCCTGCTGGGCTTTTTTCCACCTCTTATCTTCCTGGCCTGCCTTCCTGATTGATGACTCGTTCATTGCTTAAACGTAAATTAAGTGGAGCACACTTTCCTTTGTTTAGGACAGATCTGTTGCCATCTGCTATTTGGACAGGATGGTGAGATGTGGAATGTGTTACTAGCAACATGCAGAGGAATCTTATAACTAAGACTAAGATTTTTGTCTCATATACTTTTAGTAAAACTCACGGACAGATCATGGACAAAAAAGAAAAATCCACAGAGACCATGACCTGCCTGTGACTTCTACTAAAAATATCTGAACTGACAAAATGGGACTTCCTACTTCCTGTGAGGCCTGGGAACTGAGGGGCACCTCCGCCACCCACAGCAGCAGGACCTGCAGGGAACAGGAGCTGAGGGGTTCTCCCATAGTCCTCGGTGGCCAGCAGCTGCAAGGTACCCTGCAACCCACAGCAGCTTGGAGCTCTGGGGCCCACCAGAGGAGGTGGGGGTACCCCACAGCTCCCTGCCCCCACAGGAAGCGGGGGGACCTTATGGTTCCCAACCACTGCCAGCTGAAGTCACAGAGGTTGCTGCAAGTCCATGGCTAAATTGTAGCCTTACTTATAACTTTACATACAAGGCTGCCACACATTTTATCAGAACAATAATGGCTAGGAAATCAAAAGTTTTCAAATGATGCCTCACAGGGATTATGACAGTAGTATAAAGGGTGTAAATACAGTAGTGTATTCTGTTACAATAGCTTCCTTCATATATTCTCACTTAACGCAATTTCAGACAAAAGTTTAATACTATATGACTACCTGAAATGTGAGTCCTGTTCAGCTAGTTGCCATTTTTTGTTTTGTTTTCTGGTTTGTTTTGAAAATTCCTCCTTAGTAAAGGATTAATTGTTTGGATAACAAGAGAAAAACATAAGCTTGGAGACCAGTATGCATTTCTCTTGGACTATGGTAAGAAGCAGAATCCTGCAGCTCTCTATATTGAGAGCCTGCACTAACTTTTTTCCTTAAATTAAGATAACACTAGTATGTTTCAAGTCCACATACTGTGTTTGATAGTGAAACAGGATGAATAGCTGAGGCTCAGAAATCTCTATCCCTTTCTGATTTTATACAGATAATCTTGTGAGAATTAAATGAATGGACTCCAAAGTGGAATGTGATGCATCTAAATATAAAGTGATTAACTTGAGCAGAAATAGCACCCAAGTGAAGTATAGTTTAAATGACAATGAATTTGTTAAGAGGATAGAGAAAGAGGTTCTATTTGTACAGACCCTAAACTTAAATAGTTGGTTGAGAACATAAGGGTAATAGGCTGCCAGCTTGTATTAAGAAAGATACATAAATACAAGGATATTGCGTTAACTTTTAGTAAAGCTCTGGTTAGAACACATTTGGAGCATAGTATCCAGACTTCTTTGCTTCACAGAATTAAAGGTGCCGTTTATGCACACAAAGCACAGCATCTAGAAAAGATATGAATCATGGAAAAGGTATTTGTATGTGAGCAAAGTGACAACATTATCTTAAGAGGAGAAAATTAACACTTCAACATGATTTAAGTATCAAACTTGCTAAAGTTTATTATAAAACTAAGCAGAGGGGACACTTGAAGTTTTGGGGAAATCAGAACTAGAGGAGTTTATAGTAAGCATTACGAGAATCAAGCAGAGACATTTATGGTTGATATTAATGAAATGAGGAAGAATGCATACACAAACTCTGCAAAAGTCCCCATTTAAAGAAAAAAAACCCAATATTTGCCAATATCTACCACAGAATGGGGAGGAAAAGTTTTTCCTTAATCATTTCTCCACTCTAAATAGGAAAAAAAAAAGATATCTTGGAAACCATAGGGTGATAACTCTTGAGAGTACATTTATAAATAGTTGTAAAAGGATTGTTAATTAATTAATAGATATCCTATTCATGCCTGGAACATGCTTTCTACGTGTTGGCATGATATGAGCATAACAACAAGTGTTTATAGATGATTATAAGGCATGGTTATAAGAAACCTATTAACTTGTCCAACTCTAGCAATCTTGAACAAATTGTTTATTGACCCATGTATTACTCCATGTTTTAGCTGTTTAAAAACTATAAATGTACTCGTAACATAAAACATGATCTAGTAACCCAGGTGAAACGTCAAAAGTTTACTGGAAAAAATATTTACTTTTGTCAAGTATTTATATAGCAATAAAATACAGATTTTTGTCTAGGGTTCCATTTGTGCTAGGTGCACTAAGATTACATATTGAAACAATGTCCCTGGGCTAAAGAGCTTACAATCTATAAATCTCCATGTACCTGTCTATTGATACCAATAGTTCTATTGTAATAGTAATCATATTGTTCTATTTCACAAACCTGTGCTGACGCTGAGCTATCAGAGTGCCTTTTCCAAGTGTCTCCTTACAATTCTCAGTCTTCCTTGGAAGTTTTCCATTTTAAACAGTGGAACAAGTTAATGGTTTTCAGGTCACTTGATTCATTGCATGTATTACAACTGAAAAAAAAATCAATAAAAATAACAGGTAAACAATTTAACTGTCAATCTTGCATCATCCATGGAAATAACTTATGATCATCTGTTCTTTTCTCTACCACAAATACCTAATTTTTATTTTGGTATCTCCTCCAGCCCCAGTCGGGATTTGGGCCAGTTACACTGCTCTACAGCCAAAGTGCTTCTGAAATAATCGTAGTCAAACTTTACTAATTCTGGGTCACTGAGAACGAAAATGATGCTTAAAATTGTTGATTGGCTCTAGTTTTCAAGATATGCTATTGGGTCAGTATATACGACCCTTGACATGGGAATGGCGGAGGATAAGTGAGTTATAAAGGGAAGGGATCTCAATTTAAACCAGAAATGACTAAAATACATTTTTGACTGGATCTATGAATAAATCTATGATTGGTTTTGGACAATACTTGCTTTTTAGGCAAAACAATGAATGATGCAATCTGAAGCTGGTATTGCGTTATACATGATATGAATTGCATCATGTTATTCCTAGAAGTCATGGATGATGCAATCATAAGGAAGCTTACATCACTCTGCTGAACAAATTGCCCTATATCAGCTCTAGAAATCATACAGTGTCGTGCTCTTTTATTTGTCAGTGTTTGATTTTGCAAAGGGACGCATTTCTGTTTAGCCAAAGTGAGCAGAGATGCCTTGTACTTGTGTGAACAGTGCAGATAACTTCTGCTCTGTTTGTGGTGAAGTGACTTTTGCATCACAAAAGCGCAGTGTAACCACTATGGTTAAGAAAGCCTATCACCTTTATTTTGGCTGCAAAATTGGAGATCAGGACAAGAGGTGGGCCCCACACATATGCTGCAACACTTGTGCAACAAATCTTCGCCAGTGGTTGAACAGGAAAAGGAAATCTATGCCTTTTGCAGTGCCAATGATTTGGAGAGAGCCAACAGATCATACCAGCAATTGTTACTTCTGCATGGTGCCTCCAGTTGGGAAAGGTGTGTCAAAGAAGAAAAAGTGGACTGTGCATTATCCAAACATTCCATCAGCTATACGCCCAATACCCCACGGAGGAGGACTGCCGGTTTCTGATGCACCAGAATCATTCTCACTTGAGTCAGACGAGGAAGAGGATGAAACTTCTGGTCCTGAACCATCAATGTCACAGGACCCACATTTTCTCCCATCCTCCCACTCTGAACCACACCTCATAACACAAGCTGAAATGAATGACCTTGTCAGGAATTTGGAACTACCCAAGAGTAAGGCAGAGCTGTTGGGCTCCAGACTACAGCAATGGAATCTCCTGGCAGGCGATGTTAGGGTTTCCATGTTCCGTGACCGTCAAAAGGATCTTGTCCCATTCTTCTTCATGGAAGGTGATCTTGTAGCCTGCAACAACATCGATGTTGAGGGCTGCCATCACACCATCATTCACGATGCAGATGAGTGGAGACTCTTCATTGATTCATCGAAGACGAGTCTTAAAGCTGTTTTGCAGCATAATGGCAATGTTTTGCCATCAATTCCAGTTGTTCATGCAGTCCACGTGAAGAAAACCTATGACAACATGAAACAACTTTTGAGGTGCATAAACTATGACCAACATCAGTGGCAGCTTTCTGGCGATTTGAAGGTTGTTGCTCTCTTGCTTGAACTGCAGACTGGATACACAAAGTACTGCTGTTTTCTCTGTGAATGGGATAGTCGTGCAAGAGATTCCCACTACATCAAGAAAGATTGGCTACTTCGACAGTCATTGGAGCCTGGGAGGAAAAGTGTTCAGCATCCACCACTTGTTGAATCAAGGAAGATTTTGTTACCACCCTTACACATCAAGCTGGGTCTGATGAAGAACTTTGTCAAGGCCATTGACAAAACACAAGCAGCTTTCAAGTACCTCCATGGAAAATTTCCAAGGTTAAGTGAAGCTAAGATAAAGGAAGGTGTCTTTGTTGGTCCTCAGATTCGTGAACTTCTTCGAGATAATGCAGTTGACCATGCACTGCGTGGCAAGGAAAAGATGGCATGGAAAGCCTTCCAGTCAATGGCAATACATTTTCTCGGAAACAACAAGGCAGACAACTACAGGTTGTTGGTGGAAAACCTCCTCAAGGCATACAAAAGCCTTGGTTGCAACATGTCACTAAAGATACATTTTTTGCACTCTCATCTAGATTTTTTTCCACCGAACTGCGGAGCAGTGAGCGATGAGCACAGCGAGCAATTTCACCAGGACATTGCAACAATGGAGAAACGCTATCAGGGCAAATGGAGCCCATCAATGCTTGCAGACTATTGCTGGACAGTGACAAGAGATGCTCCATTTAATGAATACAAGAGACAAGCCAAGAAGTGCCGAGTAGACACGGAATAGGACTAAACTATGTACATAATAGTTTTTTGCCTTTTGTTTCATAATACATTTTATGTATATAACCCTTTTGCTGATTTTTAAAATGTTACATAAAGAGGACAGGTGAAATATTATCATGTAAAGCAACCATAAACACATGAAAAGACCTAGGTTTACAATTTATGATTAAAACTCTACTATCTACACAATATACATAGACATAAAATGTAAAAACTTAAATATCTTAGAAACAGTAGCCAATCAGTTGTTTTAATTGTCATATCTGAATTCAGCACATCAAAATACATAATAAATATCACATTTTATCTCTGAAGCAGACGACTTCTAAAAAATTGTAGACCAGTGTTGTCCGAGGCACTATATACAATTTTTCAAATGCTTTCTAATAGCTGTTTCTAATATCAAATTCCTATTTGCTCTATGTTACTGTATTGTTAATAATTGCCTTCTTCAAATACTGATGTGAAGACACCATTTACATTTTCCACTGCTTATATTTGAGGAAGTAATTATCCCTTATGTGTCTGCCCTATTAGTGCCCCACTGGTTCCTTCAGTTTGTGTGTGTCTGGTATATTTAAAGATTATGTTAGGTATACATTCTGCAGACCACTTACATTTATGTAACATTTATGCAACCACTGAGGTCAATAAGGTAGAATTAATATATCTGACAGAATGATTTGGGACTTATTTTTTTTATTAAAATCCTAAGCTATTTGTTTCATGTTTCTCCTTTTGCTCATTTGAAACTTTTTTCCTTCTGTGTTGTCCCCCTCTTTCGTCCCTCCCGCCACACTTAAGTCTCTAACAACACTGCACAATAAGAAATATCTATTTGTGTGTGTTGTGTTTTGGGCCATACTACTTCACCTTCTTTGGATTTGTCCATGTACTTCAATATGTGAGAACTGGTTTTGTGAGATGTTCTTTAGCAGCAATGTCCAACAGAGTTAGCAGAGCTCCTGTTTCAGCCAATGAAAAAAATGTGTTTAACTTGCCTGCTATAGTTTTCTTCCACAGGATCATTATTTTCCCTGTTTTTAATTTCTAGGATCAAATTATGCGAAATGTTTCAAGTGAACCCGTTCACCAGATGAATGTCTATTAAGACAGGCAAAACTAACCACCATTAAAACACATGCATACAAAAAAGAATTCATTTGGAAGATGGAAAAAGAGGCATAAATAATACAAAGGGGGCATTAGGAATAACCTTAGCAAACTATATAGGTGAATGGTTGATTTGGTGGAATAATTTCTCTGATTTAAGTGACGACTCTGGAATTTGTCACTGGTAATAACAGGGTTAAGTTTTTTTCTCCATATGATGCCTTTAGAAAGTTGACTTCTGGCATTATTTTTTCTCTTAGAAAGAAAGGAGGGTTGTGGCATTGTTGGTTTTGATTAAATTAAGGTGTCAGGAATGTGTTTTAATCTGCTTCTTAAAACTGATTGATTTGTTTGCCTAGTATCTGTAGTATTACTGAAACCTTAATGAACTTCATTTGCTGTTCTCAGGATTGGAATAAAATACTTAACTGTATTGCACTTGCATATTTCGTCCAAGGAAATCAGTGTGTTCAAATATTAATTAAGCCTCTCAATGCCACTTTGAGGTAGATACTCTACCTCTGGCCATTTTGATTATCTGTCAGAAAACATTTTTTGTATTCAGAACTTTTGTTTAGTACTTTTTTTTCTCTCTCATGATAAAATAATGTATATGGAGAGACAAGATTGTGGAATCATGCAGGATGCTTACCTGGCACTGGGAAGGAGTGTAAGAACTTTGAGGGGTGGATCTGTGACTGGAGACCCTCTGCCCATTTAGATTTGCAGCAGTCAGTCATCACTATCAGTTGAAAAGAAGCAGTTCTTCACTGGGGCCAGCTGTGTAGATAATTTTATTGTGAAGAGGACTGAGGCAGCTCCATGAGTGTCTTTACCTATTGTGACGGAGTCAGACTAGAAGGATATAGGAAAGTGCTGGAAGGCAGGTATATTAGCCTTAGGATGTGCAGGTCCTTGTTCCCTGGATAGCCAAACAAAGGCTACTCCAGACCAATCAAGACACCTGGGGCCAATTAAGAACCTTCTAGAAAGGAGTAGAAACAGCTAGCCTAATTGGGACACCTGAAGCCAATCAGGGACTGGCTGAATCCAGATAAAAACCTCCCAGTTAGTCAGGTGGGCTGTGGGTGTCAGGAGCTGAGAGAGGAAGTTGTGCTGTTGGTGAGACTGAGTGGTGGACAACATATCATACAGAAGGAAGGAGGCCCTGAGGTAAGGGTGAAGTGGAGTTTGAAGAAGCAGAGACTGCTGTGGGGAAGTAGCCCAGGGAATTGTATTGTGTTTTGTGCCTAAAAGGTCAGCCATCTTAGCTGAAACTATTAGGGTCCCTGGGCTGGAGTCTGGAGTAGAGGGCGGGCCCGGGCTCCTTCCCACTTTTCCATCTTCCATACTGGCCTGTGATGAAGGTAACTCACTAGGTGGTGACTCTTGCCAATTATACTGAGAAAGGGAGGTCACTCTGGGGCCTAGATGAGTTTCTGAGGCCCCTAAATCTGCCAGGAAGTGTAGGACCCACAAGTACAAACTTGGAGCTTTGTCACACTATACAGCCACCTAGGAAGCATGTCACATTTTTTTACTTTCTGAGCTAAGATTTTCTTCATCTGTTCAGTCTCTTTTTCTATGATAGATGAATGGAAAAGCCTATTTTTTTTCCCAACAAAGACTAGGAGGTGGGGAGTAGAGAGGGATGATGGAGAGTGAAAGAGAAGAGAGTAGGGTAATGATGTAAAAGAGGGGAAGATATTACTAGTAATGGGGCAGGGAAAGAGAGAGAGTCCTTAGGAAAAAAAGCACTGGAGAGCATCCATTCTTTCATTTTTTTGAATCAGCAACATCTCAGCACCAGAATCATGGAAGAAATTAGTGTAAACCTCAACATTCACAATATCTCTCATTTCAGGATCCTCAACTATCAGAATTGGAGTCCAGGGGACAAAAATGTGATAGGGTAAATGCGTTATCTGAGTCAAACAGAGAACAATTGGTGACATCACCGCATATAGAGCTGATCAGGAAAAGTAACAAATTTTCAGAAACCTTGAAATCATCATTGGAAAAAGCTGAATTTTTGTTTTCCAAAATATTCCATGAACTACATCAATTATTTTTGTTTCAGGCTTGGTAAATTGTGAAAATCTTTCAATTCTGAAATTGAAAAAATCTTCAAAAATGAAGCATTTCCACTTGGAGAAAAATAATTGAAACCTGTGCTAAGATTTATTAATGGAAAATTCAGAACCCATAGGTTTTAGAGTAGTCACAAGGGACCAAGTCCTTCTGGGAAACCCAGTTTTTACTCAGTAGTAAAGGGTATCATTGATTTGAATGGCCCAAAGATCAGGCCAATGGTGAGAAGCCAACAAGATACAAGTTTTCACCGTTAGATGGATACTGCAAAAATTACAATTTTAGTAGCATGCGCAAGGTCTTCACATCATAGAGCAAAGAAGTCATGGATCCTCTATATTTCAATGACTTCAGCACACCATATTATTGAAAATATATATTGACAATTTGGAGTGAGATTCAGGAAGAGTCAAAAATAATGATGGGCTGAAGAATTTGATATAAAAAGATATAAATTGTTAAATAGGGACATATTCACTTGGCAGTGACTATGAGTAGATAAATCACCAAGAAGGGATGGGAATTATTTTAATGTGGTGTAGTGATATCTATTAAATGTGATAAAATCAGGAAAGGGAAAGAAAAAACATGCTGAATATCATGAAAAAAATCCTGACAGTGAGAAACATTAGGCTGTAGAATAGTTTCTCAAAGGGAACCAATCACTTGGGTCTTTTCCATCAGGAACTTCCTCGATTTTTCTGAATATTGGTACTCAGTTACTCATGTCCAAATAACAGTCTAAACAAGAGAGAGAATTTAAGTGACTTCCTGAGTCCCTCATTAATTTCCAGGAAGCTAAGTTACATACACTAATTCAAATATTCCTTGTTAGGGGTTAAGAATAGACACCCCCCAATATGTGTGCGTACATAATTAAAATCTGTTTCTTGAATATATGAATTCAGCTCTTTCACTAAGTGCAGGCTTCAATCTTATTTTTTATTGCTTGCCACTTATTTTGTCAATTCTCTGCAAAAAGTCTATGGCTTCAGGCAATAGCCAAGGTAAAGATCAGAGCTGTACAAAAACATATGTTCATTTTGCAAGGGATGCAAAATATTGTGTACAGTGAAAGTCACATGGGTTGACAAGGCTTGAAGTTCAAATGAGACATGGTTAATCTCATTTCAAACACATAGACAAGAATCAGTGGTTTGCTAAACTGAAAGTAAGAATAAACGCTTAGAACTCCAGTCTCCAAGAAGCAGATTTATTTTCTAAGAATCTAGCTGATTATTATTTTATGAGCCAAAATCTTACTATGGGGACAATTCAGGCAAGTGGGAAAATGCGGGGTTGGCAGTAGATCTCAGTCAAGAATAGTCAGATCTAACAAATTTCACTCATTCAGAGGAAATTTCCCTCATTTTTTTTTTCATTAAAAACATCTCCCTCTTCTGAAGAAGTATTTTACTGACTGTCTCAAGACTTCAGAAAAATTTTGTTTTTTTTAAAGTCTTCCTTGTTCATATTGTCACAGCTTGACAGCCAGGACACCTCTGATGCAATATCAGAACTCTGGTAACAAGAAAACAAATTTCCCAAGACAAAAATGAGCTATAATTATTATTGACTGTAGTGTAGTTGTAGTTGTGTCAGTCCCAGGATAAAGTGGTCCAATAAAAGATATTACCTCATTCACCTTGTCTCTCTATAGTTATGTGAGGTCAGCCCAAATATAAAATGCTGGCCGTTTCCAATAACGGTGAATTACAATGGAAGCACATCAGATTTTTCAGAAGCACACAGAGAATAAATGCTTCCTTTTCAGGTTCAGCAAGAGAAATGTGATCTTGATGTAAGGAGGAGAATCTGAAAATGTTGAACAGAGCTGAATCAAGTTTTAAAACTATTTCCAAAAGTTCTTAAGCACATGCTTAACTTTACCTTGAAACCAATGTTTAAATCTTTGAAACTCAATCATTTGCTTTGCAGAATGTGGATACTGACAAGTAAAATGTATAAAATCAGACTATTCCCACTAAGGGTGGAACTTAGAGAAGGTGGTGATATCTAGGTCACTGCTTGCCAATGAGATACTGGAGTACGGGATAAAAGCGTGATATTTTTTTCTCTGACTTTTGTAGGTGGATCAGAAAGCACTACTAAAATGCATCTTCTTTCTCTGAGGAAACCAAGTGATAATGGCTTCTGGTGAAATGGACTGATCCTCCTTGTTGCAGTGAATATGCTTAAGGCAACTGTGCATGGCCCAGAGTGACCTTGTGCCTTGCCTCACTCATGCTATTTGAACAACCCAGGTGGAAAGTTGAAATACCTAATGAAAAACTGCCTGAAGAAATACACAGATGACAGTTAAAACGGGGTGGGAGAGGGAGCCAACATGCCACGTTTGTGGAAACTGTTTGCAGATATGAAGAGCATATGAGTGAATCGTTGCCCGCATGCTGTTCAAACTCCAACCAAGGCTGGTTTCATATATTTCTGTAGTTTGAATCAAATAGTTTGCACAGATTTTTTTTCCTCTTTAAAATAGTGTTTATTTTTAGTAGTACGTGTAGCAAACACACACTGCTTTTCTGCAGGGCTAGGATAGTTTGTCTGCTGACATCAGTAAAGTCCTAGAATATCTACAAAGACATTATTGAATGGATGATCCAGTGGTTAGAGCACTAAGCTAAAACTTGATGGACTGAATTCCTTGCTCCGGCGTAGACTCCCGGTGTGACCCTAAGGAAGTCACTTAGTTTCATTATATCTGTAAAATGGGGATAATAGAATTTCCTTACCTCAATTTATTTTTTTTTCTGAGGCACTTGGATGCTGTTCTAATGTGGCTCCTAAGATAGACAGACAAACTGTAGAGGGAGATGTTTTGTTTTTGTCTTGAGATACTTAAAACTCCAGAGGAGTTTGCAACTTTTGCTAACGTGGAATGTTCTATTCCAAGCTGAAGGTGAATTTCTTGCTTTTGAATCAGTGAAACTTTGCTTCCCTTGGACAGCCAACTGTGTTTTGTTTTTGTTGGGTTTTTTTGCTAATGAGGTAGAAATTGTTTTCTGTAGTGAAATGTTTGTTTTGTTGTTTTGGGAAAGTATTCAGTTTCTGTATTATGAGAAACGTTTTTTCCCTGGAAAGCCAGATGTCCCTAATATTTAATGCTAATAGTTTATAAGCTATTTATTAGACAACTAATTCCCATGTGTAAAACTGTTTTGTTACACAATGTCTCAGGCAGTCTGATTGTTTTTTGATATTTCAAAGGTCATTGTATATAGCATACACTAAAATGTATGTGCATAGGTATGAAGATATTATATACACTGTATTTCACTTACACAGAATGATGAGGGGAGCTAATCACAGAAGATATTGCTTGGTATTATCAATAAGTTAAATAAACAAGTCTAACTTCTTTGAGCAACTGAACTGCATTGGATCGGAGGTGATGTGAAGCTTTGAGATGAACTTTTTCTCATCAATAAGCCTGCAATCCCTTGTTAAGAAGCTTTGCTTCTGAAACCCTCTTGGGGTTTACTAAATGAATTTAAAGCAATACAGATACTTTCCAAATCCTATAACAGAATTCACAAGAAAGCCAAATAAGCTGGAAAAAATTCTGTAAGTAGGGGAAGGCAGTTCATGTTGAATTAATGAAAACTGGGGAAAAAAAGTTGAATCCTCTGGTTGCTTTTAACCAGCCACTGTAACAGTGTCTGAACAAATAACTAAGAAAGGACAGCAAGGGGTGAGTTCTAAGAACTGTAACATCTTACACTGCAAGATAATTTGTGATTTTTTTTTCCAATGTCATTTCTGCATCAAAGTCTTAGACTTTTTTGAATACACTTCTTTGTACAATTCGTAGACTCCAAGGACTGAAGAGACCATTGTGATCATCTAATCTGACCACCTGTATAACACAGGCCATATAATTTCCCCAAAAGAATCCCTAGAGTAGAATTCCTAAGGGGAAAAATGCAATCTCAATTTAAAAATTCAATAATGAAGAATCCACCATAACGCTTGGTAAATTGTTTGAATGATTCATTACCCTGACTGTTA
This sequence comes from Dermatemys mawii, assembly GCA_007922305.1. Classification (NCBI taxonomy): domain Eukaryota; kingdom Metazoa; phylum Chordata; order Testudines; family Dermatemydidae; genus Dermatemys; species Dermatemys mawii. The sequence goes on from ML677334.1 coordinate 15,834,555, forward strand.
AAAATGCCTTACTTCCAGTCTGAATTTGTATAGCTTCAGCCATTGGATGATGTTATATTTTTCTCAGATTTGAAGACCCCATTATTAACCCTTTTCTTTTTAAGATAGACAGACTCCAAGAGCTCAATCGCTATACATCATGTTTTCTAATCCTTTAATCATTCTTTGTAGTTCTTCTCTGAACCCTCTCCAATTTATCAGCAGCCTTCGTGAACTGGGGGATCAGAACTGGATCAGAACAGTATTCCAACAGTGGTCACATGTGTTCCAAATATAGAGGCAAAATAACCTTTCAATTCCTACTTGAGATTCCTTTGTTTATACATACGAAGATACCGTTCGCTCTTTTGATGATAATGTTGCCCTGAGAGCTCATATTCAGCTGATTGTCAACCGTGACTCCTCAATCATTTTCAGAGTTCCTGCTTCACAGAGTAAAGTCTCTCATCCTACAAGTATGACCTACATTCCTTGTTCCTAAATGTAGTTTCCTCTTTTTGGATGGATTGGCTGACTACAGCATATGAAGTGGCACAACTAAGTTACTTAAGGATGAAGTATGAAATGATGTGCTCCATGTTAAAAATATAGAGTTTACCTATTGTGACAAAGTTCCTCCTGCCTTGGTGGGTCTGAGCTTATTGGCAGATTTGCTCACCCCAGAGATACATGGCAGCCTTCAGTATCGCTACTTCTGTGGCTGAAATCTGCCGTTCACTGAGCTAACCTCATCATTGGCCAGCATGGGAAAAAGGAAGAACAACAATCCCTGCAGTCTCTGCTGGCCCACCTAGTGGGTCGAGGAACAGGCCAGAGATCTTCCTCCCACAGTCTAGGTCAACTTCTCCGGTATCCAGTATGGAGTTGGAGGGATGGGGAGAATGTGGGCCCACCCTCTGCTCCAGGTTCCAGCCCAGGGCCCTGTGGATTGCAGCTGTCTAGATTGTCTCCTGTAACAGCTGCATGACAGCTACAACTCCCTGGACTACTTCCCCATGGCCTCCTCCCAACACCTTCTTTATCCTCACCACAGGACCTTCCTTCTGGTGTCTGATAACACTTGTACTCCTCAGTCTTCCAGCAGTATGCTTCCCACTCTCAGCTCCTAGTGTCTTTTGCTCCCAGCTCCTTGCACATGCCCCTCACTGACTGAAGTGAGATCCTTTTTAAATCAGGTGCCCTAATTAGTCAGCCTGTCCTAACTGATTCTAGCAGCTTCTTAATTGGCTCCAGGTGTCCTAATTAGCCTGGCTGCCTTAATTGGCTCCAGCAAGTTCCTACTTGTTCTGGAACTGCCCGTTACCTTACCCAGGGAAAAGGGACCTGCTTAATCTGCGACTAATATATCTGCCTTCTATCACTCTCTTCTGTAGCCATCTGGCCTGACCCTGTCACAGTGTATGACTCTTAAAATTCAATGTTTATTAATGAATCTGAAATAGTTAATATTGGACTATTAGCGTAGCTCTCCTGCCAACTTGTTTCATATATATAGTTTGCATTACATTACAATGCTCCTGTAATACATATTCCAGGACCTGAACACCCCTGAAAGTGTTATCAGGAAAAAAAGTCCAGAGTTCAAGAATGGCAGGATCCATAGAAATAAACACTAATTCAAAACAATAGTGACAAATCATAAACTGGTGCCATTATTCAATATTTGATAAACTACCACACAGCTTTTTTTTCTATTCTTACTCTAAGCCACTGCTGTGATTTCTAAGTACTGGAGTGGTGCCCCAGTAAGGTGTCGTGGAAAGAACACGTCTCATTAGGAAAGAATTTATGAAAGAGCTAGGCTTTGCATTTCAATGTGAACACTTAGTTTCAGGCTTCTGAAATGATGAGTTCAGTTTCTGACCTCATCCTAGAGGTCTACTGCACTGCACCTGAGTCTGTCTAGGCCAGCTGATTTAGTGTCATTAGGGGGAATATTTATCTGTTGGGTAGATGGATCTGGGAGATATGCATGGCCTGGGCCAGTAACAGAGGAAGCAATGTGGATTAGGATTAGAGATTTGAATTTGATGAGGAAATGAACCTGGATTAGGGTGACCAGATGTCCTGATTTTATAGAGACAGTCCCAATTTTTGGGTCCTTTTCTTATATAGGATCCTATTACCCCCAACCTCTGATCCCTACTTTTCACATTCGCTGTCTGGTCACCCTAACCTGGATCCAGTGGAGGTTTGGGAATGTTACTGTGTTTGCGTTGTCTTTTGTCTCTTAACCTGTGTGCTGCCCAAGTTGCAGGTCCTGAGTTGTAACCACAACTAAAGAGAGTTTCGGGAATGGGCGTAATAATATGCAGATAGACCACACGGTGCTTATTCTAACCTACCTTTCATGTACGCAGCTTTCAAGTGCTCCTCATTCTGTCCACTTCCTGTCCCCCCCCCTTTTTTGATGGCATGCACTTTCTATAATCCTGTGGCCCATATATGTGAGTAATTCTCACTTCAGTAAATGGGAGAACATTGTACATGTAAAACCTACTGACTGAAGAGTCATGTTACAAAATATTTATCCGTGTCCAGATATTTATATCTGTCTCTGCAGATTATATCATATTTCTATGACAGAGTCTGTTTTAAAACATTATCTTAGTCTTTTTTGGAAGGTGACCTTTTCACTAACTACTTTACTTTCTCATTTTAAGACCTCTATTGCATTTGTCATTCTTTCACAGGAAAAAATATTATGCTTTTTTTATTTGAAAATATAATACTGTGGCAATATAGAGGAAGAGGTTGTGCATAATAATTTCCCTTAGAGTCGAAGGTTTAGACAATCCTGGTCTAAGTTTCTTGACATATGTAATACTGATAAACAATTTGTGACTTTCAGCACCTGGGTTTTGGTTCTTTTGTAATTTGTTTCATTTTCATCATGGAGTCAGTGAAAGTAGTATTATCCCTTGCTTTTTAAACTGTCAGAAATCATTACTCTCAGATTCACTTCATATAAACATGGATTGTACATTTCTGCCTTAAATCTTGTCACAGAAGACTGTGCAAAGCTGAAAATCCTAGACTGTCAGTATTTAGGAACTTTGTTTCTTATGTCAACAAAACATCCAAATCCCCTTGAAGAAGTTGTCCCTTGGCTGTTACCGTGTTCAGAGAATTTTTCACAGGGTCCATTATTAAACCATGCCTTTGAGTACAAGCTTTCTTTTCCCATAACTAATTTCTAATAACTAATAACCAAGGTTGTGGTTACCTATTTTGTTTACTCTTATGAATTGGTTGTGTCTGCATTGTTGGAAAGCTTTAAGAAAAGCCTTATATTCATCATTCTTTTGAACACCAAATACAGATTATTTATTAATTGTATTTCAGCATCATTTGAAATGGTAAAATTATCAGAATTCTGTATTCCCTGTGCCTTATACATTTGGCATTTTATTTGATATAGTATTAATCTTCATGTACCTACTCTTTGATTAGATGTCTAAAATCCATGTAAAAGTGTAGAAATGAGTTGTTATGCAAATTATTTGGCAACTATATTTTAAGTGATCAAGTAACTGAAAAAATAATCAATATAAAATATTTTAACCTTATCATGCTGGCTTGCAGATTGTGTATATTTCCCTGCATTACATGGTATTAAGCATAATATTACAGTACATAGGTAAGTTATGATATAGTTGGAAAACAAACACAATTCTAGGTGCATGTATTAAATATATTTCCTCTAATCATAGCAGACAGAATCCTTGTGTAACATAAACAAAAGCTTGACTTTAATGTGAATTAACAATGCTCTGAAAGGTGGAAGGAGCCTAATAGGCGGAGCTGACAAGTGCAAAAGTGAGATGGAAGACCTAGAAAGATTTAATTTCCTACTAAATAATTATCCCTAAACTGTGTAAACTTCCTTAAACAGATACTTAGAAAATAAATTAAATAAAAATTTGTTTCAGTAACCCTCAGTGATATTAGCAGAGACTAGCAGCCTCCAAAATAATGCATCTATGGCAAGACTTATTCTCACCAATAATGACAGGGCAAGCAGACATTACACCTTCCCTATTCTCATCAGACTGTAATAAAATTCCCATATTCACTATTTTCCATATTAATTTAAAGAAACATTCAGCATAAAGGCTTAATTTTTTCTAACCTGATTCTGAATAATCTCTAACTTTTATAAGAGAGTATCATTTACTCTAAACTCATGATCCTAAACAATGATGCCTAGAGCATCCATGTGGCTTCCATAACAAAGTCACCATGGCTTCTACCTTAACTGTGTCCATGAGTGACAGAGTCCTGTGGCACCTTAAAGACTAACTAAAATTTTTTAGAGCATAAGTTTTCGTGAGCTAGTACCCACTTCGTCGGATGCAATGAAAATCCATGAAAATCCACGTGCACTAGGCTACCCATGTGGGCCAGCTCAGGATTATTCCTTACAGTACTTGTTTCAGCATTTGGACAAATCTAATCTTTGAGATGATTCAATAATCAAATGGTTTTCAGTATCGGGAAGTTGTTCCTGATTTTTATCTTGAAAGGACATTACTGTTCTCTATTCTCGATTTAACAGACTGGATCAGCTGTTGTGGTTATCTTCCTGTAGGATTTTTGTTGACCTCCTGTCTAACTTTATTAGTGGAAAAGGCTCCATGTATTGAATGTGTCTAGATGCAGGGTGGTTCTAATGTTTATCCTGGGGACCTCTAGTTTCCATATGCCTACTACCACAGCCAACATGGTATGGTGAGAAGACACACCTTTTGAGTTAGTTTCACACTTATCTATTAGGGCAGAAGTTCTCAAACTGGGGTCGCCACTTGTTCACGGAAAGCCCCCGGCAGGCCGGCAGGCCCAGTTTGTTTCCTGCTACATCTGCAGGTTTGGCCAATCGTGGCTCCCACTGGCCACAGTTTGCCGACGCTAGCATGTCCCTCGGTCTGCACTGCTTCCCGCAGCCCCCATTGGCCTGGAGTGGCGAACCGCGGCCAGTGGGAGCTGCGATCGGCCAAAACTGCAGATGCAGCAGGTAAACAAACTGGGTCGGCCCGCCAGGGGCTTTCTCTGAACAAGAGGAGACCCCATTTTGAGAACTGCTGTATTAAAGAATTTAAAAATAAAGATCTTCAAGTGAATTCTAAGGTTAGTAGGGAGCATCAGGGTAGTGTGCTGTGTGCTAGTGAAGTGCTCTCTCATCAGCTGAACACATCATGGTGGGGCACTGATTTTAAAGAATCTGCAGGACAAGCCCCCAAATCAATAACAATCAAACTGAAACTGCTAAGATCCAGGAAATACTGGAAGACCAGGGGAAGTAAGCAAGATGATGCCTTCCATAAGGAACTTTATCAAGCCTAGAACTGATCAGTAAAATTCTGATGAAAACTTTTTTTACCAGAATTAGTCAAAATCAAAATGTTCCATGGAGACTACTTGATTCTTCTGAAGTTTCTGCCTGTTTTCCAGAGGTTCTGTTGGAAACCAGTCTGGTTTCCTGCCAGCTCGGAACCTGGGCTTCCAGCTTCTGGCTCCTTGATAGCTGAGACTTAGAGTATCTGCAGAAGACCAAGTGGACTGCCCTGGGAGCTGGGGCGCCATTCTCTTTTGCAGAGAATTTCATTTTTGTTGTTGTTGTTTTTCATTCCCAATCAGAATACAATCAAATTTCAAAAAATCAAAATCCTGCATGAAATGAAATTCTTTGTAGCTCTGATCAAGACATTCTTTGAAATGCAGTACAGGGCTCTAAACTTGAGGTGATTGTAGAGAGAGCTCATGACTGCACTTAGGTATATGTGTAATTAATACAAAACACACTTTGTATGCCTAACTTCACTCCTTTAATATAAAAATTCCAAAAAGAAGGCAGAGAGTATGGTAAACTTTGTATTACAAGGAATAAATGACTTTGCTTTGCTATGGGTATCCTCAGCAAAACAAATAGATTTAAATGAAAAATTCAGTCTTCTTTTTCTTGGCTACCTCTACAAAGCAGTTCTTTTCAGATATGTTGCGATAAATTGGTTAGGGAGTTTATATGTTGTATGTATAAAATGTATAAAATGGCTGCCTTTGTTTTTGTTCTTTTTAAAATCGGGTCCATTGCATGCTTTATTGGTTATACTGCAACACGCCTTAAAACACCACTGTGTGTTTTTCTTACAAAGGGCAAAAGCAAATAGGTTTATCTTAAATTTAGAAATGAAAAGAACTCATCCTCTTGTAAGAAGATTTATTTTCAGTTTAGACTGGTATTTCCATCCCTCCTCTGTTTTTTCCTGTAATATGTGTAATTATATTTTACAGTGTAAATGGATTTCTGCTAAGAGAGAGAAAGCAGAATACAGGTAAATATTTATTTATACCTCAACAAAGTGCAACATTTTAGCACTTCAGTGTCTTCACATTAATCCTAATCAATTTCTATGGGACAAACAGTTAATGGGCAAGAGGGAATAGGATTCACAGATTGTCAGCACTGCAAAATGAATTGGAAAACTGCCTGATAATGGAGCCTGGTATCACCTTCATTTACTGAAAATATACCAATATTTTTTAAAACCTACAGTAAAAGACACAAAAATGCAAATGACATGCTGCACTTATATGCCCACTCAGTATTGGATTTCATGTCTGTGTATGGAGAGAGGTGATGGAGAGATTAATTAGTAGCACAAATCATCAAAGTGTGTTCTTTTGCTCACTATTGCAGAAACTGTCTTGTTTCCATTTCCTAGTGAAGTATTGATTCATTCTTCTTGCTGTGATACTGTAACCAGTTCTAAAAGCTTTGTGAATTCTGGCTCTTTTTAGTTTAATTACTCTCAGGTAGTTTGACTCAGTTCAGTTTTCCATCACTGGCAGCCGTTTTACCTTCATTTCTCGTACATGCATCTGTGAAAGTGAAGATGATTGTTACAATTATTAAACCTTCTGCTTGATATTACCTACAAAGGTCTATATTCAAAAATGGACTTAGGCATTGTGACCATGAACATCACAGTGCTTAACTTTTAGGTGCTAGGGACCACACAGGGACAACACTGTAATTCACAAAGCCTGAGTTAGGCACTTACTTTACCTGTATAATGAAGAGGGAGAAATAAGTGATTTTTACTGTGATTCACAAAAGCCAGAATGATATGAAAGAAGCCAGTTAAGCTAGCCAGTGGGAGATGTCGATGACAGGTATGTGCTCAGGCCTGCCCCGCTAACAGAAATAGGTGCCCAAGCCCATATGGCAAGGAGGTGCCCATCTCTACTAGAAGTACATAACTGAGAACGCTCTGTTGATGTCAGTCAGGTTAGGTACCTAGGCAGGTGCCCGACACCTTAATTCGCGCTCACAACTATCTCCCACCCAAATGGCCTGAAGAGGAACAAAAGGATATTCTATGGGGTGTTCTGACCTGGAGCTCTCTGTCTCTCCTGTTAAAGCTGTTCCACGGGGGATAAGTCATTAGACCGAGTGTGAGACTGGTGGTTAGGGTACCCCCTTGGGAATTTGAAGACCCAGAATCCAGTCTTCCTGCTACAATTACTGTTTAATTACCTGTATAGAGTGGGACAGTTTCAACAGGAGAGATTGAGAAAGCCTGACAGAATATCTCATAACTCAGAGGTTAGAGCATTCACCTTATGATTTGAACAGGAGTTTCTGACTACTTTCTCCTCTTCTGGCAGAGAAGGGAATTGAATATAGGTCTCCCACATCCAGGATGAATGTTCTAATAACGGGACTAAAAATTATCAGATGGGTACCACCATCACCTCCTTTTTTCCTCCTCCAGTCAGATTTTGAATGGGACCGGATCTGGCAGTTGGCCTCTGAGAGTGTCTACAATGCCTCTCTGCATTCCTACCAGAATGGGCCCTGTATGGTTGATAAGATGGATGAGATCTTCCCTGGCTTGTGAATTGCTCTGGAGTTTAGGCAGGAGATAGGTCTCTGGATGCCTAGATAGGTCCTCAAGGGAGGCAGCAATGGACATCCCCAGAGGCAGAAATGTAGGTGCCTAGGGAAGCTATACCATGTAAATTTTAGATACCTACAGGGTTCAGTAGGAGTTCCGTGAATCACAAGTAGAGCCTAAAACTGGGATTTACGACCTAAACCAAGAATTTGGGGCCTAAATATCTTTATGAATCTAGACCGAATAGATTAGCTGGAGCTGTAAAAAGAGTTGCCATGTTTCAACATCACAGGCTTACTTGTTTTCTCAGGGTGGTTTCTGGTGCAGTAGCTCTATGAACCTCAGAAGAATTACTCCTGATAGTCACCAGTATAAGTGAAAATAGAAAACACATCTTGCATCACCTTCCTTATCACAATGAATTTACATACAATAGAATCAAAGGAATATCTGATAGGAGAAAATTCTATCAAGCTCTGTCACCATTTTTTTTTAAATGGACTGTCTCTGTCTTACCCCCACAATTAACAAAGATTTGATTCTATAATCCAGGGGACATTTTGGAAGGACTACAGAATTGGCTCCCAAATTGTCTATACTTCTGGTTATATGCTGTTGAAGCTTCCCTTTCAGTTTGATTCTACATTTTAATCATTTCTTCTCACTTTATACAACAGTGTGGTATTTAAGTCCAAAGTGTGGTTCTGTTCTGAAAAGTGACTTTGTAAAAATGGTTCCTTCTAATTCAGCAACTCTGCTCTCTTTGTGTAATTGGGCCCTATCTGCCTCCTTACTGATTAAAATAACTGTTCACAGGTTTTTATTACTGCTAGCTTTACAGAGCCAGAACAAAAGACAATCATCTGGAATCTCTTCATGTGCAATATTAATAATAATAATAATAATATACTAAATTCCAGTCAGTAATACATATGGAAACACAATGATAAACCATAGGGCTTACACATTTGTCAAAGAAATAATTTACAGAGTGGTTTTGCACTGAAGATTTAATTTGGCCTGCAAATCCTCTTAATTACTAGTGCTGAATGATGCATAAGAAAGAAGCACTAACCTTTGGATCTCAGATCTTAAGCCTTTTTTTCAGGGTGGCAGATGTGGGGAAGGGGTATGTATAAATGATTCTTATAAAGGCATTGCTTTTTTATAAAATGAGATCAACATGTAATACCACAATGCAATTTGTCCAGAGTTGCTTTTTAGAGAAAAACAACATTTTAAACATGTGGAATCCCTTTTCACTGAACGTTTTTAAGCATAGAGGAACCTCTTCCTGGGATTCTCTAGACATACTTAATCCTGCCTTGGTGTGGGGAGCTGGACTAGACGACCTCTTGAGTACCTACCAGCCTTCCATTTCTATGATTCTGTGTTTATTCTTTCAACAATCCAAATTCCAATGTTGTATTTCAAGGATATGTTTTTATACTTTGATGCTTGTTGCTTCCAGATTACCAAACTTGACAACACATTTACATAATATATAGCAGTTTAAATTTAAACTCAGAACTTCACTGTGGGCTTTTAACATGACCAGGAACATTCAACGGCAATAGAAGAAAAATGAGAGCATATTGTGAAATAGAAATTATGTACATTATCCCCACTCTGTATGTTAGATTGTGTCTCCTGCATCTTTATCATCTGAATATGGATTTATCAAGAAGTTAAGGACTAAAGAGAAGCTGACCTATAGGAGAGAAGTTCCTAAGGAACTAGGGAGTCCTGTCTACAATCAGTTCTGAGCCAAGTTCTGGGAAGGGGAGATAGTGTGTTTTTTTTTTTCCTTAAAAGGAAATGCATATAAAAATAATAATTAAGAGAGCAGTAAATCCATTATTGCTGAAGGCAGCAAATAGGGGATCTTTAAATTGGTCAGCTACTACAGCAGGCGCCACACTGCACCAAATATATATTCTATAAGCAGCTTGAGGAAGTTTAATCAGAAATGCCTCCAAAGTCGTTGGACACCAAAGCAGAAAGCAAAATTTGATTTTTGGGATACTGAGGACTCCTTAGTCTGACATGTCAGTTCTTAAGAGACACACACTGTGTAACATGGACTCATTTTGGCTTTCAGATCTCTCAGTGAAATGGTTGTAACTCACATGAATCCATGACTTTTTCCTATATAATCAGACCAAGCCTGACACAGAAAGTTTACACATAGTTTTGAGACTGTCAAATGCAGAGCAGTTCTGTATTATACTTATTCAGTTTATTAGTCATAGACAAATCCTAAGACAGCTACACCTGACAAAGTGGAGTACCAAATAACAATGCAAAATGAAAATGGTTAGGCTGTTTTGGTTGACATTTTTTACTGTCAGTGTAAAAGGAAAGAGCCTAATGTTAAATTGTCCTTGTAGCTACTTTTGATATGAACCAATTCCTTAGAGTTCTGGTAATCGCCTCACTCTTCTCTGTAAATATCCACTGCTTATTCCTAATGACTTGTGTGCAATGTCATAATGTTTCAAGTGGTATCTCTATTTCTTTCCATCTTGTTTTGTTCCATCATCTCTTAATGATGGATTATTTCTCAATCGAGGAAGTACTAGATGCACAGAACAGTGATATTCAGGTTTTATATTGAGAACAGTATCACCTTATTAATGTCCTGTAGGTTAATTATATCTTAATCTATTTTGTCATTTATGAGCTCAAGTAGCTTAGAGGATAAAACAAAGTCCTTCCTGTATGAGGATATATTACAGGCTAAACCTGTATCTTAAATCACAAGAATTTGTGTCATTACAGTTTTCTAATTTGAATGAAGAATAGATTGGGAAAACTATTTAATTTTTTATTTAGGGTTTGGTAGTATGTGCACGTCTAGTTTTGAATCAGACACCACTCCAGTACTAGTATGAAGCTTAATATCTGACAGATCTATGATAAAAGCAGGGAATTTTGTGCCATTGCTTCCAAATTAAGCCGTGACTAGTGAAGTTCGAAAGTAATAGGTCTTCTCAGTAACAAAGTTATCCTGTTTGATGCTTCCCTTGCAGCATGGGAACTACCATAAATAGACTCCCAAATATATTCCTGAGGGTGATAAACTTCGACCGTATGCAGGAATTTGAGGCTTCCTTGCTGGGTCACTCTGGGCCCACATTCTAAAACTGTAGACTCTTTAAGACTGAGGGTATTTCCTGCTACACCCTCCTGGCAGATGTCTGTAGGGGGAAACCTTGAAACAGCTAAGCTTGAGGTGGAAACTTAAACTGTGATTCATTTTGTATTACATGGAAAAAAAAAAGTCAAGTGACAATTCCCAAGTGTTGAGCTCAGTTCCTTCCTTTGACTCAGACGATTCCCAGATGCTTCAGAGGGAGTTGGCTGAAACCTAATGGACAATTGTGGAACAAGCTGCCTCTGTAACAAAACTTCTCCCTAACCCCATCAGTCAATGTTTGGCTTATGCTCTGATGTCTGTGAGTTTATATCTCACAGGGGAAAAAAAAAATCAGTTCAGTATACAGAGGATGTTTTTATCCATATAAACATCTAATCCTTATTAAAACGATACTAAACTCTTGATAACCTGTGGAACTCATTGCCACAAGATAACTGTTGTATGCAGAAAGTATTTCCTTGGCACATTTTTTTAAAAAAACATGTTGAATGGTCCCTTATTGTTGTATTATGACAGGGGAAATAGAAGTCCTCAATTTACTATTTATTATTTTGCATACCTGTATCATGTCCCCCTTTTAATCTATTCTTTAAACTATATAATCCCAACACTTTCAGCTCTCTTCAGAAGGTAGTCTTTCCAGGTATTATTTTTAGTTTCTGAATCTGTTGTATTTTTGCTTCTTTTTTTTTTGTATTTTTTGTATTTTTGCTACAACTTTTTAAAAAATTGAATCCCCAGATCTGAGCACACTGTTCCACATGAGGGTCTATCATTGATTTTATCTAACAATATTTTCAATTTTTTTTCATGACTGCATTGTACAATGAGAAGGATTTATCATTGATCTGTCAGCAGTGATAACTACGTTTCTTTCCTTAGTGATCATAGTTAATTTGGAGTACAGCAATATGTATATGCTGTTCAATATATTCCTTCCAACATGTATTAAATTGCATTTGTTATCATCAGCAACCTTTTTAATCTTTCTTTTATTTGGTCTCCTCAATACAATTTTAACTAACCTTAATATATCCTCTGCAGATTTTGCAACCTTACTATTAAGACCCTCTTATCTCTATGTATCTATATACCTATGCATGTTTATCTACTTATATTATATAAAAATATAAAATCATCTCTCCTACATGGTTAACATTTTGCCATGTGGCAAACTAAATATTTAGTCTGTCTTTCTGTCTTCTATTACTTTCAAATCTGTAAAAATGCTTTATGCCTGTTTTTGTATATTACCAATGATGCTGAACCCTCCAACAGTAAAAGTTTGAACATTAGCAGAGCACACATTGCATGAGTTAAGGACATCATAAAGGACTTTTCATGTTGTATTTTTACTAACATCACTTCCCAATGCTTGGAATACTTTATAATGTTATAAAAAGGATAGGGTATATTGTGAAATTCAACCTCTGTTATGATCTAGTGTTGGAACTTCAACACTATTTAATAGTATTGTACATAGATATTAGTCAGTCATGTTTCATTAACTTTAACTTTAATATATTTTAAAATAAATATGACAGCCATTCAGTCTTGCTTCCATAACTCTCCTTTTTCTAAATGCAAGTGAGGTTATGCTATTTATTAGCATTGGTACTTTCAAGGGCAACTGTACGAAAAGGAATTTGTACTGCTCAAGTAAAGAGTACTATCCAATCCCTTCATTTTGACAGGCAGGATATTTTAGAATAAATGGATAAAGTATTCATATCATTCAAGTCCTTCTCAACTAAATTTAAAGTTCAAGCAATTAATCAATAATGTAGTAATAGAATTTTAGATGTACGGTAGGCTGATACGGATTTTGCAGCATTAATGTCATTATGTATAACACTGAACATTCACCTTATCCTATGCATTAATGCAATTTTATATATCCCAGTAAGTCTTGTTACTTATGGGATCTTATCCATAGGCAGGCAAATGCTTTAAAGCAGTGAATGATTGGTGAGATTTGGTTAATCTCTATAGCATGATTTATAATCCTTTCTAATATAGTTAGACACAATATCTCCAGGTCTGTAGCATAGAAGAAATGTAGCAATATTTCACTTTAACTTTTTTGTTGCATTTCATGACTTGATGTAGAGAGTTGTCTTGTAGCTTCATTTCCTTTTTTATATGACATGGAGTACAGTTCAGTGAAACTCGACTATAATGAAATAGTTTTCCAACAGATAATGGCATCTGACAGGATCATGCACTACAACATAAGTGGAATCTATGCAATGTCACTTGCAGACTGCATCAACTGCTTATGTTTCAAGAACACCTCATCTCATAATTATAGTACACATTAACAAATTTTATTTATTGCTCTAGAAAGTCTCTTCATATTGATACTTAACCTGAAGTAAGCCAGAATGAAATACTTGACTCATGGCTGCCTATCAGCCTGCAACAGAGACCCCAATTTAGCAAATACTGTCTATTCAGCAAAGCATTTAAACACATTTAATTTCCATGGACTTTAATACAATTTAATACAATAAATGTTGTTGGTCATGTATACTTGTCACTTTGTCTTAACTTAAATCATAAACCTCTTTGGGGCAGGGACTATGTTTTTGATGAATTACTGCCAGAATGGTAAGAGAAAACTGGTAACAAGATAAAAGTAGTTTTATCATTTTAATAGCCACATAAACTCATAAAGTTGTGTGTAAAAAAAAAAAAAAAAAAAAAAAAAAAAAAAAAATCCTCCTTTTTGGTGGATATTTTGCTTCCAGGATCTTAGCCCAAAGGTGTCCAATTTTAGTGAGCTGGAGTAAAATCCCATTCACCCACTGTTGAGTAATAGAAATGTCTTGGTGATGGAATGGGCCTTTAGATCAATGAATAGTTGTCACTTGTGACAACTTAGTGACCGCTAATTATGACCAGTTCCAAGTGGTACAGAGGTACAAACTGTAGCAAGAGTACCACGTGACTTTGTCTCCAAGAAAGCAAAATACCTCCCAGAGGTCTCTATTGTCCATTTTGCTGTCCCTTAAAGTGTGGCTGTACCCATGATTAGCTCAACTCCCTTTGCTGACCCTGATTGTCTATTTTACACTGCATGGAAACAGCCTTGCAGAGTGAAATTGTGACTGATGCCTGGATAGAGTTAAAAAGGCAGGAAATCTTTGTATTCTCCCTTTCACCAGCACACCTATTCAAGAGCTAGACACCGTCTGACGAAATGGAAACTGAAAAGTTTGTTAAAGACAGGGTGATGCAATCTGCAATCTCAGATTTTCTTCCATTCTTGCCTCACATTCACTTTTATTGTAACGTCCTGAAGTATACATTCACTCATGCAACTGAACTCTTACAAAAGGCTTTGCAAAGTATAGCAAGTACCTGAAATGCTTGAGACTATTTTCTTAATGAGAACGCTGCAGTTTGGTGTAAGTGGCAGATTTATGTTCAATTTGCATTACTGAAAATTGCTAGGAGATAGCTTCACAATCCTCCTGCAGTCCAGCTTGTGCTTGCACAAGATGGCAAAGTGAAATGTTGACACAATGAATTTCCATTACCAGCTGTCAAATAATTGCCCGAGAAATCCAATTGATTGCAGATCCTTTTTATGCAACTGCACTGGGGTCATGAAAACAAAAGTGCAGCATCAAAAAAACAACCCAACCCATGCACCGTATATTTAGAGTTGCAACGAAATTTTAAGCCGTTCTAAAGATTAGATTACAAAGGAAAGAAATCTTGCAGATATAAATAAATTCCATCTCTGAGTCTGAGTTTGAAATGGGTTAGTGTTTGTCAATAATTCTATTGGCATTTTGAGTATTAGGAGTGAACATCTGAACACGTCTAGTCTTATAGTTTTTGCTTTCCAAATATGAGACAAACAAATTAATTGTTTCAAGTCTTGATGGATGTCCAGTGTATTCATATGGGAGAAACTTTTTGTTCTTATGAAATTAAAAAGATGGCTTTAAATAGTCATATGCCCTCGATTTGTTTTGGAAACACCAAATTAAAATAACGTAGCCTTTGAGTGCAAGCTGTATTTCAGCACTAAAAGGGTTCAGAATTTAAATAGCTATATTAGATCTTGGTTTCTTTAACTGCTGTCCTCTTTTAAAAAAATCAACTTTCTGCAATGGATAATATCAGTAAAAACGACAATTATATTTTCTTCTCTAATACTTACTGGCATGTACCTGACAAATGTAAACACATCATTTTCTCAGATACCATGTTGAAATGAAAACCATGTTGCCCTACATTGCTCTTCACATGCATTGTCTTTCTGTCAGCTTCCTAGTTACCACTATTTTTCATTTACCTGTAGCTCTCTTACAACTTAATTGCCAATTACATGTCTTAGTAAGATATTCTTCACATCACCGTTCGAAACTTGCCTAATTGAACTATCAAAATCATGTTTTTATGTTGCAGTTAAAATTTTGAACTCTAGCTGGACAGGTGGGAATGAATGTCTTTGCTTCTAGCCCTTTTACAGCATTCAGTTCTCATTTGTTAACACTTCAGCAAATATTCAGATCCCCTGACACATTCCAAAAATACCTTAGTGAACAGAATTATTTATTAAAGAATCTTAATGTCTTTGGTGAAAGTGCAGCAAAAGAAAAAAAATAAACATAATTTCTGTCAGATTAAAGTAATACTTACAACTAATATGTAAATATGGAGTGAAAATATACATGAGAGCAGTTGGGGGGAAAGTAGGATAAAATCTTAAAAATATGAAGGGGGCTGAAGAACACCCATATTTTATTTTTAATTGAATTGCAAAAATACCAAAACATATTCATGAGGATCAGGGCCCCATTGTGCTAAGAAATGTGGCAACGCATAAGGGAAAAATTTCCCTTTATGCAATGTTTCAATTATTTTTATTTCACCGGTACCTACATTTTAAAAAGGAATCTGGTTTTTGGTTCCTCCGCTTTTAGGTGCCCAAGGGAGTGACCGCCATTTGCCATCAGCTGATATTTTTGAAAATATAGACTTGTATGTAGGATGATAGTTGATGAAAACACAAAATCTGCAGAACTCAAGAGATGTAACTCGCACTGACTTAACTGGAAGTTGAATGCATTTCTAAAAGAGAGGATATCACTAAAGCAGGAGCATCTATATGACACCTTGGTCAATGTTCACTTTATGATTTCACTAGTGAAAGGACAGCTCCTAGCACTTTTTGGGTACCAGCAAAATTTGTTCCAACAATATAGACCTTACTCTGCTCATGAGTGCTATAACTGGAAAGCTTCTGATAGGTTGAGCCTCCAATATGAATGTCATCCAACATGAAAAGGTAGTCACTAATCACTGAGCCATTCATTGTGCAGGTCAGATATGGTTTAGTTAGCAATTACATTTACTTGAAATACATAGGGAACACAGTTGAGAACACAGCTGACCAAAGAGTCAGACAGAGAAATTAAGCCCTAATTGCCACAGGTCTTCATTTAAAAGAATATTAAGATGATGTTAAACTCCGTACCATTCATTTTTTTTTAAGCTTAGAAGTTTCTGGTTATCTGGGAATAATGTGCATATTATCAAGGGGTGTGAAGTTCATTAAAATCGGATGGCATAAGGAATGCATAATCTGCAATACCCCAATTGGAGATAAAAGGTTAACAGGCCAAAGTACAGACATTAAGATATGAGGGTATTTTGTTCATATAACGGTTATATTCATGTTGAATGTATTTCTAAAAGGAGGGATATCATTAAAGCAGGCTATGTTCAGGTATATAATGAATGGATACAATGATGAGGATGGATTGACCCTCATTTGATGAGATTTAGTGTTCAGTGAGTTTATGGTTCCAGTTCATATGGTACAGTGGACAAAGTCTCTCAGTCCCTTTCTCGTAGTCGATGCACAATGTCCCTCCAGCTCATGCCTCCTGGTACTGTTGGTGGCCGATGGTGTGTTCAGTGTAGATGTCTCTGGATCATCGGATGCTGTCTGAGACCATGAGGCACCTCATGAGCCATGGGTAGTGTTGACCAATCCCGCAGGTCCACAGCACATGCTTGTTGCAGGGCACCCAGGGCTCCAGCGATCAGGGCATCCATCTGCACATTGTAACCCTTTGCTCTCAGGGTGTTGTCCAGGGGAGCATACTTTTCCAGCCATGTGGCGTACATTCTCTACAAATCTTCACCTGGCCAAGTCTCTGGAGACTCCTGGCTTATTTCCGGTTGAACTTCTCTTTCTTTCCTATCTAAACACCAATCTCCAGTAGTAATTTGAAAAGAGAAAAAAGGAGACAAATTCAGCCAGCATTTACACTGGATGATGGGGTGCCCTAGGTCTCTCTGGTTCATCCTTCATGTGGGAGATTCTTGCAGCATGTCTAACAGCTAGTGTGTGGTGGAATCGCCAAGCAAAGGCACACAACTGCAACAGTCAACCTTTCCTAATGACGAATTGTTTCCCAATTTAAAATGAAAGGGGCTAGCGCAGGTTGTCTTGATTGACACTGCCCTGGGCTAAGTCCACTGAATATACTCCATGATGATTATGGAAATTATATAAATGTAAGATGCCTTGACTTACTGGTTATGGCCTATTACATTTACCAAAATACATTTATTTGATAAAATATATGGAGCATTATATTTCAATACACGTGTGTGTATATGCAGAGGATGTACCAGTAGAATTGTAAAAAAAGCTACCACTAGTACCAGTGTAGTGACTGCCTAATTATAATATGTCTTTTTGTTACAGATTTATTATTTGGATCCATGGCTTTCAGTCCTGAAATCTGCCAGCATGTAGGGACTTTCATTACTGCTTAGTCCCCTCAAAGCCCTCCGACAATGTGATCAGTGGCTTGAAGTCATGACCTGGGTGTGTGGATTTGTGAAGAGGTCTCTTATCTGTCAATAGTGCACCTGGAACTTGTATGCTTAGAACAGAAACAATACACTGCTATCAAAGAAGCACCATTTTTGTAAAACATAATATATATTAAGCAAAACACATTGGAGTCTACAGCCAAAAAAATACCCAACCAAACAAAAAAAACCAACCCATTATTGCTTCCAATTTCCAGCTGGCTGCAGTTTTTCAGTTTAATTCCAACAAATCAAATTGCAGAGAGGGGGAATCCTCTCTCCTTGAACATCTGCTTTGGAATGATTAAGAGCAAAGTGTGATTATAGATACATTTTAAAGTGTATATTGGTTATGAACCTTGTGATATAAAATGTTTGTAGCCAGTCCATTGAGATCACTAAATATTTTATTTTATTTTTTTTATTAGTAACCACAAAATGAAGACAATGTTGAAATATGTACTTGAAGTAAAGGAAAAAAATCATGAAGTCATCTACTTAAAAATTATTGACCGGAAATACATTAGGGAATGCATTAAATAGCATTCAAGAAGATTATATTTTAAGTAATTGGAGCACAAATTGTGCAGGCTTACAATTTATGAATTTTTAAGTATTTCTTTTCATCAAAAGTCTAAGTAGCATTTAAAACAATTAATTATTCATACTGGTGAAAATAGCAAAGTTGGCAAACCACTCTACTATCCTTTAAGTGAAGCTAAATAAGTTGTCAGGACTCTAATTTCTTATGTCTAAAGCAGAATAATATAACAGCTCTTAAATTGCTGGGCTGAACCCAAGCCAACACTGAAGTAAGTCTAAAATGTGAATGGGATAGTGGTATTTTGTGTGTGTATTTACATTAAGCAATACCTACAAGATGTTTGGTGTCTGTGGTTTTGCTTTTGGAGAATATGGGTTTTAGTTTTTTAAAAAATTCTTATGATTTCAACACACTTTTTGCAGGTCTCCTGTTAGATTCTCCTTTGTATCTGCTCAAAGGGTAACACTCAGAGAAGTGATCAGGCAAGAAATGAAATCAGAGGAACAAATATTTCTTGACAGTTTTTGGTAACATTTTATATACTACATAGACATCCATGCTAATTTCCAGTGGGTTATAGGGAATAGATCATGGATATTATTTCAAGTGAAGATAATTTTCTGTTTATTATAAAATAGTTCTAGATTTTCTTTCATTGATCCTATACTTCAAAGTCCTTTTCCCCACAGGGCATATAGAATATCTATAGGATTCAGCAGAGTCAGGAAAATGATCTTACTAAGTCATCAGTGGATTTAATGCAACATACAGTAGACGGTGACACAAGGATAGTCCAAGAGTTAATCAGATTTTCCAGATTTATAAATGGAGAAATTAGGAGGATAATGAACTGATAAATCAGTAATAAACCTTTTCTAAAGAGTAAGACATTATTGGCTCTCTTCATTAAGATTTGTATCTCCTAAAGGAAAAGTGATTTCTTAAAGCTAATCCTCTAAAAGTCACTGTGACCTATTTCTGACAACTAAATTCACAAAGAGAAACTTTTCTTTGAAATTCATAGGTTGGATGGAGAAGTCACAAGGGAAATAAACTTATTTTCTGCAGATGCAGTTGTACTAAGTAGTTGACACAAGACTAAAGGATTAGAGAGAGTCACGGACTCCAGTGTCTGAACTCCCAGATCAAAAAGTCATTTGGTTTTCTGTGTGATTTAGTGAAATATTATTGGAGAGGAAAAATGATTAATTCTACTAATGAGAAAAAAGAGCGAAGTACTATTAATGCAAAATGCTTACCTTCCATTTCTGTGAGCAGGTATTGAATACTAGTCCACTCATAGAGACTGCCAAAGGTGGGTATAAGCTTCATTTCATTTATTGCAGGAAGGAGTGGACAAAAAACTCTTTCCACTCCAGTAAATGCCAGTGAAATGCCTATGTAGACATCTATGAAGTCTGCTCAAAGTAAAGCTTATATCTTGAGTAACAAAGTTGAGGGATACTTTTGATCAGAACTTGTCTTATAACTTTGCACAAGATGTGCAAGAATTGCCACATAGTTGCCAAACTGCCCAATGATCAATCTTCTCTCTGAAGTCAGTAGAAGTTTCAAAACTGGCTTCAGTGGACACAAGTTTTGACCATTATGTGTGAAGAAAGCAAGAGGAGCAGCCATGCAACTGCATTTGTTGCATAAATATGATCATAAAGCTAGTCAGAAATGGAATCCTTGTCCTCTGGGAAATTCTGGGATTTCAACATTTCATTTAATCTCAAATTGTAACTAAAGTCTTGGAATTTTTCTCAAAGCCAAATATTTGAAACATTCTGTTTCAATTTGAGTACAGTGATAGAATAGCTGAAACAGTTTTGATGTTATCAAAGCAAAATATTTACATTTCTATGTAAAAAATTTGACGTCCTCCAAATTCCCACAAAACACTTCGATTTTGTGGAATCCTCTCTTTTTTCAACAGAAAAATGTTATTGGAAAAATTTTAACCAACTCTAATTGATGGTAATCCCTAGCTCTTATACAGAATTTCTAATTTCTAACTCAAGAAAGTTCAAATTGCTTTGCAGAAATGAGTCAATATAAATATCCTTGTTGTACAGGTGGAGAAACTGAGACGCAAGGAGGTGACTTACTGATACTCACAGAGCAAGTCAGTGGGAGAGATGGGAGCCAAATCTCCTAGTAACCTAAACCTCTTTCTACTGGACCACACTGCTACTCTTGTTGAGATAAGGGAAGCTTTTTAAAGACCATAATTACATTTCATTTCAGGAGTTAGGACAATATCCTGACTTCATTGAAGTCAATGGCAAAACGACCATTAACTTCAAGGATTTCCCCCTTAAAATTCTATGTTGGAGGACCAGTGAGTCCAATTTCAGGATTTCGTTGAAGCTGTATGGTCAAACACTTTCTAAAAATTCTGGTTTTATGGGTAGAGCAGTCCCCTCATGTTTCCCCTAGCCCTCTTTCAACATAGGTATTTCAGATACTATACAACTAGAAAAGTTTGAAAAGCAGGAGAAAAAGTCATGAAATTCTCACCATCTTTTACCCTTTATCTGCAAAATTAAATGAAAAATGTTATCGTAATGTCAATGTAAATATCGAAAAATGTTGACCCACTTCATTCACAATAAAATATAACCTAATGTATAGCATTAAATTATAGCAAATATAATGGAAATAGATAAGATAAAATACATATTGAAAGGTTGCATGAATAGGGATTGCAAATCACTTATGATTGCACCAAACTCATTAATTTCAATTAATAGCTCAACCAGATCATGCAGTGTGTAAATCAGGATTAACTCCACTGAAGTAAGGCTCCTAAAATCCAGATCCTTGAATCTGACTGCAGTAAGGTTCTTTATTGCTAAGGAAAGTGACGACTGTATTTGTATTTCTTGTTTCCATAAATGTATGGGGAGGAGGAGTTCTTGAATCGCAGCCATTGGATGTGTTCCAACTATAGTATCTGAGATGAAATTGTAAAGATCTGTAAGATTTAAAAATAATTTTGTGTATTCTAGTCCTGCAGGTAAATATTTCTCATCTTTCCAAAAAATGTCCTGATTGATTGTCATCGGCAGTGAGTTACTGATGTGAAATCAGAAGTAAGAGTCACTGAGAATATTACATGCCTCCACTCATAAGAGCACATCTTTGGTGGAACGCTGGGCAGGAGCTAAGAGAATTATTTTATCCATCAAAAGGGCCTGTTTTTTCTTTGTTTCTTTTCTTTTTAACATTTGTCTTTGCCTTTCTGTATGTAGATTTTAGTAATTTACACTATTCTTGGAAGCACTTGCCCTTCAAGGGAACAGATGCTGTAACACTGCCAACTTACAATGAAAGCGTCCATGTCAGTCAAACAATGTTGGTTATCCCAGTGCAATAGTGGGAGATGCTTGAGAAATGCAAGTTTGCTGATATAACCAGGATTACATACAAAATTGCTGGGAAACACTATTTCAGTTCATTGGGATAGTCTATTCATTTCTTGTACTTTCAGAATCTGACAGTGTTAGCTCAAACAAAATTTATTACATATCACAAGGATTCTTATTCCCTCTTTTTTCCCCCTCTACTCTAAGGCCTGGTCTATACTAGCGGGGAGGCTCGACCTAAGATACGCAACTTCAGCTATGTGAATACCGTAGCTGAAGTCAACGCATCTTAGGTCAACTTACCTGCCGTCCTCACAGCGGCATTGGTCGACAGCGGGCTCCCCCGTTGACTCTGCCTTGCGCCTTTTGGTGAGCTGAAGTTCCAAGTTGACGGGAGTGCCTCTGGGGATAGATTTATCACATCCTGACGAGACGTGATAAATCGATTCCCCAACAGACTGATCTCTATGCATCAATCCAGCCAGTAGCGTAGACAAGGCCTAAGTCTTTGAGCACTAGTTAATTATGCAGTCCCAAATAATCTCTTTCTTTCTTTCTTTCTTTCTTTCTTAGGTGAGTTAGAGGGGGCTTCACTAATTAGGAGAGCATAAGCAGGCTAAATATAGGAGAAATAGGGCTGCACAATTGTCTTTTACCACTGTCTGCTGTTAAAAATCCCCACCCACTCACTATGCAGAATCAGTGTTATATGGAACACAAAAGTACATGGCTATTCTGAGGAGGAGAGGAATTAAATTGCAGCTTCTCCATACAGTATATGGTCCTGACAAAATGATCCAAATTTGCAGCAAAATGGCATGAGTCAGCTCACTGTCCATAACCAGTGAAACCTTTTTGACTAGTAGCACTAGTGGAGGAGCCACTGGTGAGTGGACTAATGTTACCATGGCAGAGAAGGAAGCCTTGTTGCCGATGCCTGAGGGAGTTTGGAGCTGCCTGCGTCCATACAGTTTTAGTAATCTTTACTTGTGGCAATCAGTGCAACCTATGCATTTGTGGTTACTCTCCTGGCCCTGTCACTGGTTTAACCTTTCTGACTACATGAAAAATCTATGGGAAATTCTACACTCTTGTATAGTCAACTCCTATCCACCCTCAACACCCTTTGACACTCTGAGGATGGACTAACTTTGAAGGGCTAAGCTGGCCTAAAAGGACGCTATACATGGGGGAAATAGGGTTGCTGAAAACTTGACAGGGCTCTGTCTCCTCCTTGCTATGAGTCCCTTAACCCTTTTCTAGACTTTCAGCGTGCTTATATTATGTAGCAGTTGGTTCCTTTCCTAGCCTTCAAACCAGCAGCATTCAGGCTCAGAATAGAGCTATTGGTATATTGCAGGCAGTGAATGTGAGCTAGGACCATAGGTGTGCACACTGGGTGTGCCGGGTGTGTCCAGGCACACCCTAATGTCTCAAAAAAAAAAGTGGCTTTCAATGCAGAGTATGGCGCCTTTAAAATAAAATTCCCTGGGTGCCCACCCTAATGAAATGTGCTGTGCATGCCTATGGCTAGGACAGTGGCACCACCAGAACTACCACATCAGTTTACTCATTTGGGATGAGGAGCAGGAGCTTTCAGCACTTAAGGGTGGGGCAAGGAAGAGCTATGGAAATGAAAGGATTTTGTTTGGTTAAACAAAAAGGAAGGACCAAGAGTGGTGAAGGAGGTAAAGATCCTTCTTGATTAACTCAAAAGGTTTTCTCCTCTGTGGTTTCTAAGGATTAATGGCAACAATCTCTCATAACTAATAGTAAATAACTTGATTTCTTTACAAAGAGAGCACAATAATGGCTAAAGCATGTAGGTATATGAATTCTATTCCCACTTGCAAATGATTTGGTGAGGGGCCTTTGGCGAAAACTTAACCTTGTCTGGGTCTCACTTCCTCATCTGAGAGGAAAAATGCTTACTTTCCTCACAAAGATGTTGAAATTTGTTTAATTACTTGTAAAGCCTTTCATTATGCTTCAGTGGAGAATATTACTGAAACACACACAACTTGGTTTGTACACCAAAACTGTAGTGTTTGGGTCTGAAATAGGTTTAGAATCAACTTTGATGCTAAAACAGGTCTAAGGTTCAGATTTGCATTTGGTGTCTCAGTAATGTTTATTATTCTGGAAAATGTATGACATCAGCTGATACAGAGTGATATTTAAGACCATGAAATATGGCACAAGCATCAAAAGATCAATTATTTTCTGCAGTTTTGAGCCCTCGAGGTGTGGGGGGAAAGAAGAGAAATTCTGCTTTTTTTTGGGGGGGGGGTCTAGTGCCGAATCATATCTTGGGACTTAATTAGAAAACAAAACATCTTTAAAAAAATAGGAGTTCTGATTAGTGAGGTTCCAGTTCTGGCTCATCTTTTTTTCTCTTTAATTTATATTATGCAAATAATTTGAAAGATCCAGCACAAATCTGACAAGATCAGCTGTTCTTCAAATAACTATTAACTGCTTCATGGTGTACTTACCAAGTACAAAGAAATGATACTGTCCACGCCTATCCCCTGGCCCCTAGAGTTAATCACTTTAAATTTAGCAAAAGTAAATCAAGTTTAAAAACTCTAACATTTCATTGCTTATCCCACACAAAATTATCTTTTCCCTGTAGACCACAATCAGAGAGACTCAGAGTATAGTTTTAAATTAAATATTATCCTTAAGGGTTTTGGCAGATACCTCATCATCTGTCATAATTACCTTACCTCTCTAACAAGGGAATTCACCACAATTCTGTATTCTAAATGTTCTCACAATGGAGTCTATGGGATTGTGGGGAGTGCAGAATAGCTCAGCTAGTAAAAACGCATGCTTGCATTTTGGACTGTGCTTTTTAGGCTGAGGTTAATTTGCATTTTACAAGATGAATAGATGTTCTGTATTCTAAAAGTGAACAATTGGTTTGAACCTGAGAGACCCACAGTCCTCATCGCTGGCGATCGCAGTTGCAGGTGTTGAATACTTCCAGGCTCAGGTGCACCACAAACTAGTCAAAGTTCGTCTTCATGACCTGACAATGTATAATTTACAGCTGACTGCAATGACCTTCCACACTATATGAAATTTGGCCATATATTTTTGAGTATGGAGCCCTTAGGCTTTCAGCTTCCTGCTCTGGTAGACAATGTGCTTAATTAAGACACATTTCAATGTGATGGCAGACAATAATCAAAAGGAAAACATGCAAAATATAATTAAAGTGATCCTCACTCAAAGGACATCGAAAGTACACATGCTATGTAAACTCATTCTACTTGCAGTTTCAAATTATGCAAATTCCATATTGTCTAACTTCAAACCCTAAACCTATTTATGTGCTTAAATTCCCTATTCTCTGCTGCACACCTTAGAGGAATTAAAGTCACAATTGAGGGAGAAGGGAGCCAACAAAAATTAAAGCAAGGGCTTTGAAAATGTAAATAGTGAAGGCATTTAAATTATTCCATGCGGAGTTGATTATTACTTTTATAGCATCCCTTTGACAATTGTAATATTTAATATGATAAATCTTTTTTTTTTTTTTTTTGCACAATAACAGCTGCATTACCACTGTATTTGATGTTCAGCACAGTAACTAATTTAGAGTTGCTTGTGAAATATTCTGAAAATAAATCAGAATTAATTCCTTTCATGATGTCATTACTGAAAAAAAGTATATGTAATAGTTAATAGTGGTGTTCATTGTGAAACAATATGTTCTGAATTATAGAAAAAACAATTTCTACACATCTAAGTCTGTGTACTTAAAGAAATTTAAAGTATTTTTTAAAGTACGCTAATGTATCAACAAGATGGAGGAATGCATTCACAAGAAAGAAGGTGCAGACATTTTTAAAAAGCTACCTTCAGCCAGATGCCAAGTATGTAAAATTCTGCATAAAGGATATTAATAAAAAAGATTGTTTACAAACTGCAATACAGGTTATTCAGGATGAAATGTAAAAATCGAAAGCTACTGTTTCACTATAGCAGTAAAGCTATTTGGAGAAGCAATACAATCAGACAAAGTGGCAATAACAGCAGACTGGTTTCTGCAGTAATACCTTTCTTCTTTTTCCTGTGAGTGCGGAGTTACATTAAGTACTAGAGAGTTATTATCTTTTTCTTTTTCCCTGAGAGCTTCATTGCCCTGTTCTGGCAACTTTCTGTCTTGTTAGCTGTTTTATTGTATGATATATATACAATATTTCATGTCAGGTTAGTACAATGCTGGTAATTCATCATATTAGAATTTGCTTTACTACTATCTTAAAAAAAGTTCTGCAACATCTAGATCATATTTGTGCATGTGTATGCCAGAGTTTTATAGAGTTTGATATAATATGTCAGAGGAGATTTGTTCATTTATTCCATTAGTGTCATCCTTTACTATCACAAAATATAACTTTGAACATGCTTCCTATATGGGACTTATGTAAATGAATTAACGAAGTAAACTCCGATCTTGAAGATGCAGAAAGACCTAAATGTATCTCAGATGCTACAGTTTTGATGCATGTGTGTGGGAAGGGTAAAACACAAAGGTACCAAAGCAGCTGGGGTTTAGACATCTAAATTCCGGTTGTAAGTTCTGCTCTAATTCACCAAACTCCTGCTGTCGGCACATAAACTCACTTGGTGCCTAAGTTTTCAGGGTATAAGTTCCCTGGGAATCAACGTGTCTGCCTCTGGGCATGAGCAGTGCTACCTCCCTCTAGGTACCTGGATGCCTCTTTCACGCCCAGGCCCCAGAGCGACTGACGAACTGGGAAAGATAAGTGTTTGCCCACCCAATTCATGTGTGGGTTCCAATCCAATAGAGACCTCTTACCTGACTGAGTATGATTCAAAATCTAGAAGAAGTGCCCGCTTTATAAATTTTAGTCCAATGGTTAAAGCACTCACCTGGGGTATGGGACACAGGATACGGAGCCATTTATTCTCTCTCCTTCTGGCCCAGTCTTTCTCCTTCCCATTGAAACTGGTCAACTTGATGCTGATTGTCTCAGCCCCTAAATCCCTTTGAGTGTAGGCCAAAATCAAATTGCCATAGCTACATGTGTTCTATGCTCTGCAATCTGTGGTATCCTTTCATAACATGGAGGGGGAAATAATTTGGAGATGGAGAAGATATAAGCTAAGAGAGGGACAACAACAAGCTATGTTGGTGCAGGATTCTATTCAGGTAACCCCCTACATAAAAGTTTTGGCATTCCAAAGGTATTAAATTTGTGGACATAGGTCCAAACTCAGCCATAAGAGAGCAGCTGAACTGAATTTGTTTTCCTGTAACAGTGGCAGAATTTGGCCCTGATGCTTATTGTTCATGGTGCTATAATAAAATAAAAGCTCTTTGAGATGAACAGAGAGGTTTGATTTGAACTCAGATCAAAAATGTATCTTCTGGTTTAAGAATAAATTTAGGAAATTCTTCCCCCCTCCTCTATGCTATTTTCTATATATGTAAGCAAAACATTTAGCATGTGAGTTTATTGAAAATATTCCAGGTGTCTTCCTTGTGCAAACCTTTTAGAGATTGCATTTATCTCATGCTTTACACTGCCACTACTGTGTTTAATTGATTTTGCAATGTGAGAGTTTTAACATTAAAACATTCTTATTTATGTTCAACATCTTCTCAGTAGTACCGGCAGTCATATTTTTCGGGGAAAGAAATGAACTGAAGGGGCTCCAACAGATCCTTGAAAGACAAACTCAAGGATGAAATGCTGACACAGCTGTCTTTATACGGCATCATCTCTTAGGGTAGTTGTGTCTGGTCTTCAGTCCTATAAAAATGAGGGAAAATATTGGTAAAATAATGCAGAGATCATTCAGCATAAGGTTCTATTCTTTGCTTATTCAAGTGGAATGTTTCCTCATGCACATACTGTACTGTATATGTTGTCTGTGTCTGCCTGGGTAATCAGATCAAACTAGGGAGGGCTTTTGCACACATTTGTTAGCATTTTTTTAAAAAATCAAGGCCTAAATATGCTATCTTTTCTGCTGTCTAGTAAAGCTGCATTCATTTACACATGTGTACTGAATGGGATTTTTAAATTAAGCCATTCTTTTCAGTGAGTAAAGGTACAAGAGTTTAAGGATAAGGTCTCACGGAGAGCCGTTTAATTCCTAGTGTAGCCTGCAGTAAACAGAGTGTTTCCAGCTCTCAGTACGTATCTACAGAGCACATTGGCTATTGCTGTTTGCCCAGTGTGACGTTATTGACATAATCTGGAGCCATATAGATCATTGTTGCAATCAAGGTCCTGGAGAGGCACCAAATCTTATATAAATGGGGTCATATAAGGTGTCTAAGACCAGGTTATGGTTTGCTGGTTATGATGATGCTGTCTGTATGCATGTATTTAAAGTTATGGACATTGGCTCTATACTTTCTGTGTATCCAACTTATACTATGCTTCTGAGTGACATCTGAGACAAGTTGGTGTTACCTCTGCCTCGCCTGCTTGAAGGACCATCAGCTATACAACTAACCCATTGAGAGAAGGCAGACACCCCTTGTCACTCAGTAAGGTATGCACAGACTTGCCCATGTGACTCCAAACTCCATTTTGCTGTAATTTTCCACAGTAAGAACAAAGAGGTGATCTTACACCTGGAAAAGACTATAAAAGGCAGATGCCCCATCTCCATCTTGTCTTCAGTCCTGCTTCTTGCCTCTAGAGGGACTTTGCTGCAAACTGAAGCTCCACACAAAGGACTGGATGACCCATCCCAGCTGTGGATGTACTCCAGAGACTTGATTTGAACCTGTAGTTTATTCGATCACCGCTACAAGCCCGAACCAAGAACTTTGCCCTTACTGTATGTAATTGATTTCATTTAACCAATTCTAGCTCTCACCTGTCTTTTTCCTTTTATGAATAAACCTTTATAATCTAAAATCTAAAGGGATTGGCAACAGTGTGATCTGTGGGTAAAGATCGGATTTGTATATTGACTTGGGTCTGGGGCTTGATCCTTTGGAATCAGGAGCACTTTTTTTCTTTTACTGGGGTATTGGTTTTCATACCATTTGTCCTCATAATGAGTGGCTGCTGGTGGTGATACTGGGAAACTGGGAAGAAAATGAGGAATACTTTATTTCAGCATAAGCTTTCGTGGACTATATTGAAAGCTTATGCTGAAATAAACTGGTTAGTCTCTAGGGTGCTACAAGTATTCCTTGTTTTCTTTACGGATATAGACTAACATGGCTACTATTCTTAAACCCGGGAAACTGGAGTGTCTAAGGGAATTGCTTCTGTGACTTGTGGTTAGCCAGTGGGGTTCAACCAAAGTCTCCTCTGTTTGGCTGGTTTGGTTTTCCTTAGATGTGGAAAAAACCCAGCCTTGGGCTGCAACTGCCCTGCTTGAAGCAATTTGTCCTGAATTGGCACTCTCAGTTGGGTCCCGCCAGAACCAGCACTGTTAAACCCCAGGAAAGAAGGTGATTAAGGGAAAAATCACAAGAGACAAATTTAACATTAAAACTATTGTCATGTGCACTGCCTCATCAAAGCTGACAGTAATGGTCAATATTATAAAAGTATCCCCTCCTGCTCTCATCAGTAGCTGTTATCTCAGGTCTGATGCCTGAAAGTCTGAAAGGCTTTGATTGTAAATTAATAACATTTTAATCTGACAAGAATATGAATATTTCTGAATGCTAGAAAAAAGTATGGATGACAAATTGTCATAGTTAGATGACAACCTAACAAATTAGATAAGAAAATCTTACACACACTCCTGAATTCATGCATCCAAATGGGAATTTTAATGTACAACTTTTTCAATAGTTCCCCTAAACTGAGACATTCAAGCAGATCTTTTCTTCAGGGTCCTGAGGTGGATCCAGTGTATCTTAGCTTCCCTGCCAATCTGTCAGCCATGGTACAAAGCACAAACAGCCCTTCTTCAAGATTTCATGTTTCCCCCAGGACTGGTACCAGCTTTTTTGCTGCCCTAGGTGGTGAAGGAAAAAAAGCCACAGAGATGCTGCCATCAAAATGCCGCCAGCAGTGGAAGTGGCATTGAGTTGCTGCCAGCAGCAAAAACCATGAGGAGCAGTCACTGCCAAACTGCCGCCGATGGAAGTGGCATTGAACTGCCACCGAATTGCTGCCGAGACCGCCAATTCCCTGCCCCCCCCCAACTCCCGCTGCCCTAGGCAACTGCCTAAGTTGCCTAATGGCTAGCATGGGATCTGTTTCACCCCTCACCCCTCCTCCCCCCCCCGCAAGAAAGAATAACATCAAACATTTCAAAATCAGAGCATGTTAGTCAAAGTCATGAAGATTTATAGGATTTCTAGCTATTTAATGTAATCTCAGCTCTATAGTAAATTCCCCGGATGTGAACAGGACACATGAATAAATTCTCTCTCTTAACATCTAAGTAAAATTCTGAAGGGAAAAAAAAATGCCCTGAATAATTAATTATGCATGGGAAGTTAGCTCCAGCAAGAGTAGCTTGTCAGGTACAGCTAATGCAAGCAACGCTTGACCTAGAGATTTTCTAATGTCTATTTCAGTAAAATTGAAACCATTTTTCATGCCTTTTTTACTCTTCAGTGCTTCCTCTGAACACTTTTGTTTTACTTAAACATAAAATGAAACTATGGAGCAGGGTTTGGGTTTTTTTTTATATACAACTTGCAGACCTTGCTTTTCAGCTGGTTAAAAGAGTTACTCTGATTTAAATCTTAATTACAATGATGATTTGGTACGTCATCAGTATATCTTGTCTGCATCAGGCCATTAATGTGTATGGAGGTAAAAATGGAGATCAGATATAGTCTGTCAGAAAATGTTTATGTAATAATGCAAAGGGCCAAATTAGAAAGAAGTATGTTTGATAATTGATATATTGCTCACATCATTCTACTAAATAGTATGTATTTTGACGATTCATCATCATGCAAATCTGTTTGCTACACAGATAACTATCTCCTCTTACTAATGAAAATGACAAACTGTTCCTAGATGTTTATCTCAGTAATTCAAATGCTATAGATACCATACTGATAAAATAAAGGCCCTTTTTCTTCTTTATCGGTAGAATTGCATGAAATGGGAAATATGCTTTAAAAGCAAGGAAAATTGTACTATATCTATGCCAGAGTGAGGCTTTTGAATTTTCTGAAGATTGAATTATTCAAATATTTTGTTTGAGCAATCCATACTAATTAATATCACTTTATTGTATGTTACAAGAAGTCTGAGGAGGAGTGATGATTTGGAGAATTTTTCTATAAAATTTTCATTCAGGTTGGCCTTGAATTCAGTATTTGTTCCCTTCAGAATAAGGTATTTAGAGAGAGATGGATTTAAGAGGTCTAGAGAGGGGAGAATGTACTCCTAAGTGTGGTTGAAAGATTGAATACCAAAGTAGTTTCCCCAAGCAGCGATAATCACATGAACACAATCAGAGCATCCTCATTGCTAGTTTTAATTTGTGGTCTATATATTGTGGCATGGTACTATGAATGCAATGTTAGCTCTGAATGCTATGTATCTGCAAATTTAATGTATTGTGCATAAAAGTAAGGCAACTCAAGAAGGGCCTAAGGCATTTTGCAAGAGTAAAGTCTCACTGTCTGTCATATATTCTGTGTGGTCAGTCAATATGCTTTTTTAAATCAATTCACAAACCATAAAGAAACACTCTTTGGAATTTAGGTTGAAAGTGTGCTTCAGTGGACTTTGGCTGATATTTCCAAAATTGTACACTTTCCTAAGGGAAAAGTCTACTTTTAAAAATCTAGATAGATAGAATTTCTGTCTGGAAATACAGAAGTAACGGATCCACTCAGTTCCCTGATTAGCATATTAATCCACTCAGTTCCCTGATTACCATATCAGTAGAATTGCATGAAATGGGAAATATGCTTTAAAAGCAAGGAAAATTGTACTATATGTGTGCCAGTGAGGCTTTTGAATTTTCTGCAGATTGAATTATTCAAATATTTGTTTGAATTACTGCATGGAAAGCAATCCATACTAATTAATATCACTTTCTTGTAAGTTACAAGAAGTCTGAGGAGGAGTGATGATTTGGAGAATTTTTCTATAAAATTGCATTCAGGTTGGCCTGAGGGAAAAGTCTACTTTTAAAAATCTAGATTGTTAGAATTTCTGTCTGGAAATACAGAAGTAAGGGATCCACTCAGTTTTCTGATTAACATATTCTTCCTAATGCAACATTACCCATCTGACTAACACCACCCAATCAACTTTAACATTGCATTATTGTGCTTTTTTTTTACTTCAGTGGAAACAGATTATGTAATATATAACACATACTTATAAACATTCTGTTGGATTTACATATTTATTAAGGTCCTGATCCTGCGAGTGATAATGCACCTACCCAAAGATTTACTGCCCTCATTGGTGTTCTGTGCAGATCTGGTTACAGCTTCTGTCCCTAAATGGACAGTTAACATTTCAAAAGGAATATAATCATAGGATATAATATACTATTACACGTTTGCAGTTTAATGGATTTGGATTATAATTAAGAATGACTGATCGATTTAGTGTTGTGATGTGTGCAATTTTATGGTGTTGCACTCTTATGTGATACATATGTACACTTTTACTTTTTGTACTTTATGTAGCAATAACTTTATGTAAACATATAGCAAAAAATAGTATGTATTAAGTACTATAGTAGTATATTACTCTTTTAGCATATTGGATATGGATCCTTTGATGAAAAGGGATTTTAGAATAGAATTTTAATCTTGCATATATTTTGCAAGGTTTAAGGGTCAATGTTAAGGTTGGGGGCGATATAGATTAGTGATGGAGTAGTAGTTAATGAAGAGGGGTTAGACTCCCTTGCTTGCAGTCAGTAGCCTGTCAAATTTATATTTGTAAACCTTTAGACATAATATGAATAGCACTTTGTATTCAAATTAAAATATCTGTGATTGTGACCAAGATGGCAACTGCAGATAATAGCAACGGCACGGAGGGCTGGGGAGAACAAAATAATGCATGCTGCTATTTAAAAAACATAAATCCCTACACAGAGCATTTCCCTGCTCTGGTCTAGTGTACAGAGAGTTATGACTGGAACTTTCTTCAGCCTGTTATTAAAAGAGAACAAAACAAAACAGAAAGTAAAAGGATAATAAAATGGCAAATATTCCTTACTTTACTAAGTCTCTTAGGCAATATAATGTAACCAGTTTGTTTCCCACTTGCCTGAGACTTGGAAAAACTTCCTCTTCCCCCACCATAGCTTTCTTGTGACCTCTGTTTATAAACCAGTTCTACTAACTTGCAGGTTAATGTAAGTATGAAGGTTATAGGAACCCTGCTTTCCTAATAAAAGTTATATTATAAGCACTTTATTTTATATCTTTATAGTTCATCCCATTCTTAGCAAGGCTAGCAAATGAAATGTGGGGTTTGTAGACCATGCAACTTTGGAGACTTGGTGGGCCACAAAAAATGTTTGAGAAAATAGCTAGGAATGTGTAGAAATTGCCTTCACTTTATACCCCATATCTGATATATTTTTTCTCCTGAAGAAAATTTCTACCCTGGAGTAAGATGTAACGTGAAATTTCTAAGGGATTGGTGTGTTTTGGGGGGATCTCGGGGGAAGGGGTGAACTGTAAATTGTGTAGCTAATGCTACATAATGGCATATTGATGTTTTGTGATGTTAAAAAATAGTGATGTATTTCTCTTGTGCTTTTCAAGATTCTAAGCAATGTTCACCTACACTTTTATTCTTCTCTCAGTTTTCAGGCTGTGAGGCCTTGATCTTCCTCTTATTAAGATTTCCGATCTTGTGTTGATTTAATTAAACCGTATACTATAGTTACCATTAGTTGAAACTAATTACTTTAACTTAATCCCTAAAGATGTAATGATGCAATATTGTTCTCATTTGCATTCCTTTTGATAATCGTCATTGCTTAGGACTGATGTTCCCGAACTTGCCAAAGAACTTAAAGCAATAAATGCTATGTTCTTTGCTCAGTTGAAGTTCATCCATGAGACTTCATTAAAATCAGTGGGTGTGACTGAGGGCAAAATGTGGTCCTGACCAACATTCTGTTTTCTTCATCAGGGTTTTCCTGTTAGAGCTGAGAGAGAACACAGTATGGGATAGATCCTCAGCTGACATAGCTCCATTTAAATCTTTTGAGCTATGCTGATTTACACTAGCTGGTAATCTGCCCTAGAAGTTGCAAATTATAGGTCTTAATGTACAACTTCAGAGGTGGATGTTTCCTTTTAAACATTTGGGACTTTACTGCCATCATAGCAATTCTTAACCTTACTGTTCATCCTGGATAGAAAAAAAGACCAACCACTCCTCTCCCCACACCTAATCTTCATGTGAGTTTCAGACCATTGAAGGTATGTGGGAAGCAGGGCGGATGATTTTTGGAGTACTGGGAACTGTGAGCCACCTTGTTACCCCGTATCTAACAAGAGGCAGCCTTGTCCATGGAGACTGGATGTTTACTCCCTAACACCACCAGCCTGTTAGCCATTCAGGCATGCTCCTCTGAGCTATGTGAGTCCTGTGTTCTCCCTGTGGGTTAATAGGTGCACCATAGTCCCCAAGTCCCCTTGAAGTGTACAGGCTACTCTCAGAAATCTCTGCTCACAAGGAACAGAAGTACTCCAGTTTATGAGTTTTACCTTAAACCACTGCTCCTGTATAACACACAGCATTTGTGATTACTTACAATAAAGCAAGAGAATATATTTAAGAAAGAATAGTGACTCCACTAGAAACAAGAGAGTGGTGAAACAAATGGATACAATATAAAACAAAATCATAAAACACAAACTAGGGCCTACACTTATTAAGAGTTGCCTTTACTATCTAATAAAGTAGGTTTTGCTGGCCAAAGTTCAGTCTGTTGAAGACCTGGCTGGCTTCCCCAGGAACCAGGATCCAATCTTTCATGAGACAACCCTGCTGAACAAGATGTCTCCTCACTGAACAGATGCAGTGTGTCTTTCTCCACTCTGTTATATACTGAATCAATCTTTTTGCCTTTTTTTCCACAGAGAGGGATAGCCCAGGTTTGTTTGTTATTCCCTTTTTACCTCCAAGCAGTTTTGATTGTTTTCTGTTGTCTTTGATGATATTCGTTGACTGTTCAGAGATAAGGCAAGAGTAGATAATTGAGCCTTGCATTGAATCACCAGGGATGGGTGGCAACTCCTTCCTGCTTGAATTGGCAATCACTGAAACTTGTGATTTTCATCATCAGGCATAATTTTCCGTATGGTTGCATTATCCCTTTAATATTACCCGTACACACACATCACAATGATTATGAATATTGATAAGTTACAAATTTTCAGTAATGACCTCACATGCTACTTTTTATGGATAAATACCATGAAAGTGATGCATTAGGTATGGCAAGTTTACCAGGTCTGAGATGAGTTGCTTGTGAGAAACAGTGAACCCTTTGACAGTGGGCATCGGTGGGCCTCAATGTCACAAGAGAAAAAGGATGAGGAGGGAAATGTTCACTTCTCCTACGTGGGTGTATTTTACACCAGGCACTAGCCAACATAGATCTAGTGCCATGTTTCTTATCTGAGAATCTACGCTGGGAAAAACTCCTATATTGAATAATTTACTCAATAGTTAATGGGAAATTATCCACAAAACATTTTTTAAAAGGATAGGCAAGGGATAATAGTTCTATGTATTTTTTATGCATTATTCTTCACCAGATAGGGGACCTGGGGTAGGACAATGTGACAGTATGAGTAGTAGCCTTTCTCCCACTCATGCTACTCTTGTTTCTTGTCTTTGTTTAAATAAAAGATTGCTGTTTCAATGTTTATACAGGATAGTATGGTGGCATAATACCATTTCCACTGACACTTAATCTTCTTTCCAGATCCTCACATTGCACTCCACTTGTCAATATAGGGACACACTGGGACAGCCGGGATATAAATGCATGATTGTTATTACATACATGTATTGCAGTAGTGTGTAGGGGTTCCCCTTTATGAACGAGGATGCCCATGGTCCCAGCCACTGGAGAAAACAACAAACAAAAGATTGCTTTGTGGGGCAGAGACCAGCTGAGTGCCACAGATATGGATACATGCAGGCAAATGGAAAAGCACAAGGAAACAATAAGACAATATTGGTCAGCAAGATCAGCAGCAGTCACAACTCACCAGCTACCTTTCAACATTATTGTTTTTTGTAGGATCTACAGCAAAGGAGATATTTAAGGAGCGGTTTGAAGGAAGATGAGATGGCTTTGTGGAGGTTTACCAAGAACAACTCCAAAATGCAAGGGGCAGCATGGGAGAAAGGAAAGATAAAATTCTAACAAGTGAGCAATGATGCTTAGTAGCATTGGCTGTTTCATGAGAGTTGACCCAGTTTAACCTTGATCTACAGTAGTGCTCATGGGAAAAGCAGAGAAAATGTAATTTTTCCCCTCCCACCCCATACTTATCTTTCCACATTGGAATTTTGCCATTGAGGCTTCTTTGGCTGTGTGCTGCAGTGTTGATGTGTTGATCTCTAGTATATGCATTAGAATAAAAGCTCTCATTCCCTCCTAGAAAACGTCAAATACAGATATTGCAATACTTAGCCACTGAGACCTAAACACCCAACATTTGCCTTCCTGTGGAGGATATGTTCTTAGCCAATAGCAAGAGTTTGAAATTTGGATGTCTGGTGCCATATAACCAGTTTGTTCTAGGTGGGCCTTGTTGGCCATGGCAGGCAGTCAACCTAGAAGAAGGTTAACTCTGATGTCAAACCGAGAATGTTAGGTCTGTCCAGCTGGTTTGTAAAAGTTGTGCCAATCAAACACATGCTATAGGTCTCTGTCTTCAGGAATTATTGAGGGGATGTGAATTTTCATGGCATTCCAAATAATTAAGGTGTTTGGGTTTCCTTTTGGTGTGTCACTGAAATAAGATTGATTTGCTTGGGGAATGGATAGTGTCTGAGTATCTGCAGAAGTGTGTGATGAGGAAGTCCATGTATGCTGGTATATGATTTTACTCTTTCTGTTCGTGAATCTTCTGGTTTTAATTTGGCATTGTTATTCCTTAGCAGTAATCACTTTTGTGGTTTTTGTGTTTTGTTAAAAATATCTTTCTAATAAAGAAACTAGGAAGAAAGATGCTCTGTGAAAGATGTCCATTTTCTCCCAATATTCCTGGTAGGAGTGAAGCCACAGGATTCCCTCAGTTAAGAAAGATGCCATTTCCCTACTGCCTTGGAGATGGAAGCCTTAGAAAATTCCATCACTTAGAAAATCTGTTACTCTGTTTGAGAAGCCAAAATGACCTCAGGTAAAATGAACATCCTGATTCTGTGGTTTTCCCCTTCCTCATTTTAGTTACTTCTGCTGAACTACTGCAAACCGATTTGAGTAAAGGAATGAATTGTTAATTTTCTGTTTTTCAATCACAGTTTGTCTGTATTGGCCCTCATTACATCAGAGTCTTCCAAGCTTTATTTTATTTATCCTCACACCACTCCTGTGAAGTAGGAACTTTATCCCATTTTACTAGTGGGAATCTGAGGCACAGAGAGACTGTCATTGGTCCAAAATCACACAGGAAGTTTGTCAGTACATCTCCCACCCTCTCCAACTTTCAGACTAGTGTACTAACTGTTGAATCATCCTTCCTTTCAACACTTTATAAACTGAACCTAACAGCACCCCCTTTTCCCCTGCAAGAGCAGTCCAGTTCAGGGGGTATAAAAGAACAAACCCAGATGTAATCCCTCTGCACCATCTTCTTGCCTGTTGGTTGCAGCTAGGGCTAAGCAAATTCCCATTTTCTTTTTTCTGTTTTCTGGCAGTTCAAAAAATAATCAGAAAAAATATTTGATTTGATCCAAAAATAATCTGAAAATCTCTCTCCACCCCCAATGAGAGAATCAGAAAAACTGACAAATTTCATTTTGAGTTGAACAAAACATTTTGCTTATTTGCGGGGTGGGGGGAGGGGGAGAGAAGAAGTAGAGTCACCATACAGACACAGGAGGAATAAACTCTTTGTCCGTAAAAATTCATCCAGAGCCACATGTCTTACTGCTGCAGCTATTGCTACGCCCCTGCCAGCAACAGAGGTTCTCTCAGATAGCTGTTAATCACCTTTAGTCACCCCCTCAAGGTGACCTATTATCTGACCGTCCTGGCAGAGTGAGCTCCCAGAGTCATTGCTTCCCAGGATAAATTCCCTTGTCCTATAAGTATTGCCCAAATTCTTTGTTCGTAGATGTATACATTTGAATTTACCTATATTGAAATACATATTATTTGTTTGCGCCCAGTTTACCAAGTGATTTAGATCACTCCAAGTCAATGATCTGTCCTCTTCCTAATGTATCATTCCCCCAATTTTGTTGTCGTCTTCAAGCTTTATCAGTGATGATTTAATGTTTTCTTCCAAGTCTTTGATAAAAATGTTATAGAATTGGGCCAAGATCCAATTCCTCCGAGACTGTGCTAGAAACATACCTCCTAGATGTAATTGTAAATGAGGAATATTCATTTTGAGTCCCATCAGTTAGCTAGACTTTACTTCATTTAATGTCTGCCATGTTAATTCTATATTTTAGTTTATTCATCAAATGTTCTGCTGCACCAAATCAAATGCCTTACAGCAGTCTAGGTGTACCTCATCAACACTGTGATCTTTATCAACCACATTTGTAATCTCATAAAATCAACTTAATTTGACAAGATCTGTGTTTTATAAACACATTGTGACATTGCACCCCATAATGCTTTATGGAAATATGCTTATGAATGTAAATAAGATATAACTGGAATATGTTTTATGATACATACACCACCTAACATCTCTACAGAGATTATGATCTAGTGAATATGTTCATCCTATTTGTATGCATGTATCATTTATGTATTCAAAGTTATGAATATTGGCTATGTAGCTGTTTAATTTTAAGGAGCCTCAATGAAGCAGTTGGTCAGCTTCCTGAGAAAAGACTTTTCTAAGTGCCCTAATCAAGAAACACTTAAACCAGCAATGAACTTGGAGATGCCAATCCACATCTGAGCTTTCCCAGGAATGTGGCCTGACTGGTAAGGAATTCAGTCATGCATGGACATGTGACTCCAAAACTCCATCTTGTAGCTGGGGTTTTACACAGGGGAAAGAGGAGGACCACCCACAAGAGAGAGTCTATTTAAGCCCCTGGGAAACCCCTCCATTTTGTCCTCAGTTAGTTCAAGAGAGAACCTCTGGGGGTGGAGTGGCTACCTGAAAGAGACTGGAACAAAGGACAGTAACTACAGGGATGTGAGTGATTGCTGGACCAGACTAGAAGGAGTCTATTCTGTAAAAGAGACTTATTGGAACATCTCTGCAGGTGAGATTTTATCTGTATTCAGCTTCTTACTGTATTAGGTTTAGACTTAAATGTTTTGTTTTATTTTGCTTGGTAATTCACTTTGTTCTGTCTCTTACTACTTCAACCACTTATATCCTACTTTTTGTATTTAATAAAATCACCTTTTACTTATTAATTAACCCAGAATATGCATTAATTCAGGGGGGGGGGGAGAGGGACAAACAGCTGTGCATATCTTTCTTTCAGTGTTATAGAGGGTGAACAATGTATGAGTTTATCCTGTATATGTTTTATACAGGGTAAAATTGATTTATTTGGTGGTTTGGATTCCATTGGGAGCTGGGCATCTGAGTGTTAGAGACAGGAACACTTCTTAAGATGTTTTTAGTTAAGCCTGCAGCATTCAGGGGACATGGCCCAGACCTGGGTCTGGGTTTGTAGCGGGCAGCCATGTCTGACTCAAACCAGGCAGTGTTCTGAAATCCCAAGCTGGCAGT
This sequence comes from Dermatemys mawii, assembly GCA_007922305.1. Classification (NCBI taxonomy): domain Eukaryota; kingdom Metazoa; phylum Chordata; order Testudines; family Dermatemydidae; genus Dermatemys; species Dermatemys mawii. The sequence goes on from ML677334.1 coordinate 15,874,240, forward strand.
GAATATGGCTCAGAGGTAGTTTAAGAACATCAGTTGGCAGTTCCCAAGGGGTTTTCTGTGATCCAAACATCACACACACATAGATTGGCATAAATTCTATTATTCTTCTTTAATTCTTTGAATTCTATATCAGTCACTTCATTATCTTACTAGGGTTTAATGTCAGACTAACAGGCCTATAATTACCCATTTGCCCTTTTGAGATATTGGGCCATTTAGCTTTCTTCTATTCTTCTGGAAATTCTCCAGTGTCCCAAGTCTTGATGAAAATCAACATTAATGGTCCAGAGAGTCCTCAGACACTCTTTTTTTAAGTTTTTGGAATCAAGTTGTTTAGACCTGCTAATTTTAAAATGTCTTCCTTTAGTAGGGGACCACTATATAATGCACATCCTAAGGAAAAGCTCCATGTGCTTAAGCATGTCTTTGACCTTGCTCTCATTGCTTCTGGAATATAAGGCACCATCAATTAGATGTAGGAAGCGAAACAATCTTTTCCCCACTTCACAAGAAACAGAATTGCATTTGACTCTCTCTTTATTATGACTCCTACTGAAATAATAACTCACTCCATTGTGACTTATTCATTAGCTTTATTGCACATTATAATAAATGGATACAAAAATGTTTACAAGCATTTGCTTACCAAGCATAGATGCATTTTTTTCTTTAAGTGGTGCCAAGCTGTGACAATTTTAAAATAAGTGATATTGAAAAATATGGGTGAAGGTTTAAATGTCTCAGGTTCCATGCTGCCCAAGTGAGATACTTTAAAATGACTTGAAAATGAGACTCAAATTAGTTTCGCTACAAATGAGTAACAGTTTCAGATTCCTCCAGTGACTCCTGCATGAATAGTTCTTACATGCAGAGGCGTCTGGAGACTCCTGCTATTCCCTGCTTAAGCAGGGAGAGGTTCAAAGGTCTTCCCTCTGGTGTTTCTCTTCCCACGTCCAACATTTGTCTCCAGCTGCACTGCATGTGTTAGCAGTAGCTACAGTATCAGTGAAATTATAAAACGTTGCAAGCTCTGAATTGCTGGCACAGAAACTAGCTTCTAGAGGTTCAGCTGCTGTAAATTGCCATACCTCCATTGACTTTAATGGGAGCTAAATTGATTTACACCAGCTAAGCACCTCACTTTGTGATATTTTGTTAATTTTCAGACATTCTGTTGGAGTGGGTGCATGCACACTATAGAGAGAAGTAGAAGACCAAAGGGACAAAGTTAATGGAGGAAGAGGAAAGGGGGGTTAGAAAGACCAATAGCAATGAGGAAACTCATCATAGGGGGGGAAAAAACCTAAATTAAGACTTTGGTCACACTCTTGAATTATTTTTTTTCAGGGGTGGGAAGGTGGATGAGGGTTGGGGTAGAGGACAGGAAGGAAGGCTCAGATCAGTCCTGTTAAGTAACTCTTCCTTCTCCCTGACTGCAAGTTCCAACAAGTTTGTTAGTTAACATTTCTAGAATCTTAAGGTCTCAAAAGCTGTGACTTCTTTTGCCTGGCTGTTGTCTTCAAATCTCACACATTACTGCTTTTCTGAAAGAGGCAGTTATTGAGGTATCAAGGGAGGACAGAGACTTGTAACTCCTCATTATAAACAGGAGAATTAGGCACAAGGCATTTTCAGTGATGCCGTAGTGAGAAAGTGTAATGTACCACATAACTTACTCCATGGAAAGGAACAATCGACTGCATATTATGCAGCACTTTTTAAATGCTAGGAATAATGGATGGGACTAGTATCCCCTTCAGGGACTCAGGGGGAAGGTAATACAGTAGAAAATACTCTTGAATATGAAGTATGCGCTTGTGATATGATTCAAGGCCTCATACACAATAGTTGTTTCCAGACATCCTAGTTCCTGTTATAGGTCCTACATGTTCAGCAATTCATCCTTCCTTGCTCTTTTTCACAGGGGTAGGGGGCTACTAAATATGCACACCAACTTGTATTTCTGTGGTCTGGATGTTGTGCAATGCTGAGGAGTCATGGATGTTAACTGTGGCTTGCTGAATAAGTACCAGGACTCTCACATCGACTGTGTGGAGGTTTTTCTAGCAAGGACTGCATGATGATTGAACTATATCAGCCTGCTGAGTAGTGGCAGCTTCACTAGCACTTATTTTGTAACTATAGTGGTCACTGACATTCTAGTCCTGTGCCTTACCATCCTTCAATGGGTTCCACATTTTCTGCATTCATTCGGTCCCCTGCAGCCATACAGCTCACTGAGGGTATGTCTTCACTACCTGCCAGATCGGTAGGTAGCGATCTATCTATCAGGGATCGATTTATTGCGTCTTATTTAGACGCAATAAATCGATCCCCAAAGGCTCTCCCCATCAACTTCGGAACTCCAGCTCTCCAAGAGGTGCAAGCGGAGTCGACAGGGGAGCTTGCTGCTGCCATGAGAATGCCAGGTAAGTCGACCTAAGATGTGCCAGCTTTAGCTACATTATTCACACAACTTCAGCAGTGTGATCTTAAGTCAACCCTGCTGCCGTTAGTGTAGACCAAGCCTGAGAGCTAATAAAAGAAGTTACCTTATCAGCTCCCCAAGAAGGCTGGTATGATTTCTGCCCTCGGTTGTCTCTGGAGCAGCTATACATGAGCTGACTCTACAGAAATGCAAACACCTTCTTTTCAAGAGTGATTATGCAGGAAATTGACTGTATAAAAATATCCGGTTACTCAACCAATCTGTATCTTGTGTGTATTTCGAGTTGTATAATTTTTAGTGCCAAATATAGGTTGTTGCTGCCTTTTACTTCTGCTTTCTATCTAGAGTGATAGTGAGTTGGTCTTTTTGGCTTGTGGATCATGTAATAGAATTGTCAACCAAATTCTAACTTAGTTTTCCTTAGCAAAGGCTCATAGGCTAAGGATTGTGGTTCCAGATTGTGAGCAGTTTCACTAACTTACACCACCTTTTCACAATTCCATTCCTCAATATCTCCTTTTGTGAATATATTGTACTACTCTGTGAAAAAGAGGAGGAATGCCAAAGGCCACCTCTCCAGCATGCTGAAAAAAGAGCAGAGGTGAAAGGACAAACTATTCCACCTTTCTTGGTGGAATCTGTGAGTCTTGAAATCAGAGTTACTGAAAGCACTACAGGAAAATAGTACCAGTGTGTTTTCTTGATGGCTAGTGACAGCAGCAAGGTGTTCTTGGTGGCTCTATTGGTTGTAGAATGTACTACCATGAGAAATCAAGTTGAGCCCAATCTTTCACCATTCAGATAAGGAAGCTCATTTCATCTCTTTTAGGAGACATTCTCCTAACAGCAAAGTTGTGCAATGAGTCCTGAAACCTGTCTCTGGTGTAAACCAAATTGCTCCAACTACTAGTAAGTGAAGTTTACTGGAGAAATTTGAAATAAAAAAAAAATAGTTGAATGTAGACTCTCCACACACCTCCACTCCTCAATAAAAGAATAATTTCATTGCAAAATTTACTGCAGAGTTGGTCAAAACATGTTGAAATTAAAAATGATCATGAGATTTTTGTTGACATTTACAATTTCAATGGAAAAAATAGATAACATTTATATGGAAAAGGTAATGAAAGCGTTGACCCATTTTTTGACCTGTAAGTATGTTTATCAAATTATGTGTGGAAAGAGAATTGTTATATTTTAATATTTTTATGTAGTAGTTTTTACCTTGTATTTTCAATTGCTTATAACTATACTCCTTTTATATATTCATTTACATCAGAGTTTACTAATGAGTGAGCCAGGAAAAACTCAGCTTAGTTTAAAGGTGCCAGAGTGAATTTGCAAGGCTGGCAGTTGCTGCAAACTGAGCAAATCTGATGTCATTAAAAGATGGTTGAAAGTCTGCAGTGAAGGACAGCATTAGAATCTTGCTTTCAGTAGTCACATACAGTGCAGCCTCCACATGTGGCTTGAACAGCATCATTCAAGGAGCAATATTGTAATACTCATGTTACTTTGTTCAGCACATTTTGTGTGCATTTTGGCCACTCTTTTCATTCCATAATACACCATGAGCAGATGTTTCTTTAACATAACTTACTGGGTGAAATCCTATCGCCATTGAAGTCAGTGTCAAAACTTCTGCTGAATTCTGTGTGGGCGAGCATTTCATCCTACAGTCTCTGCTAATATTAATGGCTCAAGTTACACTGTCTTTGAATACAATTGATATTTAAAATGGGATAGGAAATAGTTTCTTTGGCAACAAGAAAACAACAAGTGAAAAGCATGAATGGAACAATGATTAACATACAAGAATCTTAATGTGGAACACTCACATTTTGACTTCAGCCACCACCTTTGACCTTCTTTTCCCATGATATTGTAATGCTATAAAATTTGCCTGAAGTCCGAGCTGTGGTAAATCACATATACAAAGTAATATATGAAGTTTCAAACAGCTGGCTATAGAAATGAGAATAAAATGATATCTTACATTGAAATGACAGTTTCATTTTGTACAGTTTCTTTTAAGCTATGAGAATGAGTCAAATTTTAATTTTCCAAAATGACAGCAATGAAGTGCTATCTGACAAATCATTTCAAACTGAAAGTATTAATCAGAGAGCCTGCACAAATATAGATGATTATTATTCCAAACAATCTGAGAAATTAAGAGTTCCAAAAAGGTTCTCGCTGATGAATGAATACCTATCTTCACACTTATTGAAGTCAGGATTTTTTTTTCTGTATTGAGAGATGCTTTATGTGCGTTTTATGTATAATCTTAAATTTCTCTTACTGTACCACACAAATGTTCAGGAGCATCTAGCCTCTTATAGACAGGCTGCTTTTCTTATTCAGAAACTATCTCTAGTTTCTGAGCTTACCTAGCCACCATTCTTATCAATGGAGACTGTAAGTCAATACTGAGACATCCTGAACACTTTTAATGCTCCAGTATTGCACATTTTTTTAATGAGGTAGATGTATTAAGCCAAAAGTGTTACATTTTCAGAAGAAAAAGTTTGCTTGAACATCGCTAGAAGTCTAGTTTATAATGAAAAAGAAAGTACATAAGGGGCAGTCTCTATATTCAGAGATCTCTAAAATAATTAGAGCCAGTGGTGTAAGCTAATGGCAGATGGGCAAAGTCTTGTATAAACTAAAAAATATTCCTGGCATAGCTCTACAACTATAGCTATACCAATACCCCCTCCGCTACTGTAGATGCATCTTATATCAGCATAAAAATTCTTCTGCCAGCACAGCTTACATCAGTTCCCTGACAGACAGAAGCTACATCAGCAGAAGCACTTATGCCTGTATAAGTGCATGTACACTAGGGCTTAGTCAGGTGTCGCTATTCAGTACAAAAAAATCAGAGTCCTAATCATATTTCTTAAGCGTGCCTAAATTTACAGATGCTGTAAAAACAACCGCAGTCATTACATGCCCAACAAATATCATTATGGGACTCTGACCCCTGCCGGGCTTGCTGTAGAATGAACTGGCTGTTATCCGTGTGGGCTCCTGGCCTCCGTGGCATCATCTACTCCAACCACAGTGTATGGTGGGATATGTCCCACTGGATCTCAGTTTGTGCTGAGGCCCTCAATCTTAACTGCTCATCATAATAAAACTAAGACATGCGCCTGAATGTATTGTATGTTCTTCTGATTATATCCATATATTTAAAGAAGGCTGGGGCACTATCTGGATAAGCCTCTGCTATAATACCTGCATGTATATGGAAGGCAGCCTCACAGTTTTTCCATGTTGTAGGTACTATTGGCTGCTTAGGCATCTCTCTCTTCTGCTAGTTGTGTCCCAGGTTACTGTCTCTCAACAACTTCCTATGCAACATATCCATGTATATGGTGTGAAGGCAACTTCAGAAGTAACAGCATTGATCACCTTCATCAAATCCCTGCTGATTGTCCTGCCAGCAAACACAACCAGCTCACATTCATGTGTGGTTGATTCTCAGCCATCAGTCTAGGGGGATGCCTTTGATGATCAAACATGCCACCGTGGACTCCAGAGCAGGAAAAACCTGATCACCAAAAATGGCCCTCCAGCTGGATGCAAAATGGGGTAGTGTGTGATGACTTTCCTTGGTGGTTCTTTTTTTGGCCAATTTTTCGTTATTTGGGGCCTGGAGTTGGCAAACAAAAGGGTGTTTCTGGGACAACAACATGAAAGTGGTACCTGGTTATTAGTTGTTGAACTTCCAGATCACACAGGGTTATGAGGTTAGTAAGGGTATTAGTGCTACACTTTTTAAGTCTTTAAGTCTGATTTTCTTTCAAGCATGTTTCCAGGGTTGATAATGGCATAGCATCTGCTTTGTCTCATTTTCAATTTGACAGATTTTGAGAGCTTACAAGACAAGCCAGTAAGGAAGCCAAGTGGATGCCACTAGCACTATGGAGCCTCAGTGTTAGTGCCACTGTTGCCAGTGGTACAGAGATCAGTGGCTATGGGCACATGGCTGAGCTATGGGGAGGTTTTAATAATTTATTGCAATTTCAGGATCTAGAAAGCTGGTCACCAATATGGCCAACTACAAAGAAGCGTGTGCTGTGGTACTTGGTGTGATTAACAACCCAGCAACTGGTCTCCTCACTGATCTTGGCAACAGAATTTTTTTGAGCAGATAGGGTTCACTCATTGGACTTGGGCTGCGGACATGTTTTTTGCCGACATAAAAGAGTGTATTGGAAGAAATCTAGAATCCAGCTAGGTGTGGGGAGGAGGCAGCCAAGATAATTGCTGTTGCCTCCTTGTGGTGGATGGCCACTGCAGTTACTGCATAGGGAAGGAATGCAATGACCGGATAAATGGCTTGGTAAAGGACTTAAAAAGGCGATGTTTATTTAAAGGAAAGGAACGTGTGTGTACGGGGGAGTGGGGTGGGTTAGGGGGAATTGGGGCTCCTATGAATGGTATGGCAGGGAGCCAGACCCCTTTTCTTATAGCCCACCTTAACCCTTCTGCGAGGCAGGATGGATGTAACATCCCAGCAATGGGTTGGCTGGGTGACCTGGATGGAAAAAGAGGGGAGGCTGGTGAAAGCTGCTCAAGTAGTTATTGAATGAATGTGGGGTTGCCTGCACTGTACAATTTATCTGACGGGTAGTCTCAGACATCTAATAATAAACTTACAGCCCACTTAAAACCATATCAACTCTCTCCTGTCTTTCCTTTGGTATAGACAGACAATGAATAAGAGATATTTTGTAACCACACATTCTTCATTCTTTGTGTGCAAAACTCCCATTTAACTTCCCCCCCCAAATTTCCGAATTCTCCCATTAACTCGTAAGTGAGATATAAAACATGAGACCCTTTATAATTTTGCTGACAATATATCGCATTTCCCCTGTTTACTTTCAATAAGAGTTGGTTGCACACAGAAATAGATAGAGCTTATGATGCAGTGTAACCAATTTATCAAGAACTAAACAATCAACCAATAAGTAAATGTATTATGTATTATGACATAATTCTGGTGAAGTACACCACATAGAATTGTAGCCATGAAAAAGTCTTGCTTGGTTTTACATATGTAGTTAAATGTTAACTTTATAAATGAACTGAAGAGAAGAGTTGGATTGTCAGAAATGTATATAGGTTTGCTGCAGGGGCAGAATCTTGCATACCTTTACTCATGTAACTGTCATTGATGTGTTTTGAGGTTTTGCCTGAGTAAAATCTTCAGGAACTCTGTTTCGGTTTCTGTTGCGCATCAACACTGTATCAGAGTGCAGGATCTAACCTACAGTATAATATTCTGAGGCCTAACCTGCGTTGTGTCAATGAGTACCATACATGTTGTTGGTACAGCAATGAATCATAGGCAGAAACAGGCAGAGAGGACTGTTTTATCACGCACCATTGTGATGGTTTGTTTTCAGAGGAAAATAGACATCCATCTAATTGGAGAGGGCCAATTAGAAATGGAAAAGTCACTAATTCATTATAATGCATTCCATCAGACTGGTGAAAAGACAAGTAAGAAAGTATATGTAATAAAGGATGATGGCACTGGCTTAACACATCATGACTTCTGTTCTAATGAAAATTAGTTTGCCTATGATATTGTTGCTCTAGATAACACATTCAAAACGCAGTGCATAGTTCCTGTGGATCACATTTTCGTCCAGTCCAGTCATATATGACTGTTTCCAATAGTTTTGCCAGCCATCTGTTTCATTTTTCCCCTGGTTCAACTGCATTTTCTTCCCCTACCTGTATTTACTCTAGTATTTCATCTTCCGTCTCAGGTTTTGTTTCTCAATTTTACCTCTAAATGACAGGGAAACCACATTTGACAGATTCAGAATGGTGATGTGATTATGATGTTCCATCATCAGGCATTGATGTTTTATCTAATTTCTTTGAGCATCAAATACTTGATTCAAAATTTTAAGGTACAGACATGATTGTTAGCACAGTTAATTGTGGACGTTTTGATAATGCCCTCAGATACAAGTGGTTGATGTTTCAATTATTTCAGGGTCAGCCCAGTCTTATCCTGTCCTTTACCTTGAAGAAACACCACTGTATTGACCATGATTTTACGTTACCTTGAAGAAACACTGTATTGGCCATGATTTTTATCACATTGTAGTCATGAATAGTGTGCCCCCGAGGAACCATGTGACAAGTTGGTTATCCTGTTAGAAAAATAACATTAGTAGAACTTTGTCATTTCTGTATTATGTTATAGAATCACTGGATATGGGACCAGATGGTAAGGGAAATGACAAAATTCCCTTGGTGTAAATACCATCTGACAAGTAGAAATAAAACCACCTGTTATGCTGTACAAAGGTTTCCTAAGAAGGATTAAGTTATTTTTTTTTTTTTCTGGCCCACATAGACCTATTGTTTCATCCTTGCATTTTATTGGCATTGTTAATTCTATTCCTGAGGCCAGAGTCCAAAATGCATGGTTTACCTAGTGCTGAAAACTTTTCTCTGAGTAATTAATGGTTCTGTGCCCCCCTATGCTCTTCTTCCTTCCCTGCACATACTCGTTATCATGGTGTCAATTATTTTCCAAACTGTATTATCTTTTTTTTTTTTTTTTTTTAAAAAAGGATAGCTCTTTGCTATTAGCAATTGCTCAGAAGTTGTTAATAGCTCTCATGAGAGCACTTGTCACCCCCTATATCTGCCACCTTATCAAAAGGTCACATTAATTACAGGACCCTTGCTGGGAATACGTCAATGTGTCAGTCACAGGGACCCACAATTCTGCTTCAATTGTAAAATAAAATCTCAAGAATAAGATTATTCTGTATTTAGGGACAAAGAGTAGCTTTTTTAAGTGTTAAGTTTGCAAGATAATCTAGTAACCATGGACAGACCAGCATATCATCAAAAGTTAGTCTTTAAAGTTTTCATAATTTGTTGGTATATCTGTGCTAGCACTAATTGTGCAGCATTTGTTCTGTTCATATAGTACTATCCTTATCAGTGAGATTGGTCAAATTCTTGATCTGAATAAACAAACGTACCCATAATTCAATGCTTTTGACTTTTTTCCCCCAAAGGTCCCTCTGTTAGGAACACTTGGCCATATCTCCCGAATTAATTCTCTGCCATCACAGGAGACTTGGCAATTAGTGGCAGCTTGGTCTCGCCTGTCCTCTGCCTGTGATATATTATAGTCTCCTGAGCACTGAAATACTTTGGTTTAACTGACATCACTGAGTTCAATGTAAGGTATTTAGGTGGAATTTAATAACCTTATTGGCCTGTGATACAGGAGGTCAAACTAGATGATTTGATGAGCCATTCTGGTTTAAGTGCTATTAACCACACTTATTACACTAATTAAGAATAGTTTTAGATGGATTTTATATAGATATGTGCTAAAATAAGTAAAAAATGCAGTAAAACTACATTTGTTCTGGCCATACATTAACTCAAAGACTTTTCTCACTTCTGAGATGTAGATGGCTCACGGACTTGCTGTCCCTTTAAGGGGAGATGGGGTTAGCTTTGCCTGTGACATAGCAACTATCCTCTAACTGATCCTGATCTGGTGGCTTAGTGAGCATTAGTGGCCCCAGCTGTGAAAAGGTAAAGGAGAACTACATAGACTAAGGAAGAGGAGACACAGCAGAGAGGAGCTAGAAATGATCTCTTTTGGAGGGGCCTGGTGAAGGCATAGTAAAAAGGGCCTACAGGGAGCCGGTTAAGATCCTCTGTGGGAAGCTTGGAGACAAGGCTTGTAAGAAGCAAGGAGGTTCTTGGGAGAAGTGGACAGAGTGTCTGTGTGGGGAGGAGGTGGTAGGGAAACCTGCTAGGAAAAAATGCCATTGGGGAAAAAGCTCCAAGAGAGAATGTTCCTTCAAAGGAGCCAAGAAGGAACTTGGCATTCCCCTGTGGTAGGGGCAAAAAGCAGAGAATTTCCATGGAGCTCAAGAGAGGCAGAGGATCTTCTGTTTGGATGCTGTTGTGGCTTCTTTAATAGGACTTCTGCTGCCCCTGGAGGGGACAAAACTGGAAACAGGTGACCTGGCCAGAAGACATAGCCAGAGACAGGCAATCCCAGGGCAGAGGGTACTGGAGATAGTCTTCTGCATGCCAGGGGATGATATAGTGACTACAGAACCACATATATTGGCCCTATGCACAGCAGAACTTGGACAGGACCATCACAGAGAGAGAGTTAAACCTGGAGCACTATTCAAGGGCCGGGTTTCCAACATGCAACAGAGCTAGGTTATCCTTAGTGGGGACTAGTGGAAGGATGTTGGAAAAGCTGGGATAGGATATCTGTCGTATTCAGATCACTGGCAATCATTTCACATATAATCGGGATCAGGCAGTACAGCCTTTGTGCTATGCAGTAGTTAGCTGAAAAGCATATCTGTATCCACTCCATAGCTTGGGAGGTTGAATTCCTCCCCACCACACTGTTTCCTGTGGGGATCACCAGCATATAGAATGTGACTCAAGTTGTGTGCTGAATCCCAGGATTTGGATCAAGTGCTTATGCATTATCGCCCTTTGCCTAATTCCTCAAGATCTTGATTGTGTGCTATCTGCTCAAGCAGGTTAATGCAAAATTTAATTTTGTGCTCATGAGCTTGAGGCAACAGGAGTGTGTAATGAACATGATTTATAAAGTTCCCATTTTAAAGTATTTGCTGACCATTAAAGAACATATCATTTTATATGTGTATGCATCTATCTATTAATATTGATCCGGACCAATTTAATCTCTCCTAATAGACTCAGGATGGCTCTGTTACATCCCTTTATGAGGATGTATAAATCACCCTCTTGTACCCAAATATCTGTGAGCCTGCTCCTGTTCCCTTTTGAAGTAATGGTATTAATCACACAGCTATAATTTTAGCCACACAGAGAACTTGATCCTTCCTGTCCCTAAAAGTACTAAAGAAAGAAACCTGAAAACACAGGTTTTTTTTATCCCCGCCCCCTTCCACACATACACACATGGAGCAAAACCTTGAAACACCAAGCCACAGGAAGTGCAATAACAAAAAATGGACCAACTTTTTTCTGAATATTTATTCCAAAAGCAGCTCAAGCACCTATTGTTCTATGATCCTTAATGGCTATTCTTATCTGTGTTTTCCTAATTTCACCGATCTCGTTTCTACTTAAAAAACAACAAAACAAAACTGCTCCACTCCCCCAAATCCTCTAAGAGGTTCTCTGTAAATCAACTAATACATTTTTGATGATTGCCAAGACACACCCTCCTTTTTAACATTGAAACAAACATGCAAAATGTAGGCCCCTCTCCCAATGTATTATATCAATGGTTTCCAACCTGTAGTCTGTGGACCATATCTAAGTGGTCAGTGAAAGGTTGTCGTTACCATAGAACAGTGGTTTTTAATGTGCGATCTGAGGATCCCTGGGGATCTGCAGATTAAGATTTCCAAAGGGGTCTGCATTTCCATCTGAAATCATCTAGAGGGCGGTAAATGAAAAAAAGGTTGAAAACCACTGCATTACATAATTTATGGACAGTCCCTTATGTTTATTTGCATAGTAAACTGAAATATATACTTTCTTATTATAAGTACACTGTTTATCTGCTTTAGTTTTAAAATTACTGTAAATTGCTGCTATCAGGAAAAAATATGATTATATTGTAATGGAGTGCAATCTGTTTCAGTAAACATGATCTTAAAAAAAAAAATCCCTTCCATTCAAAATATACTCTAATACAGCTAGATTTGCCCAGTACAAAAATCAAAGCTAGGTGCTTGGACTGGAAAATCTCCATATTGGAAGGATGAGGATGATGAAGGGTCCACTGTGGCAACAGAGATTGAATGGAAATTGAAAATTGGAGTCTAATAGAAGTATCTATAGTTTCAGAGTAGTTTGGATAAACCTAACTCCTACTCTTCCCCCATCACTAGTTTAATAAGTATGCATTATTGTTGTAGATACAGACACAGGAGTGGCTAAACTGTATCGGAGCAGTGGTCCATCTAGTCCAGGAGTGGCTAGTACCAGCTGCTTTAAAGAAAGGTGTGAGACCCTTCTCTTTTCAGTTATGTAATAACTCGTCTAGAAAGAGAGCTTCTTCCTAATCCCCAACATCTAAAGCTTCATTTATGTCCTGAGGCAAAAGAATGTATATGCATTCCAAAGCATTTAATAGCAAGTTTTGGGGGTTTTTTTTATTACTTTCGATGGTCTCATTATCCAGTTAAATATACACTTTTTTTTTTAATCCTGTCAGTCTTGACTTCAACAGTGTGTTGAGATAATGAATTCCACAGATTAATTATGTGTTTTAAGTAGTAGTAGATCCTTTTCAGGAGAGACTGAAAGAAGTTGAATAGAAGTGCCTGTTGCACTTTCTCTGTACCATTTGCCATTTTGTATATTTTCATCATGTCCCCTTTCTTCCGTTCCTTGGAAGTATCCACTCCCAGTCTTTCAGTCTCTCTGTGTGGAACGTTATAGTTACTCCATACCTCATCCATGCCTCTCTCTCAATGCCTCTGCACATCATTCTCATCACCAATCTTTGATCATCCTCTATTTCTGTTATATATTTTTCAGCTGGAATATTTACAAGGATGACTGTAATTTTCGTATTTACTGTGAACTTTTGCATATCCGTGTTTATGGGTGAGGTTTACTCAAAGTGTTTTGAAGTTGGGCTAGCTTACTGTGAATTCACACTCACATATTTTGATACTGGGATTTGACACATTTTTTTCAAACTCTATTTATTGTAAATATTACAGGAATATGCATGTATTTAACGTTTGCCCTTTGTTTTCAATAGTTTGTGCCAGGGTGCACTAAACCTATTTAATAATGTCACATGGATTCAAAACCATATGGTAGGGGTAACTTAAGTTAGTTTGTTTCTAGTTTGTTTGTTCTAATTTGAAGTAACTGATGGTTGTTTCCCCTTTCCTTTCAAAATGCTCTAAGTTCTAGGATGCTTTTGCTGAGACTTGCTCCATTATAATATCTCCTAGTGCTCAAGTCTTGGAAGAAATTATTTTAAAAAGTAAATAGATCAGATACAAGAGACTGGAGAAAACTTGGAATGTGTGTAATACACTCTGCTTTTGTGCTTTGTGATTCTAAAACTAAGACAAGAGGTGATTTTTTCCCCTGTTGCAAGATAACTGCGACTGAGGTTATGCCAAGGAGAAAATTAAAATAAATAAAAATGGGTGTGGTGGTTGCTCCAATACAATCCACTGTATGTAACATCTGAGGTTAACATCTAAAACTTTGGTTTTGTATCATAAGGGGTACCCTGGGTCATGGAACTTCTTTGTGGATGATCAGCTACTTCAGCAGAATACCGTTAATTAGTGCTGGAGAATGGTATCTGTCCCTGAACAATTGTAAGTAGGCCTTGTTTTTACTTCAAATATGGATTGGAACAGTTTGCTTCTGAATGTTAAACTGTCTGAGAGCACTTTTAAAATTGTAATGCTACTAATGAAGCAGAGTTCTCTGATAATCCTGCTCATGGTTGACTACTGTTGCCTGCTTCTTTTAGTTTTGCATTTTCCTGTTGCTGTACCTGTGTACCAAAACAATAACAAACAGATGACAAACTCTTGAAACTCCAAATTAAGATAGCTCTGCTCCAAACCATGTGCAAGGTGCTGACTACTCTGGCTCTGAGTTGGCAAAGAACTTAAGCAGATGCTTAACTTTGGGCAAAGTTGTAATCCATTGGCTCTAGTGGCCCAACTCAAATGTTTAATACGAAGCATATGCTTGGTTGCTGTGCTGGATTGGAGCCAGAGTACCCAACACACTGTAATGTAGAGCACAAATTGAGGTATCAAGAATTGGTGCATTAATTATAATGTTTTGTGGATGATTGCAACGTGTAGTAGTACTCATGTTGTTCTCCTGTAGTTCATTGGGTGGCCATTTCTGCCTCTGATTGATTTCATAAATCAAAAGAAGAGGGACAATAATGTGAAAATGAAAGCGACTACTTTTATCAAAAACAATGTTTACTTGTTACATCTCTAATAGAGTATAAGCAATAATAAAAACTCATTTTAAACAAACACCTGCTCAATTGGTAATGTTTTCAAACATTTAACATAGGAGACATCAATTTAACTATCTAAAATGCAAAAAGATTTGCATTTGAAATAACATGGCTAGTTAGGGAGATAAGTGAAATTAATATGAAGTTTAAAGCATTATTGTATTATTTTTTCAGTATTTTGGTTAATTCATGATTATTGTGGGAAAAAATCAATCTGTAGTTAATGAGGTATTCTTTATTAATGATTATAGCTTCCTAAGGAAAGAAATGTACTGTTCATATGCAAATGAGTTTTCCCATTAATGAATAAAGCAAGCCTATTAATCACCTCTGCAAAGACAAAAATTATGAATAGATGAGTTCTTTTATTCTGTTCTGCTCCCTAATTGCTGAAAATTGTATATCTATTAATGTTGTACTATTGTCTTCTAAAATATAAAGTTGTTGCAATTAATATATAAATTTGACCAAAGAGGTTAAAGAAACTCAATTGCAGAATTTGAAAATGATTTTGTGAAATAGATAAATATTTCATTTCAGTGTGGAGGGATTTGTGTACACAAACCAACATCCATCAAAATGTTAATATGCCCCAAAAGTCACTGCTATAAATATTTATAGCTATGTACAAAAGTTCCCTTAATGCTATGCACTATGTAGAGAAAAAATGAGTTATAGATGGGAGTGTAGGCATTGGAGATCTTAACGTGTGAGTGAACATTGGTTTGTGAATAAGGGAGGGATGCTCTTTTTCAACTCAAGTGAAATATACTGCTTCTGAAAGGGCAAGATTAATAATGCTGCATTGAGCAAGTATCATATTCCAGGATTCAATCCAGACCAATGTTTTGCTGCTGTAGCTCTCAACCTGGGCCCCTCATGAATAGCATGCAGGTTACACCCTGATTGCCTACGTATAGCTGAAGCCTGCCAGCAATGCTCCAATCAACAGTCTGGCTTCCTCCAGCCTCAGTTACCACTTGCAGGGTGACCCCAACACACTCTCAGTCCTGGACTTTTCCCTGAAAAAGTACGTTCTCCACTGTCTGTTCTCCCTGTAAGGGGATTAATATACAACAGTTTGCTGCTTTAACTGGAGTTACCAAACAATCTGGTTTAAACACAACACTAGATTAGTTTTGATTAAAGGATAAAATAAGTTTATTTAACTAGAAAGAGACATTTCAAGTGAGTATAAGGTATTAAAATTAGAAATGGTTAACAGAGAAATAAAGATAAAGTACTTCCTAGTAGCTAAGACATAAGAAATGAGACATGCTTAAAGGTAAAATCCTTAACACATGTTCCCAGAAACATAGCTAACCAATATCTCAAGTCAATATCTGCCTTTAAGGTCTAAAGGGCTGGTTCCTTTGTCATATTAGTTAAAACATTACATGTGATAGAGAGACTGTTACATGTGAGAGAAAACACCTCACTTTCATAGTCCAGTCCCCCTTTCAAGTGGATTCTTCCAAAGATTACTACTCAAAGAAAAGTTTATTGAAATAGTAAAGAAGGCAACATGGAGTCTAGAGATGAAAGTGACCCATGCTCTTCATTCTCCTCTGTGTATGCTGAAATGCAGATTTGCCTTGTATCCTCCTTACTGTCTCAAGGACCCTGCTTATTGCTTATATGAGGTAAACACACATGCCTTTGTTTAAGATAGACATACTTAACCATTTCTGCCTAATCATGGGTTTGACCATGCGCTGCCAACATCACATAAAGGGAATTCACAACTAACATATAATGTTGCCACCCTGATATTATTGATCACTGACTTATTAGTTTTCAAACGATACCTCCCAAAGCATATTTGTGCAAAGAGTATTACAACAGTGTGTAAGGCGTGAATACAGGGGTGCATTCAGTCACAGCCAGGTATAAATCAAGCAAACTTCCTTGCTAATCTTGTCTGCCAATGCATCTCAGTTATGCCCTGACCTGTCACATAGTCTGCTACTCCAGTTGTCGTTGTGTCACTGCACCTGAGTGGAAGCTGCCAGTCATGCTGAATTGTGTAATTGTATGTGTACAAATGGGGAGCGGAAGGCTCCACTAAAGTCAATTTAATTTGTTAATGTTCATAATAAAAATAAACATTCCTATTAAAAACAGAACTGAAAATACAGCTGTGTCATTTTTGGGTAATGAGAAAAAAAACAGGTGTGGGAAATGCTCCCCTTCTCTTTGTCTTAAAAATATAAGATACATGTGTTCAACATGAAGCTATGGGCTTCATGCATGAATTACTGTGTACAGTTCCATGGGTTGTGTTATGGAGGAGGTCATACTATATGATTATATTTGTTCTTTCAGGACTAAAAAAATATGAATTCATTACTATTTTAAAAATATTCTTTAAAAAGGTGAGGCAAGATGCAAACCTACATTTCATTTCTTTTTCTAATACAGAACAATAAATTATAATTTCATTGCATTAGTTTCTGTGTTTAGGTTTTTATTTTGAAAGGTAGCTCAAAACTCTTAGTGTAAGAATTGGAATCTCATAATGTTATAGAATTCTTAGCAGATGATCAACTGATTGGATTTTTAACACAATTTTATAATTTGTATTGTTCTGCTGAACTCAAAAGTTGCATTCTCAAGATTATCTAGATCCGGGGTCTTCAAACTTTGAGACGAGGGCCATATTAGATTTTTGAAGGGGCTTCGCGGGCCAAAGCGACTGTGAAAAAATTAAGTATACGCAAGTATTTGCAGAATCGTTAAAAAAAATAACACTACTCTGCTGTGTCAGTGTTGTATTACATTTTAAATCAGGTATAAAAGTAGCTGTACAATCAATGCAGTGTGACAAAGCTCTGTCCTTATCTTCGTGGATCCTGCATTTCCTGGTGGATTTTTACTAGCCTCAGCGGCTCACTGTGACCCTCCATGGAGCCCTTCTCTCTCTGGAGACAAGGTCACAGTCTATTGAGCCATTTTCATCACAAACCAGTGAGGAGAAGCTATCCTTCCTGGCACAGTCTCTATTGTCTCCCAATCTCAGAGACTAATTAGGGGAGGCAGAAAGGGGGGAGCCCAGGCCCGCCCTCTACTCCGGACTCCAGCCCAGGGACCCTAATAGTATCAGCTAAGATGGCTGACCTTTTATCCACAAAACACAATACAATTCCCTGGGCTACTTCCCCACAGCAGTCCCCGCTTCTTCAAACTCCACTTCACCCCTACCTCAGGGCCTCCTTCCTTCTGTATGATAAGTTGTCCACCACTCAGTCTCACCAACAGCATAACTTCCTTCCACAGCTCCTGACACCCACAACCACCTGACTAACTGGGAGGTTTTTATCTGGTTTCAGCCAGTCCCTGATTGGCTTCAGGTGTCCCAATTAGGCTAGCTGTTTCTACTCCTTTCTAGAAGGTTCTTAATTGGCCCCAGGTGTCTTGATTGGCCTGGAGTAGCCTTTGTTTGGCTATCCAGAGAACAGGGACCTGCACATCCTGAGACTAACATACCTGCCTTCCAGCACTCTCCTGTATCCTTCTGGTCTGACTCCATCACAGCAGGTACTGTGAAATCACACAAAATATTTGTCAATAAATTACAAATCATTTCACATTTTTTAAAATGTTATTTATGTCTAAAAACTCACAAATTTGTATCATACAAATACACACATTCAGAAGTTTGCCTGTACTTTGGTAAGAGAAGCTCCAGGTTCCTACTGTTGTTGGGACTGTTTGGTTCAATTAGTGCTGTAGTTAAAATTTAACCCTTTGCTCCTCTGGTTGCTTCTGCAACCACCCCTCTTCTCCTCTGGCCTTGGTGCTGCCCCCCCTCCCCCCCCGATCCTCTGGCTGCTGCTGAGGCCCCTTGCTCCTCCAGCAGTGCTGGCGCCCCCACCCTTTGCTCTTCCAGCCATGCCACTGCTGCTCCCCCCACTTTGCTCCTCCGGCCACTGCCGCAACCCCCTCCCCCTTTGCTCCCTCAGCCGTGCTGCGGGGGCACTCACTCCTCTGCACATGGGGATGCTGACAGCAGCTCGGCGGGGGTTGGGGGGAGGAGCAGCTTCTCCACGTTCCTGCTCAACTTCAGGGGCTGGAAAAATTGAAGCCATGGGCTGTAGTTTGGAGACCCTTGATCTAGATGTGTAATTTCCATTAAATAGTTAAGATCTAATCCTGGGAAATCCTTTTTCAGGACACTTTGTTTGACTTCAGTCAGTCTCCACAGAAAGAGAAGGACATGGTGATATATCCCAATTAAGCACGGAGGCCTACATTTCCATTTTGATCATCTAACCTATTGACAACACACATATATAGTATTGTCAGATACGGAAACGGAACCTCTGGCATTAGATGTATCTTGTGGGTTCTGGAGGATTTATCCAGAAATCAGGTTATTTATTGCTTCATGATAAATTCCTAGCTCTTCTTGTTGCACATTTTAGACCAGGGATTGTCAACCTTTGGTACCAGGCCTGTCAGGGAAATCCTCTGGTGAGCCAGGGCAACCTGCTCAGCAACGGTTTGTTTACCTACCGTGTCTGCAGATTAAGCTGATTGCAGATCCCTCTGACCTCTGTTCACCGTTCCAGGCCAATGGGGGCTGCAGGAAGAGGTGGCCAGCATATCCCTCGGCCCACACCACTTCCTGCAACCCCCATTAGCCTGGAATGGAGAACCACAACCAGAGGGAACTGTGATCGGCCCAACCTGCAGACGCTGTAGGTAAACAAACTGTCTTGGCCCGCCGGAAGATTTCCTTGATGGGCCACGTGCCAAAGGTTGCCAATCCTTGTTTTTGACTAAAACCAGATCACAAAGAATTCCACCTTTTTTTCTTAATAGAACACTCTTCCACAATCCTTACTCAGGCAAAACTTCTCTGGAAGTCAAGAAAAAGTGCAGAGTGTTTAAAAAAGAAATGTAACTGTATAAATCCCAGTTACTATGTTTCTTCTCATCATATTTATTGAGAAAGAAAGATGGATTTTTTTTCTAATGTGTGTAGGTAGAGTGAGCAGACAACAAATGTGAAAAAATCAGGACGGGAGTGGAGGGTAATAGGAGCCTATATAAGAAAAAGAACCAAAAATTTGGACTGTCCCTATAAAATCAGGACATCTGGTCACCCTAAGTATAGAATAAATGTTAGGCTTTAGGGTCTTCAACCTCTCAGAAGTATGCTGTAGGATTTAAAACTGTCCTGCAAGTAATGTGTGTGTGTGTGGTGTCAAAAAAAGGATTTGAAGAGGGGCAGGGAGCGGGGGAAGACTATTATTTCTAACTATTATTTTTGTCCCAGCATCTGTTTGCTTTAAAAAAAAAAAAAACCTTAAAATAAGCATCTATTATCTAATATGCTACTATTTTTCTTTGTGCTTACAAAGATTAAATTTTTATTAGAGTTATGGAGGAGAAAGAAAGTGTTAGGAAACCTTTTTTGTAGTGCCAACTGAGAGCCAAAAGAGCAAGGTATATGCCAGATAACGACAAGAGAACAGTGATCAGTGTGTGATTGTCAGAACAAAATCTTTTCTGTCAAATTTACTGAAAATCTGGTACTTGACATGCACAATTGTGCATCCAACTGGATGCTCACTTAAATATGCAGCTGAACATACACTATACCTTATTTTCACTTGCACTAGGTATTTTAGATGGTGTTTATGAAATATGGGCTTTTTGGGGTGCATGGTTATTGGACATCAAAAGATCATCCTAAGTTAGTGTCCTCCTAACCCCCAAGTCTTCCTAATTTGGGCTCAGTTGTGCAAAGTACTGAATACTCTGTCCTCCATCCAGCAATCCCCTTAATAATGTATATTTCTGAGCATATGTTAAATATCATTGATCTCAATAATCCACAAATTATCACGCACCAAATGAATTGAGGACTAAATAGCCTCTCTTCCTAAAACTAAGGGATGAGGGTTGGTCTCCTTAGCTAAAATATGCCCGAATTCATGATTCTGCCCACTGTTTCATCTCTCTTGTTTGAACCCATAAAGGGGAATGAGAGGATGGTGGTGGTTGGTTGTTTTAATATTATCTCAAATCCTTATTATCATCATCTACAGAGTCCTAAGGACGTTATGAGGAAAGCAGGGGAAGGAACACATCACATTTGACATTGTATCTGTCTTGTACCATGGAAAAAAATGCTTCCTTACACATTGGTAATCAGATTTCACTCATAGCACATCTGGAATCCCATCTCTGACAAGTACAACATCTATAGGGAAGAGCAGAGTAACTTTCAGCAGAGAATCTGACTTAAATAGAGAGGGAGGAGGGTTGGCTTGATCCTAATAGGCTCTTCCTCATTCCACCATCCCTGAATTGGCTGAGTGGCCAAGGGAAGCAGAGCCTCCACTCTACTTTTCTACAGCCTTCATTCAGGATGCACATGCATTCTGGGTACGGGAAAGGTGGGAGGGTCCTACTGTCAAAGTGCATTACCTCCTATTGATCAGGATCACATAGAGTGGGTGCTGTTCTCTTGCTGGTCCTATCAAGTGTTTTCCCCATACTAGGACAGAAAGAGCCTCGTCATTATCTGGCAAAAACCTGTGCTAATCTCATTTTCAAGGCTTGATTGCTTTGTACATTTACTTTAGTGAAAATGTCATATTAATCTGAGAAAGTAAGATTGCCATCAATGCACTGTTTGATTAATCTTAGGGGGTTTCATGGAATATCTAAGTAGCTGAAACCCATTTGGCAAAATTATCATTGTTTATGTGTACCTAGATTAATAATCATTCATGCACATATACACATCATTACATATGTACACTCCTGCATATATATTTGTAAAGGTTAAATGAAAGAAATAACTTTCTTGCACCAAAATGGGCAAACATATTGTTTTTACAGAAAATTTGTCCAAGCCTTTGAGCTCTGTTAGTTTTATGATGAAATGTATTTTCTGAAGCAATAGTCAGAGACCATCAAAGCAGTTTCAAATTCTGCCAAGCTACTTCCAGGGCAAGTAAGAGAATGTACCATAAAATGAGTGACCAGGAAAAATCTTCATACAAAAATAGACATGAAATTTACCTGTCAGAATGTGGACTATTTATTACAGGAAGATTGGATAAGCTTCTTTAATTTTAAGTCAGACATTATAAGGTAACTAAATAGTGTTTTTAAATAGTATTCATGAGTTACAGTTATCTTGAATCTACAGTTATATTAAGGATGGGCAAATCACTTTTGATAAAATGAGAACATTACTAAACCTTCACACACAAACTTAAAAATGTAAAGATTTGAAAAAGTTCAGGTAACTTTTTTCATCCTTTTGCATCTTTGTGCTGCACTTCTCTAATTCCAAGGTCTTGTCATGAGATATCATGAAAAGCCATTCTCTGGGTCCAGCTTGAAGCAATATTGTATCTCTTCCCGAAAGGCTATTCTTGCAAGGTTTCCTCACCATACTGCAGTCCTTGAATGTTCAGATAAGTTTGGAATCAGCATTCAAAGATTTCAGTGTTGTGTTTTTTCTGGAGAGAATACCTCAGAATAATGGTAATATTAACACTTCCATAGTGGTTTTTCATGCCCAAGTCACTTTAAAAACATGAACACAGTAAAATAGGTAAATATGAATATCTCTATTATAAAGGACAAAACTGAGTCCAAAGACTTGTCCGAAGTCTCAGGCAGTGTCAGACCTAAGATTAAATCTCAAGAGCATCAGATTTAGTGCTCAGAGTATTCAGCCACTCTTCTCCTATTCAGTGAACGTTGATCTTGAGGCATCAGCAGGTTATTTCTATTTCTGTACAGGAACTCCTCACTTAGTTATCCCAGTTAACATTGTTTCATTGTTACGTTGCTGATCAATTAGGAAACATGCTCATTTAAAGTTGCGCAATGCTCCCTCCTAACATCGTTTGGCACCTGCCTGTTCATCCACGGCTTGCAGGAAGAGCAGCCCATTGCAGCTAGCTGGTGGGGGCTTGGAACCAGGGTGGACCAGCAGCCTCCCCTATCAGCTCCCCGCTCCTGTAAATGCCCTGTACAGCAGCCACCCGCCAGGCTATCAATTGCCAACAGTTCAGCTGTCACTCCCCCACTTTCATGTGCTGCTCCTGCCCTCAAGTGGCTCCCAAGCCTCCTGCTTGCTGTTCAGATATCAGTGTGTTCCCCTCTCCCTTGCTTCTGCACCCCGCTTACCATTTCTCCATATAGGAGCAGGGTGGGGACAGGGAGGGAGAGAGACAAAGAGAGCTTGAGGCAGCAGCTGCTGTCTCAACTTCCTGATCCACTTAAAAAGACGATGTACTTAAGAATGCGGTCAGAGTACTTAAAGGGGCAGTGTGCATCTCTCTCTGCATACTGTATGTAAATACAAGGTGTGTGTCTGTATCTGTCTGCTATGCTGTCTCCCTGCTGTAGAGAGTGAGAGGCTACATTAACAATAATATGTTAAACCTTGAGGGCTCAGCCAAAAGCTAGCACTTGTAATTTATATTTCATAATTTAGCACTTGTAAGGCATTCCCTGGGAAATGTCCCACCCTCTGACTCCTCCACCTCAACCAAGCTTCGCAATCATCATCACTGTGTACCAGTATTAAATTGTTTGTTTAAAACTTATACAGTGTGCGTGTGATATATAATGTCTTTGGTGAAAAAAATTTCCTTGAAACCTAGCCCCGTCATTTATATTAATTCTTATGGGGAAATTGATTTGCTTAACATTGCTTTTCTTAAAGTTGCATTTTTCAGGAACATAACTACAACATTAAGTGAGGAGTTCCTGTATCTATCTTTTTAATACATAGAAAATGGGCCTGATCCCAGGAGGAAGATATTAGGCAACTGGCTGATTCTTCAGAGCTGGCCTGTTTCAGACATAGGGCAATAAGTTAGAAGGGCTTTCTAGATGTTTGGAGATCAAACAAATCAATACTTACTCCCTAACGTGTCCTGACATTCTGTGCCTCCCCACTGCTATCCTCTGGTCTGTGCTCCCAATGTAATCTGCCATCTTTGGTTCTGGAACCAGACCCAAGAAAAAACAAATAAGTTGGATCCAGTAGGGAAAAGTGAGACTTTAGGCCAAGGGTATGGGGAGAATCAGAATAGAAGTGGGGAGAGGAGGGAGGTGTGTTCAGTGACGGTACAGGGTTCTGAGGGAAAAGGAGACAATCAACCTTTTGGACATGGAAATTGGATATTGGCACTTATTGGGGTTGTAGTTATGGATTTGAAAGGAAGATAGGATTCTTGACATTGTGGAGAAGTAGTAGTAATGATAAAGAGTATTTATCATCAGTACTTCAATTCAGGATTTGGAGTGTACAGTTTGGATGGCCAAATCTGGAAGTTTAATTGAAGAATTTAAAAACAATTTAGCCCTAAAGCAATTTTCATTGATGTTAAACTAGCATTAAAGCAAAATGGATTCCAAAAATGCTTGGCATTCTCTTGCAGTGCTTTCTTTTAATAGCAGAATCACAAATTGACATTTTTCAGCAAGATGGAACTCTCACCAATAGTAGTCTCAGACATGTCGCTTGTAGTAAAAGAACCATTTATTTTTAAATCTCATTCACAGTTTGTACACAATGTGTAGTGTAGAGCGAAATATAGTAGTGATAACAAAGCAAACACTGGCACAATTTCAGTTTTCATAAAAAAATCTATAAACACCATATGCCATAACTTACAATTAATGATCAGTTTATTATTACACACATCTGAATTTCATGTTGTATTTACAAATACATTTTCATAGTCCTTAATTTGTGGTTGATGGCATATCATACATTTTATAAACAACAGTGCTACATAAGTTCTTTAAAATATGGTTCACACTCGGGTCAAAAGAATGCTTAATTCTCTTGGCATTGGAAATGATTTTTCATCCAAGATGGGTAATTCAGAAATAATTAAATCCCTTGCAGATTGCCTGCAGGCAACTTTATTATTTAACTTTTATTATTTTTGTAACTGAATGGATTCCAAGCCAGCATGATACATTTCTAATTGTTTTCATTTCTTTATGGTTCTTTTACTCTTTAGCTCTCTGAAGCGGTCATTGCCTTCATTTTGTTTGTTGTACAGAATCGATCATGCTGTTGCTATATAAGAAACAATAAATCATCATCATCAGTCAAATTCTATACTACTTAGGGCCTGAACTGAAGCCTATTGACGTCAATGGATATCATTTATGGGTAGTACGGCCTAATAGATAGGGCACTGGACTGGGAATCAGGAGACGTGGATTTTTACCTCAATTCTGCCACTGACCTGCTCTGTGACTTTGAGTAAGTCATTACACCTCAATTTCCCCTTCCACTTCATTGTCTGTTTCATTTATTTAGACAGTCTCTGCTCGGAAGAGTTTACAATCTTTCACTTGAAGAATGTACATGTTAATGGTGCTCCAATCTCAGCTGCAGTCTGTAGGTGCTTCTGGAATATGAATAATTAATAATAGTGTCTTGCTATTGACTTCAACTGATGCTGGCTTAATCCCTAATTGAGTTAAATCTTTCAGAGATTTTTATTGCAGTTTTGCTTAAAAAAGAATTCCAGGTTTTGGTCCAAAAGCACTTATCACTTATTTAGTGATCACATTAATTATTGTAAGAGCAAGTGTTATTAGAGATAGAAGAAAACTTTTTGTCTAAACTTTTCTTGACCAAAAATTGACTTTCAGATAAATGTAGTCTTCAGGAAAAGTTATTGACTTTTCTTGGAAAGAGAGAGAGAGTGCGTGTGAGTGTGTTTATAAAACTGAATACCAATAAACCAAATAATTTTCAGTTTGGGGCCGAAAATCGAAATATTTCAGTGTGGAAATGTTGCCAGGCCTCATAAGAGTTGCAGTTGGATTATTTTGTCATGGTTCTCTTCTATGCATCAGGCTCTCCAGCTGGACATAATCTCAAACAGTGCAACACGTCCATGGGAATTTCTATGTGAGATCATATAACGGGTGCAAATATAGCTCGTATCTATACTGCGTAAGTATCAACTAGACTTCTGCAGTTGGAGGGTTTGTTTCTATAGTTTGCATTACACGTGTCTTTCTACGGAAAGTTATCCCTTTTATTTATTTTTCTGTTTGTAGAAAATGTGACTATGGTGCTGTAGCTGTCTCACTGGTGTTACATTATTCCAAATTAAAATCAAAACAAATTTTCAAAAACATTCTCAGGAGCTGCAAATTCTCAACATTTTATTTTGGGGACATTTGGAAACGGTATTTTTGAAATGAAATATGCTCCCTGGATGGGCAGCTGCTATTGCAGCAGTGAAACTGACAATGTTCATTTCAGTCAGTAGCTCACAGGGCTCCCAGGTTCTGTGACCCAGAGCAGCCCTCCCTTCCTCCCCATACCCCAGGGACTCTAGGATTCCTAGCTGGCTATTGAGAGCATGTGGTGAGAAAAAAATTGCTTTGAATTTAGCACAGTTTGTTAGGTTAGGGATTAGTTATGTTTTATCTTTTTTTCTCTTGTAATCATTTCTGACTTCTATCCCTTATGGTTTGTATTAATCTATTTCTTTACAGTTAATACACTTGTTTTATTGTTTTATCTAAACCAGTGTCTTTGGAATTGAAGTGTTTGGAAAACTCCATTTTGGATAACAGGATTTGTGCATATCATTTTTATTAATAAAATTATGGATTTTATACTATAGAACATTAGGGTTGGAAGAGACCTCAGGGGGTCATCTTGTCCAACCCACATATCAAAGCAGCACCAACACCAACTAAATCATCCCAGCCAGGGCTTTGTCAAGCCAGGCCTTAAAAAAGCTAGGGATGGAGATTCCACCACCTCCCTAGGTAACCCATTCCAGTCCTTCAGCACCCTCTCAGTGAAATAGTGTTTCCTATTATCCAACCTAGACTTCCCCTGCTGCAACTTGACACCATTGCTCTCTGTTCTCTTATCTGCCACCACTGAGAACAGCCAAGCTCTACCCTCTTTGGAATCCCCCTACAGGTAGTTGAAGGCTGTTATCAAATCCCCCCTCACTCTTTTTTCTCTTCTTCAGACTAAAGAAGCCCAGTTCCCTCAGCCTTTCGTTGTAAGTCACATGCCCCATCCCCCTGATCATTTTCGTTGCCCTCTGCTGGACTCTTTCCAATCTGTCCACATCCCTTCTATAGAGGTGAAACCAAAACTGGATGCAATACTCCAGATGTATCCTCACCAGTGCTGACTAGAGGGGAATAATCACGTCCCACGATCTGCTCGCAATGCTTCTACTAATACAGCCCAACATGCTGTTGACCTTAATGACAACAAGGGCACGTTGCTGACTCATATCGAGCTTCTCATCCTGTGTAATCCCCAGTCCTTTTCTCCAGAACTGCTGCTTAGTCAGTTGGTTCCCAGCCTGTAGTGGTGCATGGGCTTCTTCCTTCCGAAGTGAAGGACTATGCACTTGTCCTTGTTGAATCTCATCACATTTCTTTTGGCCCAATACTCCAATTTGTCTAGGTCACTCTGGATCCTATCTCTACCCTCCAGCATATTTACCTCTCCCCTCAGTTTAGTGTCATCTGTAAACTTGCTGAGGGTTCAATCCATCCCATCATCCAAATCATTAATAAAGATGTTAAACAAAACCGGTCCCAGGACCGACCTCTGGCACACTTGGCTTGATATCGGCTGCCATCTCGACATCAAGCCGTTGATCACTACCCTTTGAGCCTCTCAATTTAGCCAGCTTTCTATCCACCTTATAGTCTATTCATCCAATTAATACTTTTTTAACTTGCTGGCACGAATACTGTGAGAGACCGTATCAAAAGCTTTGCTAAAGTCATAGCATATATAAGTTTGTATAGTCCAGGAAGGGATTGGGCAATATGAGAGACAGATTTTTCGGGGGAAATCTGGGACTGAGAATGTGCTGGGATCACCTGCAGTATCACTAAGCCTGGTAAAAGCCTACGTGTGTTTGGCAGGTTGAAAGTGCACATAGACATAACTGGGACTGATTCATGTGCTGATTGTGAGCAGTCCAGAAGTGGAGGCAACAAAGGAAAGAGCATCTCATGTTCGAAGGCAGGGGTGACACAGTTACTCGCTAGTCTAGATCGTACCCTAGGTATTTCATATGCTAACATTTTGATCCACAAATCAGCTAAAAACCTGACCAAAGATGTAAGTTTTGCCCTGTGCAGTGAAGCTCACCAAAACGTGTCAGTAGGAATACATTCAGAAACACTCTGAAAATGCTCTCCCATTAGCTGTAGAATTCCAGAATCTGACAGCAAAAATAGCCTATTAGTTCATAACTTCTTTGATAGAACATAAAGTAAGAAGGGAATGCCTCAGATCACTTGGACCCATAAGGCCCTGATTCTAAATATGTGCTTAAACACAATTGAACTTTATGGAGCATGTGCTTAACTTTAAGTACACACTTAAGTGCTCTGCTGAATTGGAGCCTTGATGATAGTAATTAATACCTTTGATATGCAGTTCATGCATAAAGCAAGGGTATTGCTTCTATACTTCCTCCACCATAGCTTTTAGTACAATTTGGTACAGTTTTTCTTCTTTTTTTCTATTCATGAGCTAAAAGTTGTTTTTGAGATATATACAGAGCAGTGAAATGGTTAAAAAGAGACACAAAATATAAAAATGCAAATATCAGATGCTTTGTTGTACCTTTCTTAGACATAAGAGCACATAGAAACAGATTTGCTCGTACAAATACACAACATTATTTATTGGAATGAAAATGAAAATATATTATTTGCTTCAGAAGACAGCTGTAGGGAAGCACTTGAGCATTACGGTATATACTCAAGACAAGCTTATATAAGGAAAAGAAGCAGCTCTCCAATAATGCATCTGACAAAACCTACTGAAGGAATATAAAGTATGAGTTCCTTGAAGCCTGTAATTTACACAACTTCTAACAAATTACATAAGTACCTTTAGATTAATCTACTGCAGTTTACAACCGAATGCTTTAAAAGGTACCAAAATGCTCAGCATTTCAAAACTGTTTAATGTCAAAACAGTGACAAATCTATGCAGACTTTCCCCATGGAATAGCACAAGTATTTGTAAATATTTTGCTTTTGAGAACAACACAAGTCATCTTTGTGAATATTTAACATCAGACACAGAGGCAAATGCATTCCAAGATATACCTCTGCTTACTTTAGTGGAGTTACACCAAGGATGAGTTTGGCCTAGTGTCTAGGCTAGTATTGTTGCAGAATTGCACTCTTAAACGTGGGAAAAGTAGGGGTGCTCATGATGAATTTTTTGTTGTAGTCAAGTTCAGTTTTGCAGTTTAACACCAATTTTCTGAATCAAATTTTTGGTCCCATCTAACAGAAAAAAATGAAAGGTTCTGGTCTTCTGAGCCTTCTCACTCCATCTAGCAGACACAAGATCATTGTTACCTTAGGGCAGACATGGGCAAACTACGGCCCGCAGGCCACATGTGGCCCACCGGCCATTTTCATCCGGCCCGCAAGCTTGGGGTGGGGCCACTGGCCCCACCCTCTCAGCCCCGGGCCAAGCACGGCAAGCCGCATGGCCCCGTGCTCCCGTCCAGGGAGCCAGGCCCAGTGCGAAAAGCCCCATGGCTCCGCGGTCAGAGCCGGGGGCTGGGCCAAGCTGGGCTCCCGGGGTGCCGGGCGGAGCACGGCAAGATGCGGGGCCGGGCGGAGCACTGCAAGCTGTGGGGCCCCATGCCTGGCTGAGCAGGTAAGCCAGTTTGGTGGGGAGGGGGATCTTAGGTGGTGGGTGCTGGCGGTGGTGGTTAGGGTGTGGGGGGGTCTAGGGTGGGGGCAGTCAGGGAACAGATAGCAGGGGGCTAGATAGGGGGTGGGGTTCTGGGGGCAATTAGTGTGGGGTGGGTCTCTGGGAGGCGATCAGGGGACAAGGAAGGGGGGTTTGGACAGGTTGGGGTTCTGAGGGGAGTAATCAGGGGGCCAGAAGTGGGTTGGGGTCGGATAGGGGGTGGTGCCTTCCCTACCCGGCCCTCTGCACAATTTTGAAGCCCCATGTGGCCCTCGGGCCAAAGAATTTGCCCACCCCTGCCTTAGGGTATCATTCAACCATCTTGACTCTTAACTTGTTCTTTTCAAGGCCCTTGCTTCCTGGTGAGCTAGGATGCAATCTTGTAGCTCCATAACATTCAGAGGTCTTTCTAGGACAGTACCATCCAGCAGTCAGTAGTTCTGCCTTTAGATTTAATAAACTTAAAAGAATAATGGTAATGGAAAGTCCTGTGAAACCAGAGGCCATAATTGTTCTGTGAAATGTACAGCTGTGTTCACTCATCCGTACACATTTAGTAGGCTTGTTTCTTTTTCTTTTAAGACACAAGATATGGGCTACCTTTTTCACTGAGATGTATATGATGTTCTTATGAAAATTAGGCTGAAAGTTATGAATACGTGATGGCATTCAGGTTGTCTAGTTGAAAGGTGCTTGAGTGTAACAAATTCACATTCTGGTTGGGATTGATCCTGATATAGTATACAATTAAAATTGGTGATGAAATTGGCTCAGATGAGTTGGACATTTGGATAGTTCAACAACATGAAGAAAAGGATAACTTCAGTGCTATAACACTTCCAGAAAACATCTATGACATATGCTGAGAGGCTTATTTTTATCTTTTTGTTAAGTATACGTATAGGTTTTCAGAGAGCATGGCTCTGTTAGAGAGTCATCAAAATCTTCTTATATTGTTCAGAATAAGAATCTATTTTCATTGTGTAATCTTCCTTCTTATGTCATGTTCCAGTATAATCTTTAAGTGCATGTCAGTGTGTCTTTATTCAAGAGTTTATGATTTTAGACATTGCAGGTTTGGCTTTTGCAAGTGATATTAAATATGCCAGGATTCATGATCCAGAGGACAGCGTCTACTTTTTCTGCGTATTTTTTTTTTTAATTTGAAGCATTTCCATACTTGTACAGGAGTTACTTCTACTGGAAGTTTCTGAAATGTTTTGCCAACCTGCTTTTCAAACAAATCACCTGCTTAACCACTTGTGCCCTGTGTTAGCCCTTTGTGAATGAGGCCTGCTTTCTTCACAATTAAGTTTATTATATTGAGTTCTGACTTTTTTGGCATTTCAGTAGCCAGGGACTTCCATGCTGGAATTACACTTAGGATCTCTTGCATACTATTCTGAGCTTCCTGCAAGCTCACACTACTACTAACTGCCCCAGCCTTTTCTTTAAGGAGCTGGTCTCTCTTTCTGCTCTTATGTAATATTTAGCAGAATATCTGTTAACAAAAGTACAAGAAATGCAAGTGAAAAATACTCCTGGATTTATGGTCAGTGGTCCAGATGCTTCTTGGGAGGAGCGGCAAGAGGGACGTCTTCCTTCATCGTCAAGTATAAGATAATATAGACAAAGGAGTGTATGATACTAAAGTAACTTGTCAATCTAGTAAAAGGATAAGGGAGGGGTTTTAAAGATCTTACTTTAATTAAAGTAAGGAAACATATGTGGGATAGATTTTTTTTTTAACCGCATAGCTTTATGATTTTTGAGCTAGTGACCACAGTAGTGATCCCCCTATAGGCCTTGACTGGGTACTCATACTGACTCTCAAGTATTTCGGAGGCAAGACAATGGAACTAGACTTTCCTACTTCTGGTGATTGCTGCGTGTGTGTGTGTGCAAACACTCTCTCAGCGTGGTCCCAACCTCAGCCCCCTGTCCACGTCTCCCAACCTTCTCGAGCCACGGCCTGGTGCTGGCCCAAGCTCAGAGGAGAGGGGGCATGGATAAGGGTAAGGGGGGGTCAAATAAAAAAGTTTTGAGACCACTGGATTTCCTAACCCCCACTGTAAAAAGTGTTCCAGCTCCACTGACACATGCACAAACACATTTGTGCAAACGTTCATATAGGGGAAGTTTGTACTGCTTGCAGGAGGGGCAGAGAATTGGGGGGTTTATTGGCCACTGGTAGATTCATCAGAGATCTCATGAATAGCTGCTGTGCCTAGGGCATGCATATCTAGATGCATATCTGGGGCGTATAGCTGACTGACTCCACTAAGAAAACCTGCAGCTTTACCGATTCCCTCAAGGATTCAGCCATGTTATTTGGGGCCCCCAGTGCTGTAAGTAGGGACCTAGAAATCCCCCTCTGATGCACAATCACATGGGACCATTTCCCTTACAAGTGACAGCTGCTCTTTGACCCAAGCAGTATATTCCTGCCTCATTGCTTTTCTTTCCTGAGGGAAGTCTTGGCTGCAGGACACCAACCCTCCCTTTCATATTTGAGTTATTCTGGGGGAGAAAATGCTGTGCCCTGCTTGCAATTCCTTGAAGTACTGAGTCTCTCTCATGCTTCACTTATTGGGCTAGAAGGAAGAAACCATTCTTCTTTGCTCAGAAGGTATTTTTCTATAATATTTCTAATGTAAAAGTATAAATGAATTAACTTTTCCTCTCCTGCAAGTTATCTTACATGCACTATGGATTGTTGCCATTTACCCAGACTCTGTGTTATTTCATTATCTGAAACAGCAAAACTGAAGGACTGGTTGTTGGTATTTTTTTTCTCTTAACTAAATGTGTATTTTCTAGAATCAACTTCCCAAACATATTAGTGGTATTTTTATGATACTGCTTACCACTTTAAACACACTCCAGTTGCTCTGCAGTCTCTGAGAGCATCCAATTAAATTAAGTTGGCATCATGAAATATGTTGTGCTCATGCTAAAGGAAATACTCTCACAACTTGCAGAGAAGTCTTAATGTCAATGATCACTTTTATTTACATTTTATCCTAATTATAAAACATTTACTTTTTTAAAAAAGATCTTACATAATATTCAAGGTGTCTCTTTCTTTTACATTTAAAATCAAAAGTTTCTTGATAATTCATTCTGCAAAATATAGCATGCAAAAATATAAATTGATTCTACTTATTTCTCTTCAGAATATTTTCAGTACCTGTTTATTTAAAGAGAGGAAGTTTTCTCTCTCTTTAATGAAACAGTTGACCTTTTTCGTTATTGAATCATACTCTTCCCTCAGTTA
This sequence comes from Dermatemys mawii, assembly GCA_007922305.1. NCBI lineage: Eukaryota > Metazoa > Chordata > Testudines > Dermatemydidae > Dermatemys > Dermatemys mawii. The sequence continues at coordinate 15,906,740 of ML677334.1, forward strand.
TGTGTTTTAACTATTCTTTTTGGCTCAACTTCTACTTTTTCATGGTAGTAATCCCTTATTTTTATTATTAGACAGTTCCTAGGAACCTTGATCACAGATCAAGGACCTATTGTGTTGGAAGCGTACAGAAAAGTAACAAAGAATACAGTCCTTGCTTTACAGTGCTTACAATCTAGGATGCAAGGGGTGGATGATACTGAGGTGGGAATGGATGGGAATATGAGAACAATAAAACAAACAGTTCAGTAGAAAAGTAGATGACTTTGTTTGCTATTTGACTAACTAATAATGACTTTTAAATATGCATTGTTCTATCTATTAATCTTTGGTCCAAAAGGATTTGATATTTTCATTAACAACCTGGATAATGGAGTGGAGAGTATGCTTATAAAATCTGCAGATGACAGCAAGGTGGGAGAGGTTGCTAGCACTTTGGATGACACAATTAGAACTCAACATGACCTTGACAAATTGGAGACTTGGTCTGAATTCACCAAGATGAAATTTAATAAAGAAAAGTGCAAAATATTTCACTTGAGAAGGAAAAAAATAAAATGCACAAGTACAAAATGGGGAATAACTGGTTAGGTTGCAATACTGATAAAGCTCTGAGGGTTATAATGAGTCAAAAATTGAATGAGGAGGATTGCAAGTGCAGGGTTGGCATTAGTGGGTGGCAAGCAGGGTAACTGTCTGGGGCCCCACAAAGCTAAAGTTACATGCTTCAGCCCCAGGTGGTGGGGCTTTGGCTTCAGACAAGACTCAAAAGTGAAAAACAAGCTCAAGTATCACTCTGAATGTGTTGCAGCTGCACAATGTGTTGCAGCTGAAAAAAAAATGATTTCATTCTCGGGTGTATAAACAGGAACACTGTATGTAAGACGTAGGAAATATTTGTCTAGGTTTACTCAGCACTGGTGAGACCTCAGCTGGAGTAGTGTGTCCAGTTCTGGATGCCACATTTCAGGAAAGATGTGGACAAATTGGAGAGAGTCCAGAGGAGAACAACAAAAAATATGAATGATTTAGAAAACCTGACCTCTGAGGATAGGTTAAGAAAGTGGGCATATTTTATCTTGAGGAAAAGAAGTCTGATAAGTCATTTTATAGGTTAAAGGCTGTTATAAAGATGATGGTGATCAATTGTTCTCCATGTCCATGTTCTCCATGTCTCTAAGGTAGGCCAAGAAATTATGGGCTTAATCTGCAACAAAAGAGGTTTAGCTCTAAGGGTAGTTAAACTTTGGAAAAGGCTTCCAAGAGAGTTTGTGGAATCCCCATCACTGGAGGTGTTAGAAAACAGGTTAGATAAATACCTTTCAGGGGTGGCCTGTCTTGCCCCTGCTTCATCACAGGAGGCTGGACTTGATGACTTCTCAAGGTCCTTTCCAGCCTTATATTTGTATGATTTTATCATCTGTTATGTTTATTTAATATACATATTCCATCTCAGACTGGAATTATACTTTATTCATTGAGGGCAGTATTCAGCGGAGAAGTACCTTTCTCTACCTTTCTGAGCTATACAAATCTCAGGTAGTAATGGATACTGGATCCTCAAGAGAATACCTTATTCAGCAGAAAGGTCAGATTACTTTGTAGTCCTTCTAAAAGCCTGGGTTATTATACAGCTCAAAGATGCAGATCCTGAGAGGTGGGGGATTAACAGAACTCTGTAATCCACAACACTTGAGTCCTTTTACCATTAAATATAAATTCTCCTTGTGATGGAGCAAATGAGAGTTAAGTTCATCTACATCTACTAATATACAGTATATAGAGAGAGTGAGTATGTGTGTGCGTGTGAACAAACATGCCTTATTAGAACAGCTTTCATCCTAACAACTCAGAGTTGTATTAAATTTAAGGAACTAGTGTTCATCACAATTTGATCCTAATCCATTAAAGAAAAACACTTATTTTAGTGTGTGGGAGCATTACACTTGCGTCCAGTGTAATGATCAGGTTTAAGATGGTCAGGTTAATGGTGTAAGGCTGCGATTCTCAACCTTTTCAGACTACTGTACCCCTTTTAATAGTCTAATTTGCCTTGCATACCCCAAGTTTCACCTCACTTAAAAATACAGAACTGTTACAGTGCACTATTACTGAAAAAATGCTGGCTTTCTCGATTTTATTTTATAATTATTTAGTAAAAATAACTGGAATATAAATATTGTACTTGCATTTCAGAGTGATACTTGAGCTTGTTTTTCACTTTTAAATCTTGTCTGAAGCCAAAGCCCCACCACCTGGGGCTGAAGCATGTAACTTTAGCTTTGTGGGGCCTGAGGCAGTTGCCCTGCTTGCCGCTCCCTAATGCCAACCCTCCTAAATCCATCCTGTGACTACACTTTGGGCTGCAACCCCCAGATTGAGAAACACTCATCTAGATGAGTTGAGTACCCCTTGGAAGAACTCTGAGTACCCCCAGGGGTACACGTACTCTTTGGTGCGTACCACTGATGTAACGGGTATGGAACAGATCATCCTCTGGAGCAGAAAAGGGACTTCAGAGATGCCAGTGTATATGATAAGTCAGAGCTCCCCCAGAAAGTTAGCTAGTGAACCAGTAAGAGGATTTAAAAATTCAGAAGACTATGCTGTCCTGTCTTCGCCAGCTTTCCTGGTGGGGAGAGTCTCTGGCCCTTGTTTCAAGCTGGAAACTCTAGCTTGAGGCACAATCTCTCCCTGGATAACTCCTAGAGTGTTCTGACTTTGCACTTCCCCCATTGTTGGCCAGTAACATAAATGGGCCAAAAAATTCATCATAGGAGAGCTATTGGAATCATCAAGTCTGGCATCCTCCAGTCTAACCATTATAACATTGTATAATTTACTCTTTAATAGCTGATTTTGAAGTGTTGATTTCCTGGCCATTTCTTTTAGGAGTATAAATCACAATCCAGTTCTTACTGATAACACCTTATTCCTAATTTATGAATTTAATGGTTTTCTTCTTTATCTCTGGGCCATGGCACCTGTCCTACCATATTTTCAGTTTCTAAATAATTTCCTTTCTTCATGTATACTGTTACTTTGAAGGTAAGTGCAGATCATTCCAGGTATTTATGGCCATTGTGCATAGCCTCTTGCACCTGTTTTCTTTTTACTACAATAGCTAAATTTAGCTCCTTTGGTTTCTATTCAAATGACTTATTAGCTAATCCTGGTATTTTTTTCTTTCACTTCCTTGTATTCAATTTAGTTTAGTTGTCTCTTTGGTTTTCCTGTATATGTAAATAAAATGCATGACATATCTTTAGATTGAAACACATCTAGGTTTGTGTATGCAGAGCAGGAGACCTTCGCTAGTTTATCTTCCTGTTAATACATTTGAGAATATCATTTATTCAGAATGGTGTTACATTGCAAATTCCTATTTAGCTTGCTATTTCTCCTCAATCCTACATGCTGTTCAGTCTTGCTGCTTTCCTAAATGCTTGCCACACAATTTTTGACTGTGCTTGTTTGTTTCCGTCCCTTGGTATCTGATTTTTTACACTGATTGGTATTAAAGCCAGTGAATTGTGTGCAGGCCACTGTTCAATTCTACTCAAGTATGCATTCAGTGTGGTTTTGCATTCCTTATGTTTTGGATATCTCAGATTTGTGCTGTCATCAAGAAATCAGATGACAAGCTGTTTATGAAACCATTAAATAACTAAAAGAAGTCCCAGTATTGATCTGTACAGTACTTCTGGGGAAATAGTGTAATGTGAATAGAACTATGACCTTAACAGGAGTTACTTTTGAAGTATATATAAAAAGTTATTAATCCATTAGTTGCACAGGTAAGCCATATGCTTGTTCTCTTAACTGCAGCTACAAGGCTAGCCCAACATCACAAAAAACTTGATTCTGATCTTGTAGAAGTTAATGGGAATGTTATCTTTAACTTCAGTGAAGGTAGGGTCAGAGTCAGCACCGTATTCCGTGACTTGCCAGTTAACTTGACATACGTTATGGGAATGTGGGTATGTTTTATAACTAAAACTGTGACTGAAAACTTTAGGGATTTCTCAGCAATCGCTCTCAAGTCGCTATTTTGACAGGTGTCTCTGAGCATTTTTCAGTCTATCAGTTCTGGTTTTTTACAGCACAATTTATCCACTGCATATTCATCTCTAAAGAAGCACATATTTTATTCCATTTAGCCAGATCTAGATCTTTGAATTCTCTTCTTTGTTCTGTGTTTCTTCCCTTGCTCTGTTTCCACATCTCATACCTGATTTTTTGGTAAATGCAGAAAATCATGCTTTTATAGAAAAGGTGAAAAACTGGATCAAATTTGGGACTTTGATTTTTGAAGCATGCCCTTGAGTGAGATTCATAATATTTTCTTTGAAATGTCAAACTATTTTACTTTATCCTGTGAGGTCTAGAACCGTATGACTCTAATCCTTTCTTAAATATTAGTATTATGTTGGTGTTATAGCCTGCATTCTTCGGAATCTCTAGTGAACTGAGTGAGTTTATAAAAATGAATTCCTTTTGAACCTAACTCTCTCCTAGAATTGCCCTGGGATATATGTTAAATCCTGATAGTTGCAAATTTTAGAGACACTTAACCTCTCATCGCTTCACGAATTATCTACTCATAGTAATCTTTACTTTCCATACAATTGAATCAGCTGTTTGATTTAGGCAATCCATCAAGATTTTATTTTTAAATATCATATTGAACATATATACTACAATTTCTATTGTCCTACTCTGTCTTTTCCATCATTCTCAAAAGGACTATATTTTTCCTTCTCAGCATTTTAGTACAACATAAGCGCACAAAAATACTGATAACTTCAGATTGTAGCTTATCATTTATTGGGAAAAATGAGACAAAAGTACATGATATTTTTTGGTACCCAAATTTCCATATGCATATATGTAAAAAAGACCAATCTGGGAGTATTACAAAGAGGAAATTTATTGTTGGATATTAATGTTTCGTAGTAGCACTACGTTTCAACATTAAAGACAGGCACTTTTGTAACATTTTGCACAAGTCCTTCCCATCTTCACATGGGCCAGCCATAATGTGGTGGCTGAGAGACACAGGCCCTGCATGTGGTTAGCTCTAGCCCAGTGGTGATAAGCCCCAAGATGGATGAAGAATGCATCTTCTTCTGCATCCATTGGAGAAAGTGTATGTTGCACCTTTTTCCAGGGAGATGGGGATGTTGCTGCAGTATGCGCTCTTCAGAGAGAATTGTTACTAAGGGTATGTCTACACTGCAAGCGATGCAGCATCTTAGCTTCAACAATGTCACTGTGGCACTGTAATGTACACACTTACTACAGTGATAGAAGGGTTTCTTCATCATGGTAGTAAATCCACCTTTCCACAAGGTGTTAGCCAGGTCAGTGTTAGAATTCTTCCATTGACATAGCTGTGACTACAGAATGGGTTAGGCCAACCTAACATGTCATAGATTGCATGGCATCTTTCAAAGCCCTGTAGCTTGGTTGGTCTAAATAGATGTAGACTAAGTTGGGGAACATAGGATTTCTGCTGCTGCACAGCTCCTCTGTAACACAGGCTTAATATTTATACCAGAGTCTAACTCAGTGGATTCTGTTCTCTTTTTTGGATGCAGCCCCACTTACAGTAGAGGGGCAGATGTCCTTTTATGATGTCCCCTGAAACCAGGCTCCTGTAGAGTTGCCAATACTTCTTTTCTTAAAACTTCTCTCTTTTCTTTTAAGAACTCATATGTATTTTTATTCGCTTGTTTGTTGCTTTCCCTCCCTGTCCCTATTTGCAAAAAACCACCCTACCACTTGGGGTGGAAGTCCCTGCCTGAGGTCAAGTCACATGTGTACTTGTAGCTTGAATGAGTGCCGGAGGAGAGAAGCCTGTACCTGTGGGCTTCTGGCTGAGCCAGGACCCTGGGATGTGACTTGCATTTGGCTGTGTTATGGGATCGTGTCAGAAAAGGGGCAGAAGGTTGGTGACTTCCAAAGAGCCATTGCTGTTTTACCCAGAGCCATAGAAACTGCCCTGGGAAAAGGGTTAGGACTGTACAGTGTGAGCCTAACTTTCTTGTCAGTTCACAACCTCCTCCTTGCCTGAGGAGGTTGTGAAGGCTAGGACTATAACAGGTTTAAAAGAGAACTGGATAAACTCAGGGAGGTTAAGTCCATTAATGGCTATTAGCCGGGATGGATAAGGTATGGTGTGCCAAGCCTCTGTTTGTCAGAGGGTGGTGATGGATGGCAGGAGAGAGATCACTTGATCATCACCTGTTAGGTTCACTCACTCAGGGCACCTGGTATTGGCCACTGTCAGTAGATAGGATACTGGGCTGGTTGGACCTTTGGTATGACCCAGTACGGCCATTCTTATGTTCTTTGATTTAGAAAGCACAAGCTGTATTTACAAATGTCCTGTTAGAATGTAAGCTCTTTGCTGTGTCTATAGAGGTTGTGCTGTACATAAATGTAATCAAATTAAACTAAATAGGATCTTCTCAAACTATAAGAGGCTGTTGAATCACTAATATGCCTACCTAGCTGCTGCTTTTTCTTTGAGAGTAGAATAATGGAGTAATAAGAATTTACAATATTTTTAAAAGCAGTTTTTATGTGGGACAAGGGAATGCAGCTGAAGGAGTATGTGACACGTGCCATTTTATAGTCATGCCCCAGAGCTCAACACTTATGGATGATTGTTTTATCTATAATCTGAAATACATGGATTAATAAAATAATCAGAACCCAGGGATGTATATATAATATAGATACTGGGGATAGTCTAACAACTTAACAAATCTTGTTTAGAAATCTGTTGCAGCACACAGGGCTGTAAAAGAAATGATAATAAAATTACAAGGAAATTCATTCTAATAATGTCATGAACTCATTGATGAAGTGGCTATCTACAGAATAAAGAATCTTGGTATAATCTCAGAAGAACAATTGCTAACTCTTTTTTTAAAACGTTATGGAACACTATTGTGGAACTATACATAATGTAGTATGTTGGATTTGCAATACAATTAACTCTGCCAACTTACAGGGACAAATGAAGAAAAGTCCAGCTAGATCATGACTTTTGAAATGAATGGCTTTCACCATTCACTTTACGGGGTACAGGTTCAGGTGCAATAATTAATATTGTTAAAAAAAAAACTTTTGTTGCATGCTAGAAAATAAATTCAGAAATGTAACCAAAGAAGCTGGTAAAAATACTGCAATATGTAAAGTTCATTTATATTTTTGAAAGGCAAAATGTTCTGTGCAGAATACAAATCAATACAACGTAAAATGTAAAGTATTGTGCACCCGAGGCACAATTATCTGGGAAGTAATCTTAGCACAATGATTTCCTATGGCCATCGCATTTGCTTAAATATCACTTGAGAATCCTCTTCACTTATTCAAGTGGAATGCTTGCTGAGTGTTATGAGTATGAATGGCTGTTAACCAGGTGTGTTTTTAAAGTGGATCAGTCAGAACACAGTACAAAACCATTATAACTGAAGCAAAACAATGCAAGTTAAACTGATATGTTGGAATCAGTCACCTATCTTTTAAATGTTAAAATAATCACACAAAAGAGGCAAAATGAAATGTTTAAAAAGATTTACTATAATCTTCTCTCTGTCACCAAAATCAAGGACACAATCTTTTAATTAGTGGATTTGATTCCACATTTATGTATAAGGATATTTGATTATGATATGTGGCAAAGCATTGAGAGATCAGTGCAAGTGAGATATGCAAGTCTTTTCCAGTGGGAACCAAAGAAAAGAGAAATTTATAAAATTAAGCAGAGTTCAGGAGGATCTGTATGTGTATGTATGCCCATGGAGTCTTAATTCTGTCCTTTTGTGCCTTCATCCTAAGCAATGACTGAGAAAGGGGACCTCTGGCAAAAATAGTATGAAATTAAAGCCTATACTATAATGCATATCCATAATTAAGTTTGTGTAAACAGCGGTAAATTCAGCACTTCCTCATTTTTCTGCAGCCTAAATAATAATATTTTAACATATTTTTGCATGTAATTTCCTCCCCTTTCATTAGATTTAAAAAAGAAAAAGAAGGGGAAAAAAAAAAAGCCCAGACAGCTTTTTTCCCCAGCACACTGCTACAGCTGTGGTGGCAAGTACCAGGCGTTCCCAAAGCAGTGTCTGTTGAAATACCGATGCTATCATGATCTCAGCTTTTTAGAATGTGTGTGTTCAGTTATTATCTTTCATACTACCTATATTGTCTTGAGGAAAACAAGCCACACAGGGAAATGATGATTCTCATCAACTGGTATCTCAGCAAAACCTCAGTGGAATTTCACCAAACAAATAAAAGGCATTTTTCTATCCTGAAAACTTTCCCCTGTCAAATTTGAAAGTCTTGCTACAAATGGAGATGTTAGAACTTAGATTCTTTCAAGTTTTAGATATAGAGGTTGTTACCAATTCCTCTATAATAGATATGAGAAAGGTAGATTTGTCTTTATTATATCTACCTATCAGTCATATTTTGGAGTTCAACCCTGACCAGTGAGGGGGTGAGTCTTGTAACCCTGAGTGCCGTAAACTGTTCTGCCACTGTCGCTCCCTTCCTGAAAGCTCACAGATGACATACAGGCAAGTACTGCATCCGACGAAGTGGGTACTAGCCCACGAAAGCTTATGCTTCAATACTTGGTTAGTCTTTAAGGTGCCACAGGACTCTTTGTCGCTTCTACTGAGTGTCTGTGTGTTGAACAGGCCTGATTCAGCAACTGTAACTCCAGTAGTCTGCTTGTTAGACCAGAACCCCACTCTGATCTTCACCAGCCTTGGTTACTACTAGCCAAGTGACCCCAACACGCATCCCAGTCCAAATTTTCCCCAAAACTGCTTGTCCTGAAATGTCCTGCCCTCTCCTGGAACATTCAGAAGATTAATAAGGTCTCTTATTCCTTTAAACAGACAAAAGCCCAACAGCTTAGGGATAATGATAGCATGACAAATGGGAATGAGGATATGGAGGTAGATATTACCTTATTCGAGGTAGAAACCAAACTCGAACAGCTTAATGGGACTAAATTGGGGGGCCCAGATAATCTTCATCCAAGAATCTTCATCCAGGAACTGGCACATGAAATTGCAAGTCCATTAGCAAGAATTTTTAATGAATCTGTAAACTCAGGGATTGTACCATATGACTGGAAAATTGCTAACATAGCTCCTATTTTTAAGAACAGGAAAAAAAGAAAGTGATCTGGGTAACTACAGACCTGTTAGTTGGACATCTGTAGTATGCAAGGTCTTGGGGGAAAAATTCTGAAGGAGAGAGTAGTTAAGGACATTGAAGTCAAAGGTAAATGGGACAAAATACAACATGGTTTTACAAAAGGTAGATCATACCAAACCAACCTGATCTCCTTCTTTGAGAAAGTAAGGTTTTTGTTTTGTTTTTTTTACAAAGGAAACACAGTGGATCTAATTTACCTAGATTTCAGTAAGGCATTTGATTCAGTGCCACATGGGAAATTATTAGGTAAACTGGAAAAATGGGGATCATTATGAAAACTGAAAGGTGGATAAGGAACCGGTTAAAGGGAAGACAACAGCGGCTCATTCTGAAAGGCAAATTGTCAGGCTGGAGAGAGGTTACCATTAGAGTTCCTGAGGGATCAGTTTTGGGACTAATTGCATTTAATCTTTTTATTACTGACCCCGGCACAAAAAGTGGGAATGTGCTAATAAAGTTTGTGGATGACACAAAGCTGGGAGGTATTGCCAGTTCAGATAAGAATTGGGATATCATACAAGAAGATCTGGATGACCTTGTAAACTAGAGTAATAGGAAAAGGATTAAATGTAATAGTGAGAAATGTAAGGTCACACATTTAGGGATTAATAACAAGAATTTTAGTTATAAAATGGGGACATATCAATTGAAGTAACAGAGGAGGAGAAGGACCTTGGAGTATTGGTTGACCATAGGATGACTATGAGCCGCCAATGTGATATGGCCGTGAGAAAAGCTAATGCGGTCTTGCGATGCATCAGGCATGGTATTTCTAGTACAGATAAAGAGGAGTTAGTACCGTTATACAAGGCACTGGTGAGACCTAATCTGGAGTACTGTGTGCAGTTTTGGTCCCCCATGTTTAAGAAGGATGAATTCAAACTGGAACAAGTACAGAGAAGGGCTACTAGGATGATCTGAGGAACAGAAAACCTGTCTTACGAAAGGAGACTCCAGGAGTTTGGCTTACTTAGCCTACCAAAAAAGGACTGAGAGGAGATATGATTACTCTCTATAAATATATCAGAGGGATAAATACCATGGAGAGAGAGGAGTTATTTAAGCTCAGTACCAATGTGGACACAAGAGCAAATGGATATAAACTGGCCATCAGGAAGTTTAGACTTGAAATTAGATGAAGGTTTCTAACCATCAGAGGAGTGAAGTTCTGGAACAGCTTTCCAAGGGAAGCAGTGAGGGCAGAAGACCTATCTTGCTTCAGGATTAAGCTTGATACTTTTATGGAGGGGATGGTGTGATGGGATAACATAATTTTGGCAATTACTTGATTTTTAACTATTTGTGGTAGGTGGGCCTGGTGACCTGTGATGGGATGTTGGGTGGGATGGGATCTGAGCTACTACAGAGAATTCTTTCCTGGGTGTCTGGCTGGTGAGTCTTGCCCATGTGCTCAGGGTTCAGCTGATCGCCATATTTGGGGTCGGGAAGGTATTTTCTTCCAGGGCAGTTTGGCAGAGGCCCTGGGGGTTTCCTACCTTTCTCCGCAGCACGGGTCACGGGTCACTTGCTGGAAAATTCTTTGCACCTTGAAATCTTTAAACCATGATTTGAGAACTTCAATAGCTCAGACATAGGTGAGAGGTTTGTGCAGAAGTGGGCGGGTGAGATTCTGTTTAGTTTAGTTACTTTACACTTAGGGCTCGTTTCCATTGTAACAGTTCATTTGAATTGGCACATTTGTGTTACTGCTTAGCTAAAGGAGAGTGACCCCACATTTCAAAACAACTCTGGAAGATTGCATTAGCTGCTGCTGAGATATTGTAATTTGAGCTGTTGCATCTCCACTACTTTACCAACAGGCACATCAGCATCACCTGAGTTTCAGCTCCCTGTACCTTCCTCCCTCTCTCCTCCCACTGCCTTGCATGCATTCTGGGCAAACTAACTTGAGTTTCAATCATGACTTAAATTGAGCTAAAATTCAAAAATAGGGAGCCAACCAGCAACAGTAAGAGCTACCATAGTTGCACTTTATTTGATGTCAAATATATATGTCCTGTGTGGAAAGGGCTGGTTTATGCAAAGAAGCTTGGCACAGTGCTGAAATTACAGCTGCTGCTACATTACAGAATGTCTAAAACCAACAAATGGGAACTGGAATTGGTCCATCAGCTATCAGGAGATTGGTCACAAGCAAAATGGGACAATTATGACAAGTCAAGGATAAAAGATATCTGCTACATGGACTCACTGTAGTAGTTAGACACCTGAAATTGTCTACAAGAGAACCACATAAAAATATCACTGATGGCTACACAACTGAAAATATGGTGCATGTGATTTGAAATACTTGATAAGTATGTCAAAATGACATTGCTGAATGGTTTTCCAGAGGCATGAAGATGGATTTGCCAACTTGAAGATGTTCATATTGCTTCCAAGCAATATGTGGTAGGTCAAAAAATCAATATGCAGAAATGGGGCTATTCCAGTGACTCAGAATCATGTGATTGCAAACCATGGAACATCTGTTTTTCTGCTGATTTGTGGGGGAACAAGAGAAGATCTTGGCAAGTCTACAGATCAGGCCATATCATATGCCCGATGCTGGAAAAAACTTATGGTTGTTGTGGGAAGACATGAGAAGAACTAGAGATTTCTTTTATGGCTGGGAGTCCAGGTAGGAGTAACACTCAAGTTATAGCTCAAGCTAATTATGCTGTGGAGGGACACCCAGAAACAGCCCTAGAGGTTTTGCCTGCTGAGGCAAAAAAATACTTTTGGTGATGCACACGCTGAGCAGCAGAGTAAAAAACAACAACAACAAATAGCAAACAAATAACTCCCACAGCCAGCCAATCAGCAGAGGAAGGGGAAGCCCAGCAGCACAGTGGCATTGTGCCTTCTGTTAGGTGCTACCTACAGCAACTGTCCTGCTCACCCACTCCTAGAACTGGCTCTGGGCATACCTATGCTGTAACAAAGTTGCTGTGCTGCCCAGATCTGTATGTATGACTTAGCTCTCAGGAAAATGAGTATGTGCATGTGTGTGGTGGGAAAGCGAAGGGGATTTTGGAGTTAGCAAGGGAGCTGCCCCGTCCCTTCTTCCAGTAATAAATACATGTTCTGTTGTTATTGAGCTCATGTCGTGTCATCATTCCAGGGACTCTACTTGTTTATGCTAACCTATCGAGAAGGAGATGACGCAACTAGAACATGGTATCGCTACCTGATCCTCAGGATTCCACCTTCTATGATACCCCCTCCATTCCAATCTCCCTTCCCCCCACACCTTTTTGGAGGGAAATTGAGTAATGCTAGATCTATGCATATTTCTACATGTCAGATGCCACTTTGTCTGAAAACAGTAGGTTGCTCTTGTGATTTAATGTTGTCTTTGATAGATGCAAAATTGTACCAGGATTTCAATATTTCTACTTCCTGGAAGTGATTGATATAAGTCAACTGATTTACTTCCATCTGTCAGGTGGCAAAAGATTAACCATCAGTGCTAAAACATATAATTTGCAGTGGTTCAATATGATGAGAGACAAACAAATATTGTAATTGGAAATTGGCAGCTCCGGTACACATTTGAACTAGCTTTTGAGTCACTTTCCTCAAGCTATAGCTAGTCATTAAAACACCCTAAAGGTTCTCTCTGCAGGTATGTAAAGCCGGATCTTTGCTGGTGACAGACTTAATTAAGGTAACAGCTGGATATTCACATAAAAAGAGAAAAATACAAGGGATGTTAATGCTTCTCAAAGTATTATGAAAGAAAAGGATAGCACAAGAAGAGAATGAGCCTGTCTTAGTGGCATTATCATACAAATAGTAGAAGGAGTATTTGACTGTTACTGGGGGGAAAAACTCATTTGTGTCAGGCATTGGCTGAAACAATGGCTAAAATATGACAACAGAAGAAAACCTGATCATTCTGTATTATGAAGGTATGGGCAAATGGCTTAGTTTCAAACCCAAACATCTGTGAACTTGAAGCATTAGAATGTGGTTCTGAATTTAAATGAGCCAAAAATTGTGTAACAGCCTTCCATTTCTAGAAAGCATTTCATTTTTTGAATCTCCTTACAGATAGATTTGTGATGAAAGGGTAAACAAAAAACCTACTGCTCAGTATATCTATCTATATATTCCATTTATTCTAGATATGTTTATGAAGAAATGGAATTCCTTTGGGAGGGATGTTGAATTTCTTGTTTTGATTTTGTTTTGTTTTTAATGTTGATGCCATGATTTTATCTGCCTGTGTTTTTTCTTTTTCCTTTTGCATTGTCTGACAATTTAAACAATGTGGGTGAGGTAATATCTTTTACTGATACAACTTCTGCTTGTGAAATAAGTTTTCAAGCTACTCAGAGCTGGCCTTCAGATCTGGGAAAGTATCACACCTGATGGGACAGATTGCTTAGCATAAATAGTTAACATTAAGGGAATATTAAAGGTCATAAAGAGGAGGGGGAAGTTGGTGGGTACAAATGGTTGCACTAAGCCATAAATTCAGTATTTTTATTAAGACTATGATTTTTAGTGTCTAGCAAAGTTACAAATTTAAGCTCCCAGGATCATCTTTTGTAAGCGTTGAGGACCTCATCTGGGAGGTCAGATATGGAGTGATTGTTTTGTGAAAAGTATTTGCCCACAGTGATATGGTGTTTTAGTCTTAACATTTTTGTGTGTGTCTTCATTCAAGAAGTTGTTGAGGCACTGAGTTCATTAGATGAGATATACAACATGTGTAGGATTCGTGAATCTTGAAAGTCTGTTGTGGGGGATATTGATCATTGCAGCAGTGGAGAGAGGTCTGCAGGTTTTCCATCTGTTGTTAAAGTACGATCTAGTGTTGCTGAGTTGGTATGCTCTGTGAGGAGTTTGCCTCTGATGATGAACTTAGTGAGGCTGGGGAGTTGTTTAATGTTTCCCCTGTATTGGTTCCAGTGTGGGTTAGTAAGGGATAACTAGGAGTGTACAGCAGGAGATTGTTGCCCCCTCCCCAATATTGAAGCAGGCTTTCTTGAGGTATTTTGGTGGCTCATTCCATGATGCACTCTCCTTCTCTGGTAGTGTCTTGGTTTAGTGAAGAAGGTTTTAAGTGTGTGAAAGTGTGTCACGGACTTTTTCCTCGGAGCATAATCTGTGGTGTCTGAGATCCAGGTTGAAGATAATAGATTTCTTGGTTTGTTTTGGGGTGGTCACTGGATCTTTGAAGGTAAATGGTCCAATAAAAGTAATTACCTCACTCACCTTGTCTCTGTGATATCTCGGGACCAACATAGATGCAACAATACTGCAAACAAATTGAAACAATAGCATTCATGATTTGCACAGAGAGAATGTTAAAGGGGAACGGGTTGCCAAAGTGTTGGTTTTGTGAACCTTTATACTAACATGGAAAGAACCTGAAAAACTACAAAACAGAGCTGTCTCCAAGTTCTGGAACTCAGTGACATTGAGAATATACTTTGGCATTAGAAACAATCAAGAATGTAAACTTTTCTATGTTTTCAATGTCAAATCCATATTCACCTAATAGAAGGGCCCATTTTTCCTAATTTGTTATTCAAGCATGCATTTAATTTAAGCTTGAAAACAGACCCATTTTCACTAGAAATGAGGCCTCAATTGTGGTACTTTTCCTGATTTGCTTTTATGCCTCAATGTCAGTTGTGAGCACACTTCCTGCATTTACACATGCAGTTTTGGTACCTGTGCATGCACATTTTATTTAAAAAATGCAGCTTTCATTTTAGTTCATTATTCTGGAATTTTGCTATATCTGACTTGACTAAAAAAAAATCCCTTTCCATTTTTGTAATTTGTCAAATTTGATCCAGTGCAGAATCTTTCTATATCTAGCAAAAAGGTAAAACATTTTGCTTTGAAAATGGAGTAATTGTGGAAAGGATAATTCTTAAGAACTTTTTCCGCAGTGGTGAAATTCCAGCTTTTTTATTTTGGCAGAGAATGTAGATTCATCAGAATTGCTATAACAGATAAGATTAAAGATTCATCTAATTCAGTGACTCTCTCACTTTGGCCAGTACCAGATGATGTAGAGAAACTCGGAAGTAAACAGTTATAGAATACGCAAAATGTCTTACTAACACCATATATTTAGAAGTTGGTTTATGCCTGAAGCATATATTGTACAGTAAATTAAAATTATTACTCTTAAGTTTTTACAAACACCAGCACCACCATACAATTCCCAACAGAAATAAAAATAGTTTTTTAAATCAGTTTTTTTCTTGTGATGATAATTTTAGGTACAAACTTATTTACTAAAATGAGATCCATTCTATTCCTCCAGAAAAAAACTTTCTTTAAAATAAAGTTACAATTTCTGTCCTAAAATAAAGCACACATCATTCATTTAACATTCTGAAGAAAGAGGAAAATACTTCATTTTAGACACCTTTAACTGAAATGTACCTCTTTCTTGTTCATGCCTCATCTACAGTATCTAATTTAAGTCTTGTATACACCCCAGCTGCACTGCAGTTACACTGCAACTGCACTGCTCTTTTGCCTCAGTAGGTGGACAGCTTATGAGATGGAGTACTACTTTAAATACACACTTTCAGTGGTATACAGGCTCATACCCAGATTTCACCATAACTACATTTCATTTGTGTCCCAGTAACAGAAATTAATACAATGTAAAGTCTTAATATATTAATATAATATTATTGTAACATTAATATTACAATATTAATGTAACATCTTGGGAAGTTACACAAATAGCAGGAGGTTTTTGATAGGGACCAAATCCATAGAAAAGTTTCAATTATTTAAGCCAAATTAATTTCTATTATATTGGAAAGAGAGTGGAGGGTGATATCTAGATATTGTTAGGCATCCCTCTAGGAAATATATTCCATGATTTAAACTATTTATAATAGGCAGTTTCTGTGTTTTCCATTTTTGACTTTTTGGTTTTATGCAGAAACACCACATTGAAATATGGACATTTATTGAAAAATAAAACACACAAAGAGATCTGTCAAGTTTAATTTGTTTCAATCTGCATTTGCCCCCAGAAGCTTTTGTTGAGCAGTCTACTCCTCTAGCCTGAAAGTAAAGTGGGTTGTCCCAGTCTTGCACATCATTTCCTAATGTATGATTTTTTCATTAAACAGAATACCATGACTATTAACATAAGACAATCTTGTCTCCCATTATGTTAGCTGAGATTACTAAAGTTTCAACATTTTATTCTAGTTCTATCCATGTTAAATGAAGGTTGGAAAGCATTCTGTTAACCACTCCTCTGGTGATTCAGCCATCCCCTAACTGTGGGCTTTCTGAACTTTTAACAAATATCTGAATTATATGGATATTTGCATGATTTGTGGTGAATGGATGGGTTTTAGTTTCATGGGGTCACCATAGTTGTATTTGTTTTGTCTTTATAAAGATCCTAATTAAAATGAATCAATTGTTGACTTTGCAGAGCTGCAAAGTCAGAACTTTATGTGAACAGCTTAATACTGGTGTTTGCATAATACAAAATTGGCCAAAGTCCTGCTTTACTGCTGTTCTAGAGTTCTTTTTTTAGTAAAAGTAAAACTTCCAAAAATAAACCATTGGCAGTTATTCATATTAAAGTTCAGTTCTAATATATGGTAAATAGTTCAGATACTTATTCAAAGTGTCACTGACCTTCTTTTTCCAATCAAAGCAGTGCATACACAGCCTGATAATGTTTAGCCTAATCCTGAGATTTATAGGTTTGATTTACAATAGGAGTGACCCAAGTGACAGAGGAACAGAGCAAATGAGAACTGGAAATGAGATGAACAGCAAATGCTATAGATGGCTTAGATCCTACCTATGTGAGAGATCTGTACTATAACATAACAGTTGTGATCAGCAGAGGTGCTGAAATTGTAGTCTGAACTGTTATATAAGAGAAGGGACAACAGGCAGGGAGTTCCCTGTCAGGGGGGTCTAGATTCAAGAATTCCAACCCCCTTGGTCTGAAATAGTCCAAGTCTGATTGCTATCAAAGCATAATGCAAAGCTCATCTTCGGCTTCCGTCTCTTTTCAAATGCTAGGGAATGAAGATTTCTATTGACTTGAATGGGCTTTTGATCAGGGCCTTCAAGATTTGCTCAGACTCCACGTTGGGCAAAGGTGGTAGATCGTCATAACCCACTTCCTTTCTTGGTTTATATGTCTTCATGTACAATAAAATGGTGAACAATGCTAACATTTTGAGTATTTTCATGGGCATCTGAGTTAATACCATTTGAAAAGCACAGGGCAATTCACACTTCAGAAGTGTTGTTTTAGGGTCTTTGCAAACTCAGGCAGATGTCTTTGCATTGCTAAACTTCAAAAATTGAGTGTTTCCTTGCAACTCTAACAGTTAGGCACCAAGGGTATGTCTACTCTAGAATTTCCAACATTGCAGATGCAGCCCTCTAGCTTATGCACTCATAACAGTACTGGAAGGAATTCTTCCATTGCTGTATCATCTCCAAGACATGATAATTAGATTAAGGAAAGAATTTTCCAGTGACCTAGCAGTGGCTATGCCGGGGGTTAGGTTGCCTTAACTACATTGCACATGGCATGAAATTTTTCACATTCCTGAACAACGTCCTTAAGTTGACCTAATGTCATAGTGAAGACCAGGCCTAACTTTCTAAAAATGAAAGCTGATACTCCTGAAGAAACATTAGAGAGGTCTGCCCATAGCGGGTGCACCCTGCACTTCAGGATATACTTCCCCAAGGCACTGAAACGTAAAAAAATAATGATTGATTTTAATACCTAGAAATCTTAGATAGTATGCTGTATCTGTCAGAGGGTCCGGGCTGCCCTGTGTTCTCTCTGCTCCCAATAAAGGTCTTGACACTGCTTTTAGTGCTTCACCCAAGTGTCCTTTATTTACAGTGCGCTTCTTGTGGCTTCAGTGAAACAACTAGTGCTCCCCACAATCCCTCGACAGTTGCCCCATTCTCCTGCTTCCTTGGTTTCCAGGCCCCTGAGGTACCTTTCCCGCAGCCAGGAGACAGCGTTACAGCCTTCCACTCCCTGTCTGGGCCTTCCCCCTCTTTACTGACTATGAGTCAGCGTTTTTATAATCCTCTCTGCTTCCAGTCTCAGCTGTAGTCCTTTAGCCCAGCCACGCTCTGTGAGCTAACCCTGACGAGGGCTTTCAGCTGGGCCTCCTGCCGGCTAGGGCCAGCCCCTGCCCCTGAGCCTCCTGCCTGTGAGCAGGGTTTAACATGCAGAGGCAGGGCATTCCAGGGGTTTTTACCCCTGCCCTGCCACAGTATCCCTGAACATTTTGATGGGTAAGATGCATAAAAAAGGTGTTACATGCCTATTTATCCCCTCACACTGAAATAACTCCACTGATTTGTGGTTATGAAAATAACATTCTATTGTAGGATGATGAGAGTGTTCATTCCTAGATTAAATTTATGCGACTATAAATATTTGTGTATGAAACCATGATATTGGCTATGGGCTAGATCTACAAAGACATGTAGATGCCGAAGTCTAAAATTTAGATCCTCAAAACCCCCATTCAGCTTCTATCCAAGCCCCTCAACAGATAATTCCACCCAGGCCCCCCAAAGTGGGCAACTGCTGAGCAGCCCCGGCGATTTAAAAGGGCCTGGGGGCCACTGGCCCTTTTAAATTGCTGGGTGGGCCTCAGGGTTCCTAGGTGCACACAGGGTGGTACCGGCAGCAGCAAAGGCCGCAGGGTGGGCATGTGGAAGCCCTGGCCAGGCCAGAAGAGTGCTCATTGACTGTTCTGCCCTGAAGCCCAAAATTGCTGTCGGCGGGCCTGCTTTCACCTAACCATTTAGATGCCAAACCGTCTGATGGTGAGCATGCACAAAGCTGTCTAAATTGTGGTGCCCCTCAGTGCCTAAGTCCTGGCAGGATCCTCAAACAAGGGATTCTCCTGCCTATCTCACCCTTGGGGCCTGATCTTGTATAAATACTCTGAGGAACCCTACCAGATTGGGCCCTGCATAGAATGTAGCCAAGAATTAGCTGACAGTACCACCTCTATTATATCAATGGCCCAGTGATTGGAGCACTAAATGACACTTGTGGGGACCTGGGTTCAAATCCACATCCTGGCTGATAGGAAGTCAGAGACTTGAACGGAGGTCTTCCGTCTTCCAGATGAATGTCCTAACCCTAGGCTACAGGATATATTGTTGTGTGTCTCTCTATCTCTCTTGTTAAATTTGTTTCATTTTATTTGAAATGCTTAAACATTCATTGGAATAGGTACAGGAACCTGGGTCTCCCAGGTGACTGCCCAAATCCCTGGGCTATAGAGTTATTCTCACACTTCCTCTGGCCCAGTTACTATTTAAATATTTTATACAAAGGGAATAGCTTCAACAGGAGAAACTAAAAGACCTTCACCCTATTATAACAGTGTGGCTAGTAGTGTTTTGTTTTTTTCCCCTGAAGACAGGAATCTTAACTGAATAATTTTTAATTAATTTTAAAGTTCCTCAAGAGTCTGATTTTATTAAACCCCATAATGATTATTATGATTGTTTAGTGACTTTAGACAATGCTGTATTACAATCAGGAGTTGGGGTTGCATTGTGCTGAGTACTTGTAAATACATATCCTATAAAGATAATTATCACACAGATAACTTAGTCTAAGTAATGTGTGTTCATTGGTCACTTTGTCTGGTTTTAGTGAATATAAATATTTGTATATGAAACCATAATATTGACTATGGGCTAGATCTACAAAGACATGTAGATGCCTAAGTCTAAATTTAGATCCTCAAAATCCCCATTCAGCTTCTATCCAGGCCCCGCAAATTTACATTTAGGATGTAAATCTTAGTGTTTCCAATATGTGCATGTTCTGCTGTGTTAGAATTGGGGATAGGAAAACATTTCATCACTTACAACTAACACTGAATAAGATGCAGAATATTTCCTATGAGGTACTGGGAACTGTCTAGTCCCACTGAAGTTACAGAAAGCACTCCACATTTGGCAGGATTGGGCCTTTAATAAATTTGCCTTGCAACAGCACAAACAGCAGAGTAATTCATTGTGGTAGAGATACATAACATTTTTTTTTCATAGATTTACCAAAAGAACATCTTCCTCAGCTGAAATTGTATCACTTTGATAGAGAATAGTAACTAAGGGGTCTTAGAGTTCTAAGTAGTACAGTACTCATGCAGCTTGGTGTTTATTATTAGTAATTATGCACATCCTGCTAGCTAACACAGCCTGTCATATCTCCATGAAATGAGCTGCACAGGATCTCATAATGTGTGCCAAAAATATGATAAGCATATTGAAAATTGTACAAAAGGCAGTGTGCAGTTCAGTTTCAGAGAAATAACAGACATTTCATAACCTTACTAGATTTTTAAAAGGAATTTTGGTACACCACAAACAATGTTTAAATAATTTGAACAGTCTTTCTTAAATTACAAAAATGAAGTGAAAAAAAAATATATGTCTGTGTGTGTTCTTTACACTGGTATGTATGAAATCAATGTCATTTTAACTGTATTTCTTGTCAGTTTAACTCACACCTTTGATTTTATTTAAATGTTGCCTTTTCTGTTTTAGTTTTTTCCACCTCTGATCTGCAATAAAATTAATAAGTATGGAGCCACATTTCTACTAAACCAGGAAAGCATTTAACATCTCTCTGGGAAATTATAGGTCATAATAATTTCTTCTTCACTGAATAATCTTTGATTGACGATACCTCTGTGTGTGTTTAGATTAATTCTGATATTATGGAAGCAAAATATGCTCCCTTTCTGATTAACTGTTTCATTTTCTAATTAGGATACTAACATCAGTGTGTCCCTTGTGTATTTTTTTTCTGTGCACTGTTAAATCTAGGTCATGCTTTTTGAGCCTGTCTACATGGCTTAATAAGAATTAAACAAGGTTTGAATTAGTGATGGGCTCAAGTACTTCAAAAATAATCTTAATAGTTATTGTACTTAAAGTACTGTGAGGGTTTGGATTCTGATTTGGATTCCAGGTCTACAGTATGTCAGTTGATGGGCTGCATGTATTAATAAGTATTATTATTTATTTTATTGATGATTGATGTAATATGTGTTGTGGTATTCCTGACCTCAGCTCCAGACTGCACATTCTTCTTAGATTGCCACTCCCACCTTCTTTATATTGGGTATTTCAGCACCTGCAAACAGAATGGATCAACAGATAACTCAGGGTGGCTGGGTTTTTATGGTTACTAAGGCATAGCTAGGTTACTGACTAACATGAATTAACCCCCAAAATAGGTGTCATTCCACAGCTTTTCTTTGTTTTACTTTTCCTATCTGTAAAATAGGCCTAAAAATAATAATTTTCAGCTAGTTACATAGAGCTTGTTCATCTGTATATCTTATAGTGCTTGATAAAATCTGATATGCTTGAGTAACTCCTTTTTAAAGCTAGTATCACCATGCACATACAGTCATAATCTTTCATCAGTGAAGTAAAAGGTAATGCTTGCCCATGAAGGCAAGAGTGGGACCATACATCTGATATATGCTTTCACTTTAAGACTTTGTTGGTCTAGTCTAGTGGATGAGTCATGGATCTAACAAATCAGAGGTGTTTCTCTGTCCTCAGCTCTTCTTTAAACATTGTATCTGATAGATGAAGCATGTTCCAGCAGTTATGAGATTAGTCTGGGTTCTGAGAGACCCATTTCAATTTTCCTGCTTTACTGCAGACTCCTTGTGTGAGTTTGCCTCTTTGTGCTTTAATTTCCCATCTGCAAAATGGTAATAGCCACAGTGTTGTGAGGATAAACACATTAAAGATTTGAAAACACTCAGATATGGTATATGGGGCCATATAAGTACCTAAGATGACATTGAACAAGTCATCCAAACTCACAAGGCCTTAATTATTCCCTTCTAAGTTGTAATTAGATCTGAGGAAGGTAAGTAAAATCTGTGTTTTAGCTATTTCCCTTTAAAAACCAGAAGGCCAAATTCTCTATCTGACCTTGCAACCCTTGATGTTTCAAGTGCATTGAATATTATATCTTTCCATCCTTTGGCTACATTTTGTTTTAGACATTATCCAAATCAGCAGATCCAGAAATAGAAGAGTTTGTTTTATTTTAGAGTTGATTTACAAAAACAATTAGGGGTATGAAACGGCTTTCAGAAGAGGCTAGATTAATAAAACTCGGACTTTTCAGCTTGGAAAAGAGACAACTAAGGGAGGATATGATTGAGGTCTATAAAATTGTGATTGGTGTGGCGAACATAAAAAAGGAAGTGTTATTTAGTCCTTATCAAAATATAAGACCTAGAGGTCACCAAATAAAATTAATGGGCAGCAGGTTTAAAACAACCAAAAGGAAATATTTTTTTTTCACACAATGCACAGTCAAACACAGGAACTCTTTGCCAGAGGATGTTGTGAAGGCCAAGACTATAACAGGGTCCAAAAAAGAACTAAATTAATTTATAAGCCAGAATGGATAAGGATAGTGTCCCTAGCATCTGTGTGCCAGAACCTAGGAATGGGCATCAGGGTATGGATCACTTGATGATTACCTGTTCTATTCATTCCCTCTGGGGCACCTAGCATTGGCCATTGTCAAAAGACAGGATACTGGGCTAGATGGACCTTTGGTCTGACCCATTATGGCTGTTCTTATGATTTGCTGTGTCACATCTTGTTTATCGTGCCATTATTTATCTTATAAACAATCAAATGCAATGACACAATCCACAAAATATAAGGGTATGCATCCAAAGCACTATAAAAATAGCTTCTGCTTCTAATTACAATCCTCCATTATTTCTCAGTCTGTGGCTCTGTGGTTATGATTCTGGTCATAGGATAACAGTAAGCAGTGTTTTGATACAGGTGGGAAGCATTTTTATATAGTATCTATCTATCTATGTATAAATACACACGCATACATGCATGCACACACTTTAGTACATGGCTCACAAACAGATAGCACATAAAGTGTCAAAGGAAACTACTGATTTTGAATGTCTCAATTTCTGGGTGCCCACACTTAAGACGCTCAAAGGAACCTGATTTTCAGAGAGCGGGTGCTCAGCTCAGCTCAGTGTTTCAAGTTAGGCAACCAAAATCACTAGACGGTGTTGCATGGCAGCATTGCACCCTTCTGCTTATGTTCCACTCAACACTGGGTTGCACTGGAACCTATTAGCTGTGTGTAGCTTCAATAATGCAGCTAACTGTGCAGTCTGTCTGCACATTGTCAATGGAGTGATTAAGGCCTATGAAGGTATTGTCTACTAGTTTTACTATATTTAGTAGAATTTAAACCTGCAGGTAACTCTTAAGATATGGGTCATATGCATGTAAGTACCCGGGACTTGATTCAAAGCCCATTAATGATGCCAGTGGATTTTTTTCCTTTAACTTCTTTGAGTTTTGGACAAGGCCCTGAGGGACAAATTTACCAGCAGTGAAGCCAGATAGTATAAGGGTCGAAAGGACCACTAGATCATCTAATCTGACATGTGTATCATACGCTAGCAACATTCCCCAACACCTGCTAAATTTATTTAGAAGCTATAGATTGTTATTACCTGGCAGTCAATCCCTAATTAAATAAATCTGCTGTGCCTATTTGCTATAATTTTTATAGATGCTTCACAAGACATCCACTTTAAAAGAAAACACCATTGTTTACTTTAGTATGCATGACAGCTGAGTGCTTAAAAATTGTATTTACATTTATTGTTGCCACCAAAGGTACTGTTTTTGTGCAGCCACAGTGAGAGGCACGATAAAGCCAACTTCCGTCCTCAAAAGATAAGAGAATCTCTGTCCTAAATCCTTCTTATAAGCTAACTTTAGAGGTCAGAGGAAAGAACATGGATGGAAGACTAGAGTTCATATTCCTATAGGCAAAGGAAATACATGGACTGAGCAAAGCCACGGGAAGGTAATTTCAATCAGATGGTTTTAATGAGATAAGCCAGATGGATATGATCAAAAAGTGTTTGGACTGTTGGTAATAAGGTAGAAAAGCTGAAAGGTGTTAGGAATATCCCATTTAAAACATTTAACATGAAAATGGAAAGAGCTAATGTGAAGGTAGCAATATGCCTGAGGTTCGAGGAATGCAACATTGCTTTGCACCTTTCATTACAGCAGTTGAGCAAAATGGTAGTTATAGCTAATCTTGAAAAATGCAACCCTCAATCATAACAAGTTGCTAAGAGTTCAGCACACTTCATGATATGACAGCTTTCTTTTCTGAGCCATGGATGTAGCAATTTGGATCTGTGTTGAAACGCAGAAATCTCATACAGAGGGTACAGGAGACTTTCACTGACAGAAGCACAAGATGATGTGCAATGTCTGATGGTAAATTAAATTCTTTCTTTTATATTGAGAGGCGACCTTCTTTGAGGGCCAGATTGTGACTTTGCGGTGCACTCACTCAGAGTAGAGGGAGGGTAAAGAGCCCAGGCCTCCCCTGGGTTTCCTACCTATATTGCAGGAAATAGCATAAGCAAAAGAACAGCATTCTTGGTTTCTGCCCTTCTTGTGCAGGGGGGCTGAGAGTAGATCGGGTCTCAGCTCCATTTCCCAGTCAGGTGCAGAAGGGAAAGTAAGCTGTATCAGGAAAAGGCAAGGGAGAAATAGGCTACAAATTTGATTGAGTCCCAATTCAGTTTCCACTCTGCTCATTGGGGAGTTCAACTATATGTTGCCTCTTTCTATAGGCAGAATGTAAAGCATCAATCCAGCAATAAAGGAACTCTATATTTAAAGCTGTTTGTAAAGAACTTTAATGACACTTCCTAGTTTTTCAGTTCATCTTTCTTTTGCATTATGATATCTGTGCACTTAAAAAAAGAAAAGAGGAAAAAAAAGACCGATTTGAAGTCAAATTCATCTCTCTTTTTATAGATATAATTGCTGACATTCTTAAATCATCCAAGCCCAGAAGTTCCATAGATCCCAATGTCTGAAAGTACAGATGTGTGGATGTAAAAATTATCTGTACACAGCTCCCTTTGAATATTGATGCCAAGTGAATAACAGGAAGCTTATGGAGGTGATGGTCCACAGTGCCCCTGTGGTTCTTGTTGATTTGGGAGTGAATTCCCTGGATTTTTACTGACTGTGTTCCCTTCCTTGACCTCAGATGTACCACACTCCTCTATTTTTACGATAATGTGACTGAGTTCTAATTTATGGGGTTTGTTTCATTTTTTTACTCTCCTGAAGGTTCAACCAGGAGAGGACAGAATGCAGCCAGTAGATTCTCACTGTGTGTGATCTTACTGGGGAAGAAAAAGTATGGTTTATTTTTTGGCTATATGCATCCACATTTTGCTTCTTTTTTCCCATGGATGAAGCTCTGTTGACTTCATGAGCAGTACATGATGTGGGACCTTTTATAGCTTGCACACTTCTTAGTTCAGTAATAAAACGTTTGGCTGAATATTCTCCTTTGAAACATAGTCTGTCTTCCCTCCAGTGATTGCATTTCTGGCTGAAAAAAAGCCACTATGGTATTGTTCCTCCTGGCAAATTAAGGAATAGTGGTACCATTCATTACTTTAACCTTGTGTATATGACTCTTAAAAATGTAGCATAAATTTATTTTCCACTTTCTCAGCTCAAGCGTCATTGGAATTAATATTGTACATTAAAAATGAAAACAGGCTATGTTTTTTCCCCCAAGCATAACTTTATTTAAAGAAAAGATTTGCATAAAAGATGAAGATTAGCTATATAGAGTGAACTCTATTAAACTTTATCCCAAATTACCTTGTGCACAGTATTTTTATTTTTTAAAAATCAATAAAAAGCTGAATGAAATAATATGCCAACTACTCTAGCTGGAAGGGGATTATAAAACAGCTGCCATTAGGGTTTAGTTGTAGAGATAACTCTTTATACTTATAATGATGATGATAATTATTTTGCCCAAAGGATTATTATGGTTATTCTGATACATTATAGGTATCTTCTTGGCATGAGATCTTTCTTACTGGTGCATGTAAATTAGATGGGTAAAATTCAGGCGCTAAATGTAAATCTGGTTGCATATTATTGCTCCAAATGCAGTGTTAGTATTGGCAGACTGGTTATTCCCATCAGAAGTACTATATGTGAGAAGTCTAACAGCTGCCCTGGGTTCGTAAGAGCTAAAATATGAGGCCCCTGCCTCTTGACCCAAGGCTCCATTTGTAAAGGACATGCTGAGCTTAAACCCACAGGCTGAGAATAGGTAGGAGAGTGGCCCCACCTCCCACCTACCACAATAGAACTCATAGCCTCATAGACATTAAGGTTAGTAGGGATCATTATGATCTGTTGACTTGTAAATGGGGGAAGCAAACTTTAGACAATGACCCCTACTGAGAAAGTCCCATCCTGCAAGTTCCAAGATTGCAAATGTGGAGACTGCTGGATGGAGAGCTTTACTAACTTAATTCAATTGCCCAGATGGTGCATAAGGAGAGTTTCAGAGGCTCAGGTATCTAAAGACCCAAACCCTGCACTTGCACTGTGTTGCCTTTGAAAATGTCTCCCACTGCTAGTAGATTATGTCTCCTCATACTTTACTTTGGAAGAACCAAAAATATCCACAAAGTTGCCTCATTGTACTCCTTAAAACTCTCCTTTTCCATGATGCCTGAAAAACACTTGACAGCGGTTATGTTGCCAGTCTCTAGAGACCACTGTCTTTCTTACTGACCAATATTGACCAACACTGTTTCCTTCTACTCATCTGTTTGTATCCACCTGTTCTCTTTTTGTTGTATACTTATGTTGTAAGTTCTATGGGGCTGAGGTCATGTTTTGTTCTGTGTTTGTACAGCACCTGGTCCATGGTGGAGCCCCCTACATGCTATGGTAACATAAATATGTATACAATGGAAACAATCAATCAAAATGTGCCATTCATAGGATAAACTTTTAAAATATTTGCAACAAAGCAAAACTAAAGTAAATTCTGTTACCGTACACAGACAAGAGACCTGAAATATATCCCGTAGTTGTCAGCCAAATGGACTTTCTATGGATTAATCTAATTGACTGAGTCATGGCTCAGAGCCTGAATATAATACACATTAATATCATGGATCTGAGCTAGGAAGTATGGCTCCTATAGCCCAGGAAAGTAATGTACAAAGACTACTCTTCCCTTGGCTCTTCAAATTTCTATTACAAGGTTTCAAGATACCGAGGAGAGAGCTGGAGGTGAGTTGACCTTCCTCATGGAGTGCTATATTGTGTGCCATTATATTTTAACAAGAGTGGAAAAATCTATCTAGTTAGTATAGCCAAAGGATGTTTACCAGTACGGTAAAAAGGATTCATTATACCAAGGATCTGGCAGCTTTCTAATTTGTCACATTTTCTAATTTGGAAATATGGGAGTACAGGCCTCTCTACAAGTTAAAAATGGACCAGATTTCATCCTCATTTACACCAGCATAAGTCTATGGAATTTAATGGATTTGGGGTGAGATCCATGAGGGGATTTAGGCATTACTGCGCTGAGTTTCACAGTGCTATCTGCAAAATTGTGTTAGGTGCTTAGGCTCCATGTGCAATGCCTACAGAAAGGGAGAGGAACCTAAGAATGTGATCCAGAAGCCAGCGCTCCAGGCAGGGAGCTGCTGAGCCAATGGGAGATGCTGACAAGAGCAGTGTATGCTAAGCCCTGCCTCTGTCTTGTAGATAGGTGCCTTCATCCAGACTGCTGAAGAGGTACCTACATCAGCTTAGGGGTCCACAAATGGACTCCTGCTGACTGGAGTTACGTGGCCTAGATGCCTAAGTCACTTTTTGAGGAAATGAATTAAGCGCTGTCCTCAGATATTGGTTGTGTGTGTGAGTCCTTTCTGTGTGCTGCAGTGGCTCTGGCCAGATAGCCCATATTGCTGGCTCCCATCGAACTGCCCAATAACCACAGTCCATGTTAGTAGTGAAGGCACTCGGTCAGGTTTATTGTTGATGAAGCAAGGTATTAGTGCCCTATATGTACTACAAGTACAATTATTACATGTAGGCCCCTGACAATGGACACAGCTCTGTCAGAAGTGGGACTTTCCAAAGACATTCCTTCTGAGATACCTCTTTATACACAAATTCAAACAAGTTACATTATGCCCTTCTGAAATAGTTACTGCCCCCGACATGGTTTGTACTTTACATGTACATTACCTTGTACATGTTGGTTTGGTCAAAACACCTCTGTCCATCACACTGGCCTTATCTTTACAAGGAGTCCATGTGTTCTTGTTATCTTTGGGATGTGTTTGTATATACTTGGTACCAGGTGCCACGCTTCTGGAATAAGTGTCCTGTTCTAGTGCTACTTAAGAATGTACACTGGACCCTCTCTAAACGCACGTCTATATAACGTGAATTTGGACATAACATGGTTGCGGCCATGGAACCCAAATTTAATTTGCTCACAAAAATATAATTTCATTTTAACGTGGTCCCTCCTATAAGGCGGTACTTTGCATGGATCCCAAATCCCGCATTCTAGCGCGGAGCCGGTTTCCGCAATGTCAGCTCTGTTCTTGCCATATTCTGTGAACTTGCAAATTGGCATGTTTTATAGCAGGGCTTGCCTTCTGCTCACAGCCTGATTCTTGCTAACTTTCCTTTATATTAGCAAAGTTTCTTTAGTTCAGGACTCATAACAGACCTCTGTCTCAGTCTCTCTCTACTATAAGCACCTGCCTCATGTCCCACAAAATGTCTACAGAAGGAGGAAGTGGTAGCTCAGTGGTTAGAGCACGTTCTTGTGATTTGGGAGACCCAAGTTCAACATGCCAGAGGGAATAAAGAATTTGAACAGGGTCCTCCCAGCTCTGAGAGTGCTCTCAACACTGAGCTATGGTATCTTCTGATGCAGAGCTCCTTCAACTCTCCTATTTAAGCTTCAGAAATAATGAAAAATGTGATTTGAGCAGGAGGGGCTGAAGATGGGGTCTGCTACCTTCCAGGTTGGTGCCCTGACCACTAGACTCCAGAGTCATTCTCATATGTTTTGTCTCTCTGGGAATGCTCTAACCAAGGGGCAAACATTAGAAGGTGGTTACTATCACTTTCCCTCTATCTCTCCTGATCAGATTTTGAATAGGACTTGATCCGGTAGGTATGAGCAGTGGTGCCAATCAGATAACGCTTGGCAAATGACTTAGGTAATCATACCATTTTCTGACTAAGTCCCGGGTGTCCGGACTGGGAAGCAGCAGGTTTTGCTGGGGATCACATGCAATCTGAAGGGTGTCATTAATAAGGAGATCAAATAATGTAGTATTGCATGTGAGGCTGACTGACTTGGACTAAGATGAAATATATGAATTATCACTGATTGGCACAACTGGAGGGGGTTTGTTTTGGTTTAGTTTTTTTCTCCTTCCTGTTAAGGGTTTATGGCCCAGAACTCCAAAGTATTATTTTAGAGTTAAGTACACCAGTATGGAATGAAAAGGTTAATAATTTAGAACTGGAACCAGAAAGAGAGAGAATAGCTTCCATGGAATCCTTGATAAAGGAACTGACTGCTACCATTTCTAGCAAAGAATAAAAATAAACTTTGAGAAGCCAGCAGCAAAATAAGTATTCCATATGCATGATAAACAGATTTGTGTTAATGGATGTTGAAAAGGCAAAGTGGGGTTTTTTTTTGCTTTTTGGTTTTTTGGTTGTTTTTTTTAAAGAGCAGGCAGGCATTAGTACGAATTATTTCTAACTTCCAGTGCAAAAGTCAGACAATATTGAGAAAAACTCCTCTGGAAAATTTAAGCTACAGAACTCCACAATCAGTGTAAAACATTTATAAAGAAAGGGGAATATGCACAAAGTAAAGAACTCATTCTAGCAGGACCTCATCAAGGCAGAATTTGAAAGCATTTAGAGAGGATAAAGAAAAAATTAAAATGTTTAATAAATGATTCGGGCTTTATTATGCAAATTATCTAAAGAGACTGGTTATTTATCATTTAGATAGTTTTTCAAGCTATGGAGTTAGCATTTTGACACAACAATTGAGGAGTATGAAGTTCATGCTAGATTTAGATTTTAAGTTTGCAGTGGTTAACCTATTTTTTGACATACATTAAAATGATGAGGCATCAGACTTGAAGATAAGATGACAGGTATATCTCCCTTTCAAGCTTCATCAGTACAATATTCCAGATGTTAAAAAAATAAAGTTCTATATATTCAAAATATTCTTAAGTAAAGGATTTATCTCCAGCTTCAAAAATAATCATGCTGGTTTGTCTGGAGACCCTCACTGATTGCAACATTAAAATTAATTCTGCTCTGCATTCAAACAATATCTTTTTTGGCTGAATGGTGATAAAATGTACATCTTATTCATCTTAGAATGGATATATGGTATTCTTCATTATTTATCAGAATGGGATAGATCCTTGTATTCCTAGAATCCAGGATCTGTGCTTGAAAGGCCCTCTAATTTGACCAACAACACATGCATGGATTCTTGATGATAGCCAGCTGCCAATGAGATAATCAAGACGTGTGCAGAATAAGCAGAGGAAGATTCTATGTTATAATACAAAGCAAATGTAATGGAAATTTTTTGGCCTGCTCTTATGTTGTACCTTTCCCCCACTCTACCCTACCCTTTCTACAATTTAAAACTCTTTGGAGAAGGAACTGTGTTCTATTGTACATAGAGCTCATTGGTATGCGGTTTCTGATCTGAGGAGAATTCCAGCATTTGGAAATTTGTATTTTATCACAAATAAGGAGAAAGAGTTAAAATGTTGCAGTTCTCACTGAATGGGAATTAAAATCTTTTTTCTTTAATGTCAGCTTTTGTCTATATTTTATGTCTAACCAATATAAAATATTAACATTGATATTAAAATATGTTTAATATCAATGTCAGAATAAAAAAAAAAAACAAGAAACAAAATTCAAAGGAAACAGTCAAAAGGAAATATTCCATTTTGGTTCTGAATAATTCAAGTCAACCCATTTCTGCAAAACATTTTGATTTTAACAAAACAGCATTTGTAACAGAAAATTATGCCTTTAATAAATTTTCAACCAGCTGTAGTTGTATATTTGGTGTACTACCTAATACATTCTGTTAGTTGTCATAATATCTATAATAAATAATGCACTAGACGTATCTTGACCCTTTCAGGATAAGTCAGCTGGTGACTGACAAGACAGGAGTGGAGGAAGACAGGTGGAAGTTAGTAGGGCAAGTATATCAGTCAGAACTATACATATGTTGACTCCCTCTTTCCAGCATGAACTTCAGCCTAGTAGTTAAGACTTGGGTTCTGGGTCTGATGTTTATTAGTTATATGATGTATGAAAAGTCATCTGTGAAATTGAGATATTAATATTTATTTGCCATCTGTACAGGGGAACAATAATGTTTAAAGACAAATGTTTGCAATTATTTGAAAAGATAGTGCACTGTGTATGTAATTACTATGTTTTGTTGTTTGTTTGTTTTAGGGTTTTATTTTTATTTTTATTTTTATTTTATCATCTGCTGCCTGCAGCTTGGAGGAACACTTCTTAGGGGAGAAAAAAAATCCTCCCTTTTTTTGTGGTAGAGTCTCCTACATAGAGTCCAAAGGAAGACAGAAATTTGTGAGTATATCAAAATAGAGAAGTAATTGAAGGGATAGAGAGAATTTTATGAAGAAAATTAGAGAGTAGGTACCCGTGCGTACCTGACAGAGATTTAACAACTGTAATGGAAATCTACCTTACGAAGAAACAGTAATTTATGGGCAGAATTAAGGTCGTCATGTGAATTTTAATTTCTTATTTGTTGTTATGCCAGAGTGTATTGAATAAAATATTGTATCTGAAAGAAGCAATCTCTAATATTTTTAAAAGAAATTTAACTCAAAATTCCTTATCCTTTTAGTGTCAGTATTCTTTAGGAATGGACCTCAGTAACCTTAACTCCAGGTTAAAATTGTGGTGGTTTTATTTTCAAGGATTTCCTTTTTTATTTTTAAATGTAATAGTACTATTAATACAATGAACACGCAGTCACCGCCAATTTTTTTTTAAAAAAGTCAAAGGTGAGTTGTTAAATAAATGTTCCTGGAAGAGATTGAGATGACAGGTCTTGTCCACCCCTAGTTTATGTGGAAATATTATTGTCAAAATCATTTTTATTGGCAGCCATAAAAATGTAGTATAGAATTATGGAGAAAATTATTTCAGCCAGAGATTTAAGTCTAATGCAAAACAATAATGGCACCCTCATACACTTGCCTCCACGGATTGGCACCGCTGACTCTGATATGTTACATGTGATTGGGAAGCTACTCTGTCATAATGTTACCGTAACAGGTTGCTGTTAAGATTTTGCATTAGAGTGTGAGTTTGAAGATCATTGTAGGAGATAGAACATAAAGCATAGTGGAGTATTGGAGGGCATTACTGACAGTTCTTTAGGTAATAAGGGATCAACAAAGAAATCAAAAAGCTTTTCATTTATTTCCAGACTTCCAAGTTTTTGAGCATTGAGGTGTTTCCTGATTAACCTTAACCATCAATAAAGATATTTTGTTTATTGTAGGACAACATATTCTATATCTTTTTTTTAGGTGTTTCTTGAGAGACTCTTTTTGTAGTTGTAAATGCTCTCATGGTAGCTATAGTTAACATTGTGGCATCTTTTCAGGGCAAAGAGAAAGAGAAAACATAATAGGAATACTCACAGAAAGAGAGATGTGACAAGTAGAAGTCAGCTGCAAATGGCCACTTCAGAGCTGCAGCTGCGTATCTCTGCCAAATGTAAAAGGACAGCTGTTGGGAAAATAAGTAGAAATAAGATTCCTGCAAAAGACTTACACCATATTGTGGAGATTAAATAATGACCAGTCAATTCTAGAAAATCCCTGAATACCTAAGTTTTGAGGACAACAGTTGATTGAAAGATATATCGGGTTTTCTAAATTGGAGATTAGTGTTTGAAACATGCCATTTATAGATTAAATATAAAATATATATGCGGAAGGTTGCACAGACACTATGCAGGTGGTACTACTGGTTCTGTCTATAAAATAACATTTGTGTGTGTGTGTGTAAATCAAATATGGATGATTTTGCTAACACATATCTAAATGTGCACTATTTTATAGGCAGAACTGGTAGTATTCTATATTTTTTTAAAAGCTGCAATTCTGACATCAGTTTTATTTAGTATAATGTCAATAATTCTCTACTTTTCAACTTGAGCTGGTTACATTATTTTTCTATACTATATTTTATAGGTTGGATATTAATATTTTTATTTAAACTAGTAATAAATGCAAACCTCAGGAAAGTGGTTCATTCGTATCCATACTCAGGGTTAATGCATGTGTTAGGAGCACGGTAGGAACTCTTCCTTTTTACATATAGTCTCCATCAGCTACACTGTAGTAACATGTATTAAGTTGAAAAATCTTGGCATAAATCATAATACCTATGGTAAAATATAAATATGTAACATAACCTATACTGAAAACATTATTCAGATGTATAAATGTGGAAAATGGTTTTTCAATTGTTAAACCAGAGAAATCTATTAAAACCAATTGAAAATTTCAAACATGGGTAATTTTAGAATATTTCTAACTTTTAGGAAATTAAACAGACTTAAACTTTCATTTAAAACTTAGTCTGGATCTCTTCATGAGAGGATGTAATTTGAAATGGAAATATTGTTATTTTCACACAGATTCACAGGATAATTCCCCAGTTTATTTTTATTTTTCAACACATTCTTTTTTAGCACAACTTTGAAATTGAGAGCAACACATCTCTCTCTCTCAACTACCTTGCACACTCTATAGTCATTTACACCTGTGAAAGGGGGATGCACAATATACCATTCTGATCTGGTAATATTTTACAGTGACTTTACAAGGATGTAAAAGATGGCATGAGATGAAAGATAATTGATAATCGGGCCTGTTGGAGGGTAACATGTCTGTATATAATATATTTGAGTATATTGTACAAATAGAGAGATGTTGCAAATCTGTTTTCAGAGTAATAGTAAATCTATTTAATATTCTCTGGTGTGGTTTGATAAAAGCAGTTACATAAATAGGAAACTATAGGAAAAATAATATTGAAATTGTGGCTCCATCCATTACAGTTCAATGATCTTGCTAAATGGGTCAATGTTATTTTTCAGGAGAATAGAAACAGAGTACAATGTATCATATACTGCAGATAAAACTATGAATATAGAGAGCAAAGGAGTAAATCTTCTGACAGTAATACCAGGCAAGAAAAATGGAACCTCTCCAAGAAAATTTTGAAAGTTATTAAAGCATATATGAGATCATGGTTAGAATATTCAGCACTGGTGCCAACAGGACAGCACCAGTGACTGCATTATTTAGTGAACAAACAGAAAACTGAAGCAAACGAAAGCTATTCAACATATGCACTAGTGTTGTGTAGAGACATCTGGGTTGTATTTGGGTATGTAACTGAATACAAATTTCAAATATAAACAAAGATATTCCTCCTCTACTATCTATAAGATACCAACTAGATTTAATCAAATTATTCAGTGCAATTTACTGGATGAATGTCGCTTTCCCTCCACCCCACCAATAACAATTCTTGCAGATGCCTTTGTTAATCAAAATTGTTTGAATAGTTTGTATGGAGACATTTATTTCTGTGGCTGGATCTTGTTTGCTCTGATCGCTTTGCTTTGAATCATCAGTATTTGTTGTTTGAGATGTGTGATCCATCATCTGAGTAACATGATGCTGATTGTTTTTCCTGATTGTATCATCTAATAGTTAATTAGGGGGAAGTCCTCAGCAATTCATTTGGGTCTTGATTTTTTTTTTTTTTTAGACATCTTATGTGAAACACTTTAGAATGTGACAGAGAGCTGTACCAAGGGAGTTTTAAGGCATGTTTTTTTCTTCCTTTTTCTTGTCATCCATAAGAAAGTATTATATTGGGCTATGCATGTAGCCCATGTATTAAAAATATGGGTGTCTCTTCCAGATTGAGGGAAGAGACATGCTGTGTTGAACTTTCAACCCATAATACCTCCATTCCATTAGTGACCTGAACCTGCAAGCAACTGCCAGTCTGTTCTCAGGCTGACCTAAACAAGAGCTCTGTGAAGCTCAGATGCTTGTCTCTGACACCAACAGAAGTTGGTCCAATAAAAGATATTACCTCATCCACCTTGTCTTTCTAAGATCCTGGGACCAGCACAGTTACAACAACATTGCATACAGCCTACCCTCAGAAAAGAATTGTCAAAATCAATGATGAACTACACAGAGGCCAAGTCTGAAAGGCAGAACCACCAAGTCTCAGTACTCAGAGTTTAGTTTGTTTACTGGAGTTGCCCAGAAGAAATGTCCCAGTACGGTAGAAAATGAAAGCCTATGTATTTCCATCAATATTTGGGTATAGCTCCCATTGATGACAGTGGGAAATGCTTATGTGGATTGTTGGCTTGTCATAATCCTGTGCATTTAAGAATTTTAATTTTATTTATTTATTAGTGGCATTATTCATGAAACAGAATGAGTTTACCTATTACTGCTATTGAAGCTAGAATGGTCTAGAGGATAGGCCACTGAACTGAAAGTCAGCAGACCTGAGTTTTAGCCATAGTTCAAACACTGAAATGCCCTGTGAGCTTGGGCAAGTCAATTAACCTCTCGGTGCTTTTGTTTCTCCCTATTCCATTTGGGCTATAGACTCTTTCAGCTAGGGATTGATTTTTACTATGTATTTGTACAGTGCCTAACATAATGGGACTCTAATCTTGAGTGGGGCCTTTAGGGGCTACCATAATACAAATAGTAAATATCAAAATATAGTGCAAAGCAGCCTTGCAAAATTAATTCATTACTCCAAGCAGAAAATCTAATGATCTGCCTTTCACCCAAGTGAGAGGAAAAATAAATTTATATCTTACTCATCCATTAAAATAATACTTCATGTGAGTCAGGGAGTATAATTTTGTAAGGCTGGCATAATATGATTTTTCTTGATAATATTATTCTTTGTAATAAATGCTCAGTAGGCTAAACAATATTTGTATTATAACATTTGTGGTGGGAGTGAATGCTGTAGTTAAGGTTAAGAAGGCTCTTGAACTACAAAGTGTCTTTTACTGTTATGGGTATTGGAGTCAGAGAAAGAAAAATAAAATTAACTGAAACCACAGAGTTCAGTGCTAAATGTCTGGTAATGTTATCCATAGTAATTATGTGAGGAAGACTTACGTCTTCCTGGAAAAAAAGACATACAGGATTACTAGACTTGCTTGGGAAAAGTAAAGTTTATCCAGTAACGTTAAAACATTGGCTAATTTATGTACTAGTCAAACATGCCATTCAGAAGGCAGAAAGACCAATTTTCCTTAGCAGGAGTCAGCTCTCCTGGACTCCATTCCCCCTCATATTAGCCTCCCAGTGGATCCTGCCCATCAAGAGTCAAAGTCTGCTTTTCTGAAGTCTAGGGTCCACGTTTTGCTACTTCTCTGTCTTCCTTTTGTGAGGATCTTGAATTCAACCATTTCATGGTCACTGCTGCCTAGGTTGCCACCCACTTCTACTTCCCCTATCAATTCTCCCCTGTTTGTAAGCAGCAGTTCAAGAGGAACACGACCCCTAGTTGGTTCCTCCAGCCCTGTACCAGGAAATTGTCCCCAACACACTGCAAAAACTTCCTGGATCATCTATGAATGACTGTATTGCTCTCCCAGCAGATGTCAGGGTGATTGAAGTCCTCCATTAGAACCAAAGTCTGTGGTCTGAAAACTTCAGTTAATTATCCAAAGAAAGCCTCATCATCCTCCTCCTGGTCTGATGGTCTATAGCACACGCCTGCCACAACATCGCCCTTGTTGCTCTCACCTCTAAACTTAACCCAAAGGCTTTCAACAGGCTTTTCTCCAGTTTCATCCTGGGGCTCTGAGCACTCATACCTCTCTCTTACATACAATACAACTCCTCCATCTTTCCTCCCATACCTGTCCTTCCTGAACAGTTTATATCCATCCATGACAATGGTCCAGTCATGTGAACTGCCTGCCTAATTTCTGTTATTCCAGTCACATAGTTCTAATTCTTCCTGTCTGTTTTCCAGGCTTCTTGTGTTCATATACATGCACCTAAGATAACTAGCCGATTGCCCTTCTTTCTCAATATGAATCAGGAGGCTTCCCATCTTGTACCCTCCTCCTTATACCCTCCTCCCATCTTGTACCAGTTTCCCACTTACCTCGGGGCATAGGTCGCCATCACCTGGCAAATCTAGTTTAAAGCCTTCCTCACTAGGTTGGCAGACCTGCCTGCAAAGATTTTCTTCCCTCTTTTCAATAGGTGGATGCTATCTCTTCCTATCAGTCCTTCTCCCCGGAACAGCTTCCCATGGTCGAAGAATCGAAACCCCTCTTTCCAGAGCTCTTAAGAATAGATGATGATATAAACTGGGTGAAACTCTTTATGGGTTGAGGTAAAAGCTTGTTAAAACTGATGTGTGAATATATGCTTAACGATAGTTGTAAAAACCACTTCAAGGGCTACACTTAAAAGAATGCCTAAGTGAATCTGCCCGGAAAGTGGCATGATGTTGAGCGAAGGTTTTCACTGGTTATTGTGTGTGGGCATGCAAGAGATATGGCTGGTGTACACTTAAAAGTTAGGTTGACATAGCTACATTGGTCAGGGGTGTGAAAAATCCAAGAAAAGCAAGAAAGCTAAGCAACAACCTGTGACTATGGTTGTTAGGTGTGTTAGTGACAATGTAGGATGCAGGCCTGTAGCTCTTCCTGAGATAGAATTGTGGGTCTTGGCTGCCCATTTGACTTTTGTAACTCTTATATCTATATATCCTTATATCTTTTACTAATGAACATGAACAAAGAACAAAGGCCTTGCTTCTGCCCAGCTATATGAATTTGTGAGTACAATGAAAAACAGATAAGAAACAGCTCAGATAAAGTGTCACAGCTATGGTGGAAATGTAATATATGAGCACACACTATATGCTCCTCTCTCGAGTCAAGGTCAAGCAACCAGTTAGAATGGGTAAGGATGGTGAGGGAGGAGGCACAAGAAACACTAAAAGCTGAAGAAAAGCCTAGCCTTGGCCAGAACACAACCTCAATTCTGTCCCCTCCCATGGGATACAAAAGAGGTGGGATGTAGACTCCAGACTCATAACCCTCCAAAATGGAACATGAACATAAGTTGTAAGGGGTGGGACTGAGGCATGCATTGCAGGTATATCTGGGCCTGCTGAGGAGGATAAGGTGGGAATGGGGACACAGGAAAGGCTCTGGGGCATCAGAGCTGGAAATGGGGAAAAGGCTCTGTTGCATTAGAGCTGGGATTGCGACACTGGGGAACAGACTCTGCTAGCATGTAGAGCTACAGATATGCTTGCTTGGAATGAACCCCAATAAACACAGCATTGCCAGCAGTTTGGACTTCTAGACTTCTGCTTTCTGTTTGCATGAAAAGAATCAGGGAATGGGGACTGAAGAAAGAGCCCTCTAACAATAGTGTGTTACCCTTGGAAAAGCTTGAGATAATTTTGAAGTCTGTTGAATGAATTGACTTGTGGGCCTGTAAGTACAGAATCTGCTCCATTTGCTGTTCTTTCTTCCTGCATTCACTGGAGCAGGACTTTGTATAGTCCTTGTAAATAAACAAGATTGGATCAAGGAAAATATTAGTTTCTATTGTGAATTTCTATTGTGAATTTCTACAGTCATTTAAAACATTAATAAATATTAAAACTTCTGTACAGACACAATCATATAAATGGTAATTTGATGAGGATTAGGCAGAAAAGCTTGTAGCACATGTAGTTATCTCACAA
>ML677334.1:15945830-16158031 GCA_007922305.1 Dermatemys mawii
AGCATCCTCCATATTCCTGAAGTATAGGAGATCAGTTTCTATGTAGAGAACATTCCCTGAGCTCCAAACTTCAATGAGCCATTTGGGTCAAAAAGTAAAAGTATGTGTGTGTGCACATGAGGACACGTGTGTACATACAAAGTTGCTATTTATTTAATATATTTAGAATTTATTAAACTTTCAAAAGAACGTTGGGGAGAAAAAGGAAACTCATTTTATTATTAAGCTTTCTTTCTTCAATGGAGGAATCAGCTGAGTCAGAGCGTTGTGTAACATTTAAGAAAAGAGGGCGACAAAGCTGTGCAAAGTGTGACACTTATTTAAAGTCTTTTGCGTGGAACAGGTGAATAATTATGTGCTTCACACCATCTGGTAGCTTGTGAAAATAGCACAAGCATACAGCCATACTTTAATATAATTTACAACTTAATTACTATGCTGTTGTGACATACATTTAAAACATTAATAAATATTAAAACTTCTGTACAGACACAATCATATAAATGGTAATTTAATGAGGATTAGGCAGAAAAGCTTGTAGCACATGTAGTTATCTCACAAAATGTGCGTAATCAGAAGAATGTTACTGATGCCTACTTTGGAGGTAACAATATTGGAACAGTGCAGAACATGAGATTAAGAATACAAGTTTCAAAGAGACCCTGGCTCTGAGGAAGCATCCTCCATATTCCTGAAGTATAGGAGATCAGTTTCTATGTAGATGAAGTCATTAAGATCCAAGTTCTAATTTTGCAGCCAGTATTTTATGGACACAGTCAATTGTGTATGTGGAGAAAAAAAGGCCTCAGTTATACACCATGATCTCTATACACAGATAGTGTTGTTTTTTCCTCTGTGAAAGGAGGAAAAATAATTCAGCCTCATCTTCAACAATATCTTCCTCTTTCCAGAACCCCAAGAAGGGTGATTTAAGGTGGGGATCTGCATTCCGAGGAGGATGGCGAATATCAGATAGCAGTGGAACTTAAGAGATGCTCATCATCCTGCCTTGAGCTCCTTGAAGTTTTTTCCAGGAAATCTAATGCAGACAGAGACCTTTATTAAAACTAAATGTTTAACTTTAGCTAATTGTTATGGAAGCTGGCTTAAAATGTTTTCTTAGTGAAATTTGGCATATATTGACATACATTAATTTTGCATCACTTTTAACTACTTCAAATTTTATTTTGTCCAGTATTTTGAGTGCCCCTCAAATTCCCCAACATTATTGGCACATTGACTTGCAAAACTTCATGGAATTGCACATTTTAAATTAAACTCTAGAGTGGGGTGAATCTTTTTTGAAAGAGTAGTTTATATGAAAGAAAATGGAGTTTCAATCCAACCCAAACTTTTACTGAATTTGACACACATAACATTAGCCATGTGCAAAACTTGACCCCAATCTTCCCCATCCCTCTAATTCTTTTTGGAATTGCCCAGAAACCCAAAAAAGTTAGGTATTTGCCCAGCTCTATTAAACAGTAGTGGTCTCTGGCAGCCATTTTCTAATCAGAAGCCATTTCAGTTTGTGAAGAGAAAACAGGAGAGAGGGGTCTATATGCCCAAACCCTCTCTCATTCTCTCTCTCTTTTTCACACAGACACACATAGCCATTTGTCGATAGAAGTTGGGACACTATAAACAACTCTATTTCAGTCTTAAGAAGTGGAATGGGAACCTGTACAGGTAAGGGACCAGAATCCAGTAGTCGAGGAGGCATGTGATTTTTACATTGCAATTTTGGGCATCTATAGTAAGGGAAACTAGTTTGATGCTCAAGGTGAAATGATTGGTATTAGAGGTGAATTATGGGGAGAAGCCTGTTTCCTACCAGTGTATCTGAAGTGTTCTGTAGCTGTATGTCACAGGAAAAAGCCTATGCAGTAAGCATCTGTCTGTCTCATTAAAGTATGGAAACATTAAAGTTATGGGAAAGAACTGCAGGTTCTTTAAGTGTTTCATATCAGATCTCACTTGTACAAAACCCCTTGACTTTACTGGAATTGCTACTGCTTTGCATAGAAGTTAGTGACCTCGGCATCATTCCATTGACAATTAAGGGCCAAATTCTGACATTCTTGGTTAACCCATTGATGTGTGGGAGTTTCATGTATCCTTATGTGCCTGATTCACAGAGGATGTGTAATCCTGATCTCCACCTGTAGGAGGCATTAGTGTGATCACAAAGAAAGTGAGATGCTTGCATGACTAATGTCCAAGCCAAATCCAGGAAGAGATCCAGATTACAGCCACTTCTGTGTCTTATAATGAATAGTAGCGGGGATAGAGGGTGGCCTTGAGGCCCCACACAGTCCTGCATGAACTGTTGTCCATATGGCTACTAAAGTCACCTAGGAGAATAAGCATGGAAGATTTCAACATCAGCAGCTATTTCCATTTTAACTGTATCTCAGGGCTTTTCCACAGAATACGAGGTTTTTTGTGGGGTTTTTTGAGTGTTGCATTTCTGGCATAGAAAATCATGTGTAAACAACACAACTAATCATTCTTCACTTGTCTGCTTTTGACTTGTCTTCAACCAAGTACTTGTCTGGGAAAAGCTTTGACCATATCTGAGCTGATATTTGGAAACAGGCATGACACTGCCCACCCTCCAAAACAGGAACATAATACATTTCAAAACCAGCTTTAATGTTTGTCAAGTCACTGTCATGCAAATAACCTATGTGCAATCTATTCTCAATTGTAGGAATGTGTTGACTGTGCTTAGAACAGACTGCTGTGTTGTGAAAGGGTAACAAATCTCTAAACATGCTGTCTGACTCCTTGGCTATGTCCTAAAACATTGTCCCATGGCTTCTGTCAGGGAGGACCTAAAGACTGGCATCCTAGCCTGATGTAAGCGGGATCAGATTAGGGACAGCCAATGCTTTTCCTATTATCAGTGGGTTTACTTGCTGTAGGTAAGCATAACACCAGAGTAAGACCTGTTAGTACATCTTTATCAAATTCTCAGGGTGAAAAAGTGCCTTATGAGCTATAAACTCCTCTGCTTCCTAAAATGTCACTTTAATAACAAATTAAATTAAATATACAGTGCAAAATAAACCTTCTCTATATGTTTTCAGCTGTTGCTAGGGCTCCTGCCTAAGATTTCTGAGCTCATCCCATAGACCCTTTCTCACTCCCAACTCCTTCATATCCAGGTGGGTCACCATCTTAGTGAGTCAGCAAAACTCACTTACCCCTTTCTCAAATCAGTCAACACCGTCTGACAGAAAGGAGTGTTTCATATAAACACTGCCAGCCCGTTATGCTAAGCTTTTCATGACAAATGTGCTTTCGGTACAGTGCATCAATAATGACTATCATACTCATAACTTACCATATTAAACATGTATACCATACAGACTTACATGAATGAAATTTTAACTGCTACAGCTCAGTGTATCAGAACTACTTAAACAAAATGATAAAGATATGAGTTGACAGATGTGTCCATGAATGTTTAGCAATTTATGTTGACTGTCTTGCATCTTCATGTTTAATGACATAAGGCCTTATTCTCATGGGATATACATGCCATGTAAATCAAATATATGCATAATTTGAACACAAAAGCAGTAGGACACAACTTCACTCTCTAAGATATACAAAAACAATAGTCTCTTTTAGCAATTTATTATTGTCTTATGGTTACTCCAGTAGAAACTATGGGTGCAAGGCAAATGGAGGTGGTGAAAATTGTCTGATAAAGTTGTGCTCATTTATCAGTACCAAATTTAGAAATGTTGCATAATGTCACATCTGTCTTGTGTTAGTTGGAATCTTCCAAAACCTTGTTTGAAGACATCACTCAGATGCCCCTTCTACACTTTTAAGCGGGAGGGGTTAATTGCCTGGCTGGCCGAATGAAAGGAACAGTGCTTCGTAGTTTGGGACGATGGGATGAAAACTGCTGCAAAAAGGGTCAGCATGGCCATTGACTCATCACCTGGGAATGCAGAGTTTAAAAGAGGCACTTGAAGTCTCCCTTTTCACACAGGCCAAGGCTGAAGCAGGATCTATCCACCCTCCCTTTTAGGTGGTAAAATACCAGATTTGGCCTAGATCAGGGATTGACAACCTTTGGCATGTGGCCTGCCAGGGTAAGCTCCCTGGCTGGCCAGGCCAGTTTGTTTAACTGCCACATTCACAGGTTTGGCCGATCAAAGCTCCCGCTGGCTGTGGTTCGCTGTCCCAGGCCAATGGGGCTGTGGGAAGCGGGGCAGACTGAGGGATGTGCTGGCCGCCGCTCCTCACAGACCCCAGTGGCTTGTAATGACGAACTGCGGCCAGTGGGAGCTGCAGTTTACCTTCTGTGTCTGCAGATTTGGCTAAAAAACTGGCCCGGCCTGGCCCTCCATGGGGCTCACCCTAGTGGGCCACATGCCAAAGATTGCCTATCTCTAGTCTAGGCAATGTCTCATGTGGACGTTATGCTCGCTGCCCTTTTTTAGGAGGTCTGGGAAGAAATTTTTCCCTTATCACCATATTGGCTTGGGTGCAGTTCTTTTTTTATTTTTATTTTTCCATCTTCCCCACAGCGGGCTCTATTCATGGTAGGTCATATGTTGCAACTCATTATTTAAGTATAGGGCGGATGTCCAGTGCAGGTACTCCATAGGGAAGGTATACAGTGACCAGAAAAATTACTTGGAAAAGGACTTAAAAAGAGGTGTTCGTTAAAGTAATGAATGGAGGGCAGTTGGGTACTCCTTTTACAGCAGGGAGCCAACCCTTTATTCTTAACCGTCCTATGAGAGGAGGTGGTTGATAGGAAGGTCCTGGCAATGGATTTGTTGGAGGGTCCTATATGGAAAAAGAAGGGGAGCTGGTAAAAGTTCCTCCATCTGCTGGGTAGCCCAGACATCTAATAATTAAGTTGTTGTCTGATTAAACCCACGTCAAATGTCTCCTGTCTTTCTTTCGGCATAGCCAGACAATGGAGTCAACCTTCTGTGTCCAAGTATCTAGTGACATTTTCATATATTATTTGGGAACACAGGCATTTCCTTCATTTCAAGGAAGGCAACCTCATCAACCCAATCAGAGATTCCCCTGTAATGGATGAATTCCCAAATATATTGAGAGTCATTAAATAGAAATAGTGAGAGAATGTATAGGACTAGATTGAGTGTTTAATAAGAAGCACAAAGGAGGTACAGGGAACATGGACAGAAATATCACAAATGTACATATTCTTGCTCAAAGAATGTGATTTTTTTTCCTAAATCAATTTTTTTAAAAAAAAAAAAAACAACAGAAACCCTCTGTCAGCTTCTTAACAATCTTTGTTTTTGATCAATGTTTTTATAGGACCTCCAAAAAGAAAAGCAAACTAATATAGTTCCAGATCTCAGGATGTGACTGATCAACACAAGTGCGAGTTGATTGTGAGAAAGTGACTTAAAACTCACCTTTGCACTTCCTTATCCTGATGCTTCTCTGTGTAGGACCATCACACTGCCCTCTTCTCACACCCGCACCCTTTGCTGCCTTAGAACAGGTAGTTTCAAATGGCCACAGGAGGC
Source organism: Dermatemys mawii (assembly GCA_007922305.1). NCBI lineage: Eukaryota > Metazoa > Chordata > Testudines > Dermatemydidae > Dermatemys > Dermatemys mawii. Next base: position 15,951,368 of record ML677334.1, read on the forward strand.
TGGAACCTCAGCTCTAGGTCAGCATGATGCAGCCATGCCCTTCTATAGCAGCTATATTCAGTTTTTCTCCATTTTCTTTGCTCTGTAGACAACAGTGTGGGTAAGTGGTTTAAGAGATGCTTTGTCAGCTCTATTCTATTGGAGGATCACTGCCCCTGATCTGGGTAAACCCGGTTTAGGGTCAGTTTCCACTTGTGGTGTGGCTCAAGATGATGGCACGCTATCGAAGAATATGGCCCATCGTCTTTTAAATAGGCTCACCTTCATGTGCATGCCTTCTAGGCATGAAAGATCAAACCCTTTGTTTTAGTCTATAGAAACACACTAAGGAGTTGCAATAACTTACGGCTGAGTCCACAGCGTGTTTTACCAAACACCCTTTGGCAGACCTGAGCACAGGTATCTAAGGCATGTGAGCTAGTTTTCCCCGATGTTCAGGCCTTTTCATAAGCCATGCAAACTTCAGAAGTAAAATAAGAGAAAAGGCAGCAGTTTCAAAACTGAAATAACCATTTCTGTAATGTCTAAGCAGTTAATTTAAATCATCACCATTTAAACTGTGAGAGGTTAATGCGCAGAATAGCTAAACATCACACCACCTGGTTTTATTACCATTTGGAAAGAAATTGTACGGCTGAGAAATAGAAACTTTACTTCAGGCTTTAAGAAAATTTGCTAAACCAGAGATCTTGCAAATATGAATCTGAGGAACTTAGTAAAAATATATATATTGCCAGCTGTTTTCAGATTCGCTGAATCAAAGTAAATTAGTTTTAAAAGCCATCTACCAGATGGGGGAAATGTTCACACTTAAAGTGTTAATGAAATTTAGTTATAGCAAAGTTACAACCATGCATTAGGAAAATATATGTATATATATATTTGCAATGGCTGTGTGAAGCTAACAGCTGTCACAATAAAATACTCAACCACAAAAAGGCACGACATTTCCCCCTATTCTTAACCAAAGATACAACAACAAAATGTTGATTTTTTGCACATATCTATCTTAGTGAATTCTATTTTTTTTTTACTAGGCAGAGGTTGGATCTTGTTCATAAATGCAGTAGCACCAAGATGGGAAATGATCCAGATAAATTCATTCAAATTGATACTAAGAACATTTAGAAAGGGTGCCAACAGCCTGAAACCTCCTCAGTGGTGATTTCAAAGTTTGAACATGTAGAACTTTATTCCTCTTTAGGGATCTTTGTGCAGTTCTTAAAAGCAGATGTTTTAAGATGCAGACAGTGAGGCAAGGAGACAACTGAAGCACAGGTGCAGAAATTTGTGATAGATGAGTTTTGTATCAAAGGGCTTTAGCTTGACATCAGAGCATGCTGGTGTTTCTTAAACAAGAACCCACCCCCCGCCCCCCCAAAACACATACCCCGCCACCACCACACACACAAGCACTCACAAAACAAGGGAAAAAAACAAATAATAAAACATTGTTATTTTTAGTCATCTTTCTCGCCCATTGTTATGATGAAGCCACATTGTATGTTATTCACTTCCCTTAATCCCAGTTGCAGAGCAGGGGAAATCTGAATTTCTTGTCTTTATCTTCTGGCCCCTGCATCATGCAAAATCTCTGACCCAGTCTCCTTTCATGGTCCATTTGCCTGCTTTGCTAAGCCAGTGACGCTAGACTCAATGTGCCTTCTTACCCTTTTCATGTCTCCATTTATTATGTCCACAAATCTGTTCAATAAACTTCTACCATTGCCTCCAAAAGATTCACTACTTCTATCTCATGTACACAAAGTGTGAGGGGAGGATGTGCAAATATATACATCAAATGGGGGAAAAAACTGCATTTACATAGAGTTAAGGTTATATTGCTGTAGGTCATCCCCTTGAAGAACCACAACCCAAACTTCTGAAAATGAGAAACTGTAGAGTTAACATTACCCCTGCCTATGCAACCTTAACTCTGCCTTTGTTTGGCAATGCCCATCAACACATTCACCTTTACTCAGCCAACCCCCCAGTTGCTGAAATGTACAACTTCTTCATCTAGTTTTACAGCCCATTCACTGTCATTCACAGGATTCCATTCAACACTATTAAAGGGAGAAAAAAAGGAATAGGGCAAGTTCACACTATCTTCTCTCTATTGTCTTTGAGCAGTGCCTCAATATTCACATGCACTGGGTTTTCGCATAATAACATTCTTGTGGTTCCACATCCTGGTATACACTCAGCCAACTATACAGTATAAATACCGTACATATACCATTTAAAAATCACTTCACAACCTTTGACAGCATCCTTAGCCTTAAGAGTAACTATCACTTAACCATCACTAAAGCATTAAAATTGTTTATTACCTTTTCCCGTAACCCCTCCTTGCAGCCTAAAATCCCTCTCCCCCACACATTTTTTTTCATCTGAAGACTTTGATTACACCAAAGTAAAACTGCCACCCCTGACTCACAAATTGTAGCAACCTCCAGCTTCTTAGTTCAAAACTTTTTGTCTTGGGGTGTGTGTGTGGTGGAGTGGGGGTTAATTTATCCTTAGTCATATTAATTGATGGGTGAGTTCACAGCCATCAATCTCAATGAATTCTGTGATTCATCCAGTTATTAGTAACTCTCCGTTTAACAATACCAGGCATCAAAAATGAACAATTTGCGGGAGAAGGAAGGACTATAATTCAGGAATCTCATGGTCAAATGATCCCAAATTTGCATTACTAACACTTTGGGGCACCTGAGTGAGACACAGCAAATTTCAAAGCAACTGAGTAACTGTTAGGATTTTAGAGCACTTAAAGAATAAAGATTTAAAACATGTAGATTGTGGGAATGGAAACCATTTTGCCATTTTTCTTCTGTATTCGTTCATGCACAATATAAATATGTACCATTCTTAAATAACAATCTCAGTCTGGGTCCTCCAAAAATGTATTGATCGCTATTCCACTACTTTGGTTTGAGACCATTTTGACCCACAAATTGTCAATAGTTTGATCTCCAGGTGAAAGGGTTTTCCAGGTTTTCCCACCTATTTTCAGATGTCACCAGCCTGTTTTAGGCCCTTCTCTCTTCTACCCTCTCCCTTTTTAAAGACTGACTTTTTAGTATCTCATCAATTCGAAAAAAAAAAAAAATACTAACAAAGGCCTAGTGTGTGGATATAATTTAGTATTCAGTTTATCTGAAATATGCAACCTTCCATATAAGCATGTTGAAGTTGTAGAACTAGCTAGTTGTAGAACTAGCATCTCAAAGATAAGAGATTGACTGAAGCATTTTCATTTTTTCTCATGTTCATATCCATAGCTCTAGGCATGAAGGATTACATACTATTTTAACTGAAACTCCAATATCCCCGTCCCCCATGTATGTCCACAGAAAGAATATGCTTGGGAAAGGAAATATCATAGAGCAGCAAAGGTGGAGATAGTCTTGGAGGAACTATTAGAATTGTTTCTTATTCTGCTAAAATGTTTTTATTGTTGTGGGGTCTTCCTTATCCAATTTAATATTTTTATCCTCAGCCAAGATTCTTCTTTTGTTTTTTTTTTGTTTGTTTTTTTTGAGACAAAACATTTTGGTCTTTATGGCTCTTTCAGGATCTGACGTAGAGTCCAAGTCCTTGTGGTGGTAGGTCAAGGAAGGGTGTAATATTATAAAACACTCTCTGACTTCTGTAAATTATATTCAGAATGCATTTCTGATGCAATACGTACACAAATAGCTAAGTTACATTCAATTTCTTTAATCTTAGAGTATGTATATGTAAAAATTACAGCAATTTTTTTTGTAAAGAAAACGAGGAATACTTGTAGCACGTTAGAGACTAACCAGTTTATTTCAGCACAAGCTTTCATGTGCTATAGCTATGCATCCGATGAAGTGGGCTATAGCCCATGAAAGCTTATTCTGAAATAAACTGGTTAATCTCTAACGTGCTACTAGTATTCCTCACTTTCTTTACGGATACAGACTAACATAGCTGCTGTTCTTAATTTTTTTGTGTGTGCGCTACTGTCTTTTTGTTACAGCATCTAGTTAGCTTCAGATCCCATTTTTCCTTTCACTTAAACAAGTATTAGATTAGTTCCCAACAAGAATTAATCACATACTAGTGCAAATGAAGGATAAACCTTCAGTTGATTCAGAATGTTCTAGGATGACATCAGAAAAGTTTCTCTGATAAAAGTTTCTCAGCGTTTTATCTATTTCAATTTAGATTCCAAGAAAGTTAATAAAATCAGTCTATTCTGATACATTTAGTGCTGCACAATGACAGATATGTACTATGAACTTAATCTATGTGACTCTCGGGCCAGATTACAGCATTTATGATTCTCATGAAGCTGTTTCAGACAGATCATTTCTCAGTCAGCCAGAAAAGAACTCTCCTCCTCATGGGGCTGTTGTCAGCGTGTGCTCTCTGCATGCTGTACTGGCTCTGGCTAGATAGCCAGTACAACAAAAACTGTCCAAGAAGATCACAGATTCGGTTCAGTGGTGAAGGAGCTCTGCCAGATTTATTGTCAGCAAAGCATGGTAATACCACCCCATAGAATCTACAGCAGCAGGACTTTCTGCTCCCCCATGCCAGACAAAGAAACTCCTCATGCGGCCCCTCTGTGATACAAGTTGTGTATTGTCCCTGTAAGGTGGTTAGTTACCACTCTATACCTGTTGGTTTGGTCAAAACATTTATATCATCACCCTGTCATCCTAACCATATTTTGTGGGGGAGCGGTCAGTGTGTTCCTGTGTCATATTATGGTGTAAACACACTCGCCTAACTTTGTATCAAGGTGTTCTGGTACTACCTTCTGAAGTGGGTTAATGTGAATACATAGTGTCCAGTAACTCTCAGGACTGTTTGTTTTTGCAATGCCAGTCATGTTCTTGCCAAGTTCATGTACTGGACAATCAACTTGTAAGCAAGCATTTGCTGTGTAGAAGGCCCTGAATTTTGCTCACAGCCTGACTTTTGCTAACTTTGTTTGATAGAAACAGTGCCTTACTTTTGCTGACTTTAACTCAGGCCTTAGACCTTGTACTAGGCCCCTTGCAGCAGGCTCTCTTTCTACTATAGGGGCATCAAGTTTGTAGCAGGGAAGGACTGAACGGTATGTTGGTGCCAGTATTCTGCAGGCTTCTTATTTGCTTTAATAAATAAAATAGCACTATTAAGGTCAGGATTTAGGCACCTGTGGAAGCAGCAGAGTGACACCATCTAATACATTTAAAAACCCACATTTACAAAACAAGATGTTCTGATATGAATGGTTTGGTGATGAGAGAGAGAGAGAGGATTGTATCTAGTGCTGAAAAGTCTCTCAAGCCACAGGACGAAACTCATTCTTGTGCAGCACTTAAATTTCACTTGAACCTTCAAAATTGGGCTCTCTGTCTAATGGTGAATTTCACCTGCAAGTTGCAGTGCGGGCTCCTCAGAATTGCTGTATGGTCATCACTTTAAAAGTATGCCATAGACCTATCTTGTAGATTAGCAGCTACAGAATCTTACTATATCAGACCTTCTAAGTTGATGCCCATCAGGCCCCTCTTAATAGACTCAACAGAGACATTTAGGATGGAAAAAAACACAACCCACCCAAAAGCATATTTAAACATATGTTATGTGCTCATTCAACTGTACATTTTAGTAAGCCAAGCATCCTTTCCAATTGCATCTCTTTAGTTGACTGGAAGGCATTCTGCCCATCAACTTGGAATCAATCCTTTTCGGAATAAAGCAGTAGCAAAAATAACAGCAATCAATTTTTATACAGGGAGGTGCTGTTGAAATGTTTTCCTTAAGGGGAAAAAAAACAGTTTTATGAGCATCTGCAGCTGCAGAATATGCTGCCTTCCAAAATCCTAAACTCATTCCTTGTGTGTGTCCCCTTTTCGTATAATTCCTGGGAAGTCCTATAAAACCCTTCCAACTACACCATAGGAATCCAGCATATTTTAGCTGATGGCATTGAATATGATTCAGGTAGAGTTTCTTGGCAGGACAACTAGTTGGAATAAGAAACAAGCTGCCAAACTCAGCAATGGAAACAAATAGTACCAAATGAGTTCAACCAGGAAGAGGTCCAGTGTTTGGAAGGAGAAAGTACAGGGGTTCCAGTCATTAAGTAAAATTAATGTTAAGAAGAAACTGTAATGCTGAGGTTGAAAACAAAGCAACATGTCACATCAATGAGAACTAATGCATTTCTAGAAGAAAACCAATGAGTGGAATAATTGTTCAAGCCCCAAGTCCTTCCTCAAGGTGAAGAGCAAACTCAACCATCTGCAAGTTGCTGCACATCTCCTGGGAGATGTTGTGCACCCTCCATTCTTGTTGAATGCAATTTATTTTGATATATTGTTTCATTATCTCCAGTAGCTGTCATTGGCATGAGTACAGTCAATGACAATGGGAATAATTCTGCTATTGCAGAGAACTCTTTTCTGACTTTCTGTGGACAGGGATGCTTTTCTTGAGATGAATAAAGTGTTTGTGTTCAAAAATAGCCTCTGAAAATGACTATTTTCATAAGGTTGACTCATTTGACTTTGATGTACATTGGTCCTTTTTGGAAAGGTGCAAAAGCACTCCTGATGGCTTATAACATATGCTGAATTCAGTGAGAGTTGAGGTTGCTCAACAGCTTGCGGGATTATCTACCTGGTTTAGTGCATGCTGCAAATGACAGGAAATGGATTGCAGTATTAATATAAACTATAGTATTATGCATTTTAATCAAATTCTAAACAAAATTTATGGTGTTTAATCTACATCAAGAGCTGAAACTTCCAAGGACATGCTGTTAATAACATTCTAAGGGGTAACATATTTTTGTACAGTATTTATTTGAATGTGATGATGAATTTTCACATGGAAAAGCATTTTTTTTATTGTCCTGACCCCTAGCTAACTATGTTGATGGTCACTTGGCTACTGAAGCTATTTAGTATTTTTATATCATTTCTAAAGCAACTAAGAATGTATCCTTGCTCACATAAATATTTTATATTAGGCACAGCCCTGCTACAGCTGTGATGTTAATAACTGAATAAGCCCATTTGGATTTAATTTGTTTTATGCCCAAGAATTCTTAAAAATAAAACAAAACAAAACAAAAAAACAACCTGAAATAGTGTTACATATGTGAGTGATAGTGCAAGTAAGCTGCAATGCATGGAGAATAAATGGTGAGGAATGAAAATTAAGGATTTCCAGAAATATCTGTTTGGATTCAGAAAGGGAAACAGGAGCACTGCATAAATTTTACTGCGATAAGGTTTCACTGGTATTATTATTATTTTTTGTTCCTTATAGTATATTCCATTCACAGTGTTCCCATCTGTATCACCAGCTTGCTTTTCTTCCCTTAGGACTGCAGGGTGTTTTAATAATAGGCCTCCAAGACCCTTACAGCAACAAGAAGTCTGATAAAATAAAGAGAAAAAAGAGCTGAAGTGATCCCTGGAGAAAGACAACATATTTTCCTATTTTCTTTTCCATTCCACAACAGATTGATGGGCTGAGCTAATAAAAGCCCATTGGCATTCAAGCAAATCCAGATATATTTTGCTTGTCAGGTAACAGTTATGAGTTCTAAACATTAGCATTCATAATTTAGCTGTCTTCTGTTTCTTTAAGTTCACTTAAACATATGTAAGCCTAATAATTTAACTTTTCAGACCGTTTTAGAAGGCATCAGCAATTCGAGTATGGTATGAAAACTGCTCAGTGGAGATTTCTTTCACCCTTAGTTCGATTGGCTTATTGAAAAGAATATATTTGAATGGCTAGACTATTATTTATTTTTTAGCCATATGTTCTTAACATTTGGCAGACCTGAAAGTTATGTCAATTCAGATGACGATCCCAAAATGCTAACCCAAGCGAACTCTGAGCTTGGCTCTGTCCTGTGAAAGCTTGGTTTGCCTGTCTTGCTCTGGGATGGTCACACATACAGATGCTTACCTGAACATATCCTCTCTGTAATACCGCCACTTCTCTGCCAGTTCCTCTCTCCAACATCTTTAGAGTCTATGGTCCTTTTCTTTCCTTAATCTTGATTCCTGTATCAAAGTTGTGTCACATTTCAAGTCCTGTGCTTGCTTTTCCTATTTGTTATAACATGGCAGTCACTGACAAGACTTTGACTGCCTCTGGTAGAGTTGTGCTCCTATGCTGTGGCTACTGTGCATACTGAGTTGCACAGCAGCCACAGCACAGGAGCACAAAATAAAATGGGGGTAAGGGAAGAGAGATCTTTGTGCACAGTTCTGTTAACATATTGCAACATGGAAATGATATCACAACATCAGCCCATCAACGTTTCTTTTTTCCTCCCCTAGAGTTGTTACTTTCTGGCAGAAAAAAGAAGTTTGTAAGTAGATAAGGGAGCAGAGAGACAAATTTCCCATAAGTCTATAGCTGCAAATAAATTACATTCAGAAAAAACGGAGACACATCAATTTCTGCTTCTGTGTTCAGTCTTTTTATGCATGTGTACTATTTCAAACAATGATCCCACATACCTAATAGAGTTGAGCTTGCATAGTGCTTGGAAGGGAGACCTCTAAATAAAATGAAGGCTACTATATGAGATGGCATTGGTGATTCATTAGGCAGAACATGGCTTATCCTGAATCAAGGCCCCTGCGTGATGATGGTGAACTCTTGTTGCCTGTATTCTTGTATACAGATCCTTAGAATAGTCAGCTGTTGAGTTGGATCACTCTTCACCCTCCCATTAGTGAGTTATCTGAACAACCTTCTTTTAAAAAAATTGATTGAATGTTTGTTGAAATATGCTGAATAGCAATGTGAATTTATTTCAGCTTATAAACTATTGGGAGCTATTCACCCTGCGACTATGTTTTCCATGATTTCCCATCAGAACAGGTTGGACATTTCTCAATGAAACTTTTTGTCAATAAATGCTGTTTTGTTGAAATCAACATTGTACATGAAACAGGGCCAGGTACAACAAATTTCCCAAATAAAAAAAAAAAAAAGTAGGGAAGCTTTTTCTTTTCCAAAAAAAAAATTGTCAGAGCACTTTTTTTCAACATTTTCAAAACAAAAATATATATATTTTTTCCAGTTGGAAAATACTTTTCATTTTGAAATTTAAGCTAAATTGACTGAGAAAAGGCTAATGGTCAAAATCTAAATGAAAAGTTTTATTGAACCCAAAACAAAAACAAACAAGCAAAAAAAAATCAGTTTTGGTTTGTGAATCGTTTTAGAAATGATTTTTTTTGGTCACAGTTTGAGATGGGGAGAGAGGGGAATTAGCATTCTTGAAAATATTAATGGACTAAGAAAGCCATTTTCCACCCAACTCTGCTTGCTGTTTATTATTTATGATGTGTTACATCAACATGCTTCTGCACCCTGGTTGGATGCCTGAAATGAATAGAGGGAAATTAAAGATTTCAAGATTGCTATACTAATACTCCTGGTATGAGTCTTTGTGAACACACATTTTGTGAGTATTCAAAGACTTTGTTTTTCCACAAAAATTCTTGAGAGGAAAAATTCACTCATACATATATTTAGTAAACTCAATTAAAAGGAGCTGTATAAGTACTTTTGGACGTAAATCTGTTTTTCTTTGAATAAATGTTTGTGAATACATTTTTGTGATCTTCACATACGTCTATTTTGGAGGACTTTGGACCTATAACATGTATGAGAATTTAGGTTGAGCATTCATCCAGGCTATAGTTTTTGTGCTGAATTCTTCTTCCCTTGTCTATGTGCTAGAGGAGGTAGTGTTTTGCTCTTTACTCATTTTTGGTTGGCGGGGACCATGAGTTACCTTGTTCTCTTTCCCCAGAGGATCAAGAGGGTATTCTTATTTTCTTTTGTCCTTGAAAAGGTAATAGAGTGGATGAGAAGGGAGAAGGCTGCTTTTCTTCCCGAAGGGTTCTCTGGTCATTTCCATTTGTGCAATTGTTGGCTTTGACCTTACCTTCCACAGCTTTCTGGAAAGTTATATCCATGAGGATTCATGAGTGCTCCCTTGTGATACCAAACTTTCAAACCCTAAAGTTATATAAGGGAGTACAACTCCCCAACTGCCTCAGTTCCTTGTTCTCTATCACAAAGCACATACAAATTTCCTTGTCGATGCCTCTTTAATGCCCTTTCTCACAATGTTATTGTTTATAGGTAATTATTATAAGGAGGTAGCAGTAAGGTAGAAAAGGTAGAAGGCCTGGCTGGAAAGCCTTTATATCTTATGGCAGAGCAAAGACTCTCAGTCAGTGCATCCTCTCTGCTGTTGAGATGCCACTGTTTGCTTCATGCTTGGGGGCCCTTGGAAGTGAGTTCTCAGGCAAGTGAGCCTGGGAAATATTTTTGAGAGTCAAACAAATCTTTGGGTAACCTCTTTAAAAATTGCAAGTATCATACATGAAATTCAATAATCAGCAATATTTTGAAGTTAATTCTCAAATGTAAAAACTTAAGATATCCAGGATTCATATTTTTATAATTTGTTTCCTGTGAAATACATATTTCAAATAAGACATGAAACTGAGATCCCGAATGGCCACCTTATGGTACTTTCAAACGAGCAGTGTGTTTAGTGTTATTCTCAGTGTCCTGATTACATTCCAGAATTGTTAATTACATTTTGCTTACCCAGAAATTATGGAGAATTTTATTAGCTAAAGTATCGTATGTTTCAGTCATCAGCTATTGTACAGCATTGCTGTGTAATATAAGAACTGCCATTTTAGAGCTGTGTGAAACTCAGTGGTGGAGTCCTTTTGGAGGGAAGGAGAAAAGTTTGGATCACTTGAATATGCCTCTTTCAAACATCACTTTATATATTTGGGTGTTAAAAATAAAAATATAAAAATCAGTCAGTCTCAGCCTAAATTATCCCATTTTGGGTAGGTACCATGTGAAAATGCCGAGTATTTAAGGAAATAATACAAAACCATAATTGCCTGCTAGGAACCTGCAGGAACTCCCCTTGACTTCAATGGGAGCAAGATTGGACTTTTTACAAAAATAAAAAGGAACAGGTCAAATCAATTCCAGTAAAACCAAGAAACAAATCTTATCTGAAGATAGAAAAAAGTGTTAACTATTATTCTTGTTCTGTTTATCATTATGTATTAATGATTTTATGTCTGTATTCTTACACACCTCTACCTTTTTTCATTCCTGAAGCAGAAATACTGATAATTCATGAGAATTGCAGACCCCAGAGAGGCAAAGAAAGATCAGATGATTATCTGAAGTGACACTATTATTATGCATAATTACACAGCTGAATAAAAAAACTAACTTTCTAAAGATGCATGAATGAAGGGGGTTCATAAGCATTCTTGTATTTTCCAGTTTTCTTCAATATACAACAACTGCCTATGATTACTGAAGTGGAAGCTGTACTTGAAAAATAAATGATCCATCAGCCAACTTGAATGGTCCAGTGGTCAGGGCATGAGACTTGTTGTTGAGAGACTTGGCTTCCATTTCCAGCTTTGCTATTCACTGGCTTTGTGACAAGGGACAAATGATAGAGTTAATTGCCCTCGGACTCAGTTTCCCCATTGGTAGAATGGGGATGATAATGTTTAACTACTTCTCAGGTATGCTGTGAGAGTTAATTACTGTTAACCCTTCAGTTAAAACACTGTACAAATGTAAAGTATGATTTTAAGATAATTTGGGTTCATGTCACTTCATACCCATATCATGTACATCTCTGATTACTCTTTCAGTACCATTTGGAATGTAGAAAGATGCTAACAATCTGCTGAGGCATTATGAAACAACAGCCCTTGTTGCTTCATTTAAAGGACACGTTACTCTTTCTTGGCTCTGTGATGCATGTTGGGGACAAACACCACAAGCTGGCTAAACTGCAGCATTCAAATTGATGTCCAGGCGGAGGATGCAAAGCCAGACAGCTGTTGCTAAAATATCTGCTGTTGCTGTTGGCACTTCTTCCATGGTTGCTACTCCTGTTCAATGGCCCCCAAGGTCTCAGTGACAGTGATCAGGATTCTCCCAAGCCAGGAAGATGAAGCCAATTTTTGTAATGAGAAAATTGAAGTGCTAGTGCAGAAGCTAACTACCCCCCTGCTGCTTTCTGTAGGATAATGGGACCTTGATGAAGCTAAGTTTGGTACATCAACACAGTATCAGTAAAAAACCCAGCAGCTTTGTATAGAAAAACTGATTTGGTGCCTTGACTAAGATGCGTAGAGAACTTTTAACAACTATTTGGAATACATTTCCAAAATATTTGCTTGTTAAATATGTGAATGTTATTAATTCTATGGTAGGAAAAGCAGGCAAAGATGACCAGATGCTTCACTTTGACTTTTCCTTCTCCTTTTCTCTCTCCCTAATAGAAGGTCCAGTTGTCCTAGTGATTTTTGTTGGAATGTCAATTGACTTTTTCCTCTTTAGTGCTATGGGCTCAAGAAGCACAAATACCAGAAAACAATGTTGTGTTCTGTTGCTCTGTGCCTGAAAACACTAACTTATTTTACATAAGGTGCAAGAGGAGGTAGTGTTCATTAACCGATACTCACAATAAAACCAATTTATTATGAAAGCCAAAATGTTTTCTCACACATTACCATTATGGGAATTCTGATTACATCGCTTATTGATATAACCACCCTTATTTCTCACTGAATCCCATAAAATGCAGAGCAGAAGCTCAGATATTCAGCAGTGTAAGAGGTTTTATTCAGAAAATTAATTAAACATGTGCCTAACTTTAAACAAGTGAGTAATCCCATTAAATGATTGGGGGTCATCATGACTGGGGCTCTGTTGAACACATAGCGAGAGCTAGTCTCTTCCCTGAAGAACTTAGGGCTTGTCTATACTTACAGCTAAATCAGCACTGCTGTGATCCGTGCAGCAATGTTGATTTAGAGGGTCTGGTGAAAACCCACTAAGTCAATGGGAGAGCGCTCTCCCATCAACCTCTGTGCTTCAGCTCCTTGAGAAGCATAAGGTAAGTCGGTGGAAGAGCATCTCCCATTGACACTGCTGTAAATCGACCTAATTTAATGCTGACTTCAGTTACGTATCTTACATAACTGAAATAGTGTATCTTAGGTCAACCTACGGCTTATTACATAAGACAGAAAAAGGGCAGGAGAAAGGAAATAATTATTATCCCCATTTTACAGATGGGGCCCTGAGGCAAAGAGATCAAGGTTACATAGGAAGAACTGGAGCAGAATCCAGACCTCCTTGGTCCCAGTTGTGTGCCTTACCCATAAGACTGGAGCTGTGTGGGAACCAGAATGTCCTTTTCATAGGAAGTGATGCAATCATGAAATTTGTTTTCATTCCAAATTGGAACAAGAACAAAAAACTTTTACATTTCCCACAAATGAAATGTGAGAAAAAGTACTTTGGATCAGTCAAAAGATTCAATCTTGATAAAATTGACTCTTTTTTTCCTGATTTTGACTTTTAAAATTTTATTTTCAATTTATAGCATAATATAAATACAGAAATAGTCATTTAAAAAAAGCACTCAAGAAACAAAAATTTTACGTTCCAAAATAAGATGAACCTTTCCATTTTGACATCCTAATGCATCACTTCAATTTTTGTCTAAACTAAATTTTACCAAAATTGACACATTCCTGTGGAAGTTTTTGAGTTTCACAAAACAGCATTTCCCAACAGAAAAATCTTAGTGGGAAATTTTCCACCAGCTTAATACAAGACCATCTTTCCACTCTAATCTGTGGGTGCTTTGACAGCCAACTGGCATGTTCTAGGTGATTCTCAGACAGCCTCAGAAAATGAGAGAGAATGGTATTAACAGATGCACAAGCACATCTTGGGATTGCATATGTTAGAAATGGTAGACACAGAAATGTGATCACACTCCTTACTGTCAAGATTTCATCTGTACCTGTGGTGTCCATCTGCCACTAGTTGGCATTGTACTTTGTTCCATTGCGAGAATCTCCCATTATTGTAGCTAGGTATCTGAATTTATATGAGTTTAATTAAGTTTTTTCCTGTACAACACAACTATTCACATGTCTGTCTAAATCCTATTTACCTCTTTGTTTCTATATTTAACAACATCAAAGAAATACAGCACAATAAAGAAGAGCAGATAATATAAAAAGAATCTCTACACTAAACTCTGCATGACTCTTACTCTAAGCTCTTGTGACATGATGGAAAATGGGGTGTTTCTAATTACTGTGGATTACATACCCTCTCTCAGTTAGGAGGATAAAAATTTTAGCAAGCATCCTCTCTCAAACTTTGATAAACATTGACAAGTCCATTTTTTTGTATAACATTGTGTTGATAGTACTTTAGTGTTTTCAAGGAGAACATGAAAAAAAAATTAACAGGCTATTTACTCAGTGATTCTTTAGCAGTGGGGGAAAAAAACCAAAGCCAAAGTTATACTGCAAAATCTGAATTCATTTGTGGCATAGACTACACATCAACAGAAGTGAATTATTTTTAAAAAAATAATAAGAAAACTCTTATATACACCTTGCCTTATAATTTTCCATGTTTACCTATTGTGACGGAGTCAGACCAGAAGGATATAGGAGAGTGCTGGAAGGCAGGTACATTAGTCTCAGGAGGTGCAGGTCCCTGTTCCCTGGATAGCCAAACAAAGGCTACTCCAGGCCAATCAAGACACCTGGGGCCAACTAAGAACCTTATAGAAAGGAGTAGAAACAGCTAGCCTAATTGGGACACATGAAGCCAATCAGGGACTGGCTGAATCCAGATAAAAACCTCCCAGTTAGTCAGGTGGGTGTGGGTGTCAGGAGCTGTGGAAGGAAGTTATGCTGTTGGTGAGACTGAGTGTTGGACAACATATCATACAGAAGGAAGGAGGCCCTGAGGTAGGGGTGAAGTGGAGTTTGAAGAAGCGGGGACTGCTGTGGGGAAGTAGCCCAGGGAATTGTATTGTGTTTTGTGGATAAAAGGTCAGCCATCTTAGCTGATACTATTAGGGTCCCTGGGCTGGAGTCCGGAGTAGAGGGCGGCCCTGGGCTTCCCCCTTTCTGCCTCCCCTAATTAGTCTCTGAGATTAGGAGACAATAGAGACTGTGCCAGGAAGGATAGCTTCTCCTCACTGGTTTGTGATGAAAATGGCTCAATAGGCTGTGACCTTGTCTCCAGAGAGAGAAGTGCTCCGTGGAGGGTCACAGTGAGCCACTGAGGCTAGTAAAAATCTGCCAGGAAATGCAGGATCCACGAAGATAAGGACAGAGCTTTGTCACACTATTTAATAATTATAATTAAGTAGCTAATACAGTACAAGCTTCTGAAGTAGATAATTGTTATATCACTTCACCTACTTATGAACGGTAGCTGGAGTGGAACACAGCAGCTGCTGGACAGTCAACAATTACACTATATAGCAGTTTAGCCAAGAAAACTGTAATTAGTTAAAACCATAGGGGAAATTTTAGGTATTCCCGCATTGGAGCTTTGCCAAGATATTGTTATCATCACTAGCTATCCTTTCTAAAAACACTATGGGTCTTCTATTTTTTTGTAATACCTGTAATGAAGCAATAATGTGAGATAGATGTAATTAATGCATTTTAAATAAATAACTACAATGCTTGGTACCTTGGCTTTGTGTCATTTCACAGATGCCTCCTCCAAGACCAGAATGTTCCCTATCACTGTATAGACAGATTCAATACTGAACTGTAACTTTTTTTTCCCCTAGCAGACTTGTGATGTATGGAGGTGGGCTCTCATCAAAGTATTAATGAGAGTTTGACTCTGTTTAGCCTGTGTGAATTGATGAGTTCACAGCGCAAGGTGGTATGGGAATACATAAATGTTATGGCTTCTGTGAAATGAATCACTTGTGTACTCATGTACCACTATTCACCAATAAGTTGTGCAGATTTCTGCTGGAGTAAGCAGGGGTTCGGAGCTCACACTGAGAGTGCACTTGTAGGAAACTTGCAGTAGCACAAGGTGCCTTTGTACTCAAAGGCATACATTCCCAAAGTGGAAAGCAGGGCCTGGAGTGCAGGTTCAGGACTTATGAAGCTTTGCTGCAAATGAAGTGTCAGTATTCCAAATACGCTTGCCTTTGCTGGGTATGAATTTCCATAGGGATCTAGCAGCCAATATGTTCACTCGAGCCCATGAAATCTGATCCTGCAGATCTTCTGAAGTGGTAGGTTCACGCCATTGCAGACTATGGAATCTGGCCTTTGTCTCAGTACAAAACAGCCTTGAACAATAACAATGTCGTCGTCGTTATCATCATCATCATCATCATCTTCTAGCTAAAGCTCGTATTTGTAAATATTTTTTTCAGTGAAGATGTAGCTTTTAACCACAGTCCCAGCAGTAAAGTGATTTGTTTTCCAGTTCACCTCCTGAACGGCACTAAGGCCCAAGAATGTGACATATATGATACTTGGGAAAGACAGCACAAAAAAAGCATAAGCTCCTAGAAAAAATGTCATGAACTCAGGTCATGATCATTGTCTTGACGATGCAATGCCCCTTATTTTGTGTTGATGAACTACAAATATTGTCACATAATGAAGATTCAGATGAAGTCTGAAAAATAACTCTTTTTTTTTTTTCAGTGAGAATGTTAGTTGTTTGTCATTTTCCATTTCAGGTGAGTATATCAGCAAATCATCATTCTTTGTCTTTATCATAACCTCAACATTTTGTTTTCTTTGTTAACAGTAAAGCCCTTGACCCAGTTTAACACAGAGGATCAATCTTTGACATGCCGTTTCAAAGCATTTTAAATATTATGAACTGAGGAATCTCTTCAATGCAGAGTATAACCTTTGTAAATTATTGTACATTAGTTCACCTTTTGCACTAGAGCATTGCCAAAATGGGGGATTAAATTCACTTATAAGAGCAAACGTGTTAAAGCTTGACTATAAAATTACATCAAAAGATCCCCCTGCATCTAGACAAATTTAATGTGCAGCAAAAGACATTTCTCTCTCTCTCTCTCTCTCTCTCTCTCTCTCTCTCTCTCTTTTTTAACTTTTCAGTAAAACCTTTATATATAGGTGTTACTACACATACATAGCTAAACTATACTGAATTTAATTGACAGTGTGATTATCGCCATATTGCACGGACAGAATGCAGCAAAGTGACTTGCCCAGGGGCACACAATGAGTTCTTTCCAAAGCTGAGATGAGAACTCAGAAGGTCTTGACTTCCAGCTAATACTTAGTCCCTGAACCACGCTGCTTTACTTTAATTTAATAAAACAAAAATTATTAAAAAACAAGGAAAGGTGAGGTGCCTAAGATAAAAGTTTATGATCATTTTTTTTCTAAGGCTTAATTGGAATCTGCAAATAGACTCAAGCAAGGAACACAAAGTTTCAAACCATTACAAGATCAGTACAAACTCTCACTGGATGATCATAACCTTAATGCATAGCATTGCTTCTAGCAATTCGAGAGCTGTTTTTCCAGCATTAAGTCTTTTGCATGTCCCACCGTCCACAACCCTGGGGTTCTGTGCCTTTCTTACATTGTAGCCTGCTCAGAGAGCATGAACGAGCCTCAAAAGATCTGATTATGTGTGCAAAAGTTTTAAATCCACAAACTTTGAACTTTTTAAAGCAAAGTCCTCCCCTTCTCAGCTGTACAATAGTCTTTCTTTAACAGAGATATCCCCACTTTAGTACTGTGAACTAACCAGCTTTGGCTTTTCCAGACATTTTGCCATCTTTTTTTTTCTTACTGCAGCAAGCACAGCATTAACATCTGCAAAGCTGAGATTACAGTCATGCATCATATTGATATTTTTTTCGTAGAGTGCTGGTATTGCTTCAAAAATCCTTCCCTTGTGACATATTCCATGAAGAAACTAACAAGTCTGCAGGCAACAGACAACCTTGAAACACTTCCACTGCTGTTCAGAAGGAATTAATGATGTCTTCTTCTCACCCTGTACTTGACACAGATATATATTTTACCTCTTGTAATATAGAGACATGTAGTTTTTGTTCTAAAGAGATAATCTTTACTTAGAAGTTTTCATGTACAATTATTTCTCTAAACTTTATAGTCCTTATTGATCAAAACTAAAGCCTTCATCAAATAAACAGAGCAGTGCTTTTGTTGTAGGCATTAAAATGTTTGTGTGTCCTTAATCATATCAGAGAAATCTATTTGATAATGATTCATTAGGACCAGAATTTAGCTTGATATCTTGCCATCTCTTTCAGTTTGAGATTCACTTGACTTCTAATGATTTCTTTAATTACTTTGCTGACATAGTATAATGATCTGTATCTGGTAATGCCTCCCCATTTTGGAATTACAATCTTTTGTGAATGACTTTGTTACTTTGGTATTCTTCTATATGCCTTTTTATTAGTCTTTTTTTTCCTGTCTTTTGCTTTCAAGCTTTGTAATTAAATGACTGTTGAACTACATTAGACTACTGTTTGGTAATAAGATAGATCTTTTATCCTTTGCTAAATGGATGACATCAGTAATAAATTTTTGAGAGGCAATTTGCTCCCTGGATGCAAAAATATGTTTGTGTCATTTCAGAAAATTTATTCAAAAGCATACAATGCATCAATCCTTGAAATGAATTCAAACAGTGAAATATACAGCACAATGGATGCAACACAAGTATGATGCAAGTAGTAGAGAAGTTTATGAGTACTTTAGGAAACAAAATGATGACATGCTGTATGGCCTAAACGAAAAGCTCTGAGGCCAAAATATAATTTTTCAGATGGAACTGCAGTAGTTACTCTTGCATATGTAAGACATGTATGCGAGGGAGGGGAGGTGGAGGTTGGGGAAGAAGTTATAGACTCACATACAGGGTGGTGGAATATTTGGCCTGTTTATTCTGTGGCTCTTCAAGAGAAACTGATTTAACTCTAGAGAGTGTTAGTGGAGAAGTATGAAATATTTGTATTAAACCTTGAATCCTCAGAAGCTGAATCTGGATCCAAAGCTTGATATATTTTCTGAAGTTAGGGTGGGGAGCAAAGTTTACACAGTGCGGGAGATTTGTGAAGCACAGACTTTGTTCTCCTTCGACCAGCTGGACTCATTCTATTCCTATAACCAGCCTTCCATATGCCATTATAACTGCTTTCCCTCTCACTAACAAGCCCCTACTTACTGTTATCATAATCAAGGAAGGGAAGGAGAGCAAAGCCATCTTCTGCTTTTGCTTAGTGATGGTTGTCTTTGAAGGAGTCTTGAAAATGTTACTAGATACCCCCAGTCTGAATTTCCAGAAGGCTGCCAGGTATAACCACTTCCTTAACAGGGTCTTTTGTGGGTGAAGTTGTGGGAAGGATCTGCTATGATTTTCCTATAAGGCCACAGGAGAGGGAAACCAAGCTCAGTTCTGCACTAGGGGATTTATATAAGGTGCTGAGCGCTCTGGCCTCCATGGTTACTTAACTTTTAGAGCATGCCTAGTTCCATTAACTTAAATGGGACTATACATGTGCTTAAAACAAAGAATGTACTTAATAGCTTTTCTGGATCAATGCTAGTTTGCTCACCATCTTGAGCCCTAAATCATAATGGCACAATGCTCTGGGCAGCAGGGCCGTGAGCTCTTGCCAGGCAGCACAGCTTCAGAGCTGAGGCCTGACCCAGTGCTATGTGCTGCGCGGTGGCATGGCTGCCTATCCTGGTGCTCTGAGCGGCATGGCTGTAGCAATGCCAGCCACCGGTGCTCCAGGCAGTGTGGTAAGGGGGTAGGGAGTGGGGTGTATGTGTTGGATAGAGGGGAGGGGAGTTTGGGGGATGATCAGGGGGTGGGAGTGTGGATAGGGGGTCGGGGCAGTCAGAGAGTGGGGAAGAGGGGGTTGAATGAGGGCAGGGGGCAGTTAGGAAGGAGAGGGGGAGTAGGATAGGGCATTGGGGTGCACTCAGGGGTTCTGAGGGAGGTCAAGGAGAAGGGGTGGTTGGATGGGGTGGGATCCTGGGGGGCAGTCAGGGATGAGAGGAGGGGTTGGTGGAAGGTCTGGGGACAGTCAGGAGACAAGAACACATGGATGGGGCAGGGGTTCCGGGGGGTATTGGATGGGGCAGGAGTCCCAGAGGAGCTGTAAGGGAGTTAGACGGGGGTGAACAGGGGGTGCTCTCCATACAATTTTGGAAACCCGATGTGGTCCTGAGGCCAAAAAATTTGCCCGATAGCAAACTAGCAGCTGGTGGGAGATGATGATGAGAGGGGTAAATCCTAGGTCCTGTCACTGTCACAAAGATAGGAGCCTAAATCGAGGCTTCAAAGAGGCACTGATATCTGCTATCTGATGTCAGCAGCTTTGGTGCCTAAGATGTTGGGAGTTTTCTGAGAATGAGTTAGGCAGGTGACAGAGAATGGCCAGAGGAGGAGGTGCCCACCATATAACTTTTAGCCCAGCTCACCTGAGATGTGAAGACTCGGGTTCAATTCTCCCCTCCAACACAAAGGGGCAGAAGGGGCAGAAGAAGATTTGAACTGTCGTCTCCCAGTTTTGAGGAGAGTGTTGTTATCACTGGGAAATAGGGTATTCTGATGTGGGGCTCCTTCAGCTACTGCTGCTGTTCCACTGCAGATAAATAGTAAGAGTCACTGGAGCAGGGCGACTGTGCTATGGGTCTCCTGCCACTCAAGTGGTTCCCTAATCATCAGGCTACAGAGTCATTTTCACTCTAGCCAAATGGTTCTGATGATCTAATCCAAAGAGGAACAGCTTCAAAAAGAGAGACTGAGAGAATATCAAAATATCTCAGAGCATCTCAGGGAGAAAGGGGAATTTAACCTGTGTCTCCCATATCCCAGGTGAGAACTCTAATTCCTGAGCTAAGGGTTATAAAGTGAGCACTATCGCCACCATCCCTTCCTCCCCCTCTGCCCAGATATCTGGTAGGTGTTCTCTGAAGCCCCCACACAGTGCAAATCAGGTGGACAAGTGCTTATGTTCCCTTGTTTGTGAATCACTTTGGAGCTTCAAAACAAGATAGGCAACTGGACTTGTGGAGTGAGGCTGCAGCACACCTGCTCAAAGGCAGAGACTTAAGCTGCCTAGGGAAATTTTATTCTAAAAAAAATAGGCTCCTAGAGGGCTAGGACAGAGTTTTGTAAATCACAGTGGAGCCTCAATCTGTGACTTAGGTGCATAAGAATCTTTGTGAATCTGGGTATTAGTGTTAGGTGCTTGATCCTGCGCCCACTGGAATCAAGATTGCAATATTCTTATGTACTTCACTGCTGCAGGATCAGACCCTTAGGCCTTGTCTACACTACAGGCTGGATCGATGCGTAGAGATCGATCTATTGAGGATCAATTTATCGCGTCTCATCAGGACGCTATAAATCGATTCCCAGAGGCACTCCCGTCTACTCCAGAACTCCATCTTGCCAAAGGCACAAGGCAGAATTGACGGGGGAGCCTGCTGTCGACCGCTGCCACTGTGAGAACGGCAGGCAAGTCCACCTAAGATGTGTCGACTTCAGCTACAGTATTCACATAGCTGAAGTTGCGTATTTTAGGTCAACCCATCCCGCTAGCGTAGACCAGGCCTTAGAGTACTGGACTGGGACTCAGGAGAAACCAGAAACCTGTTCTAGGCCCAGTTCCTACACTGGTCTCTTGTAAACATCAGTTCCCTCTCTATGCCTCTATATCCCAAATAGGGATACTGATACTGACTTCCTTTGTAAAGAGCTTTGAAATCTACTTTGAAAAGTGCTATATAAGAATTAAGTATGATTTAGGGCAAGTAATTTGAATCTCTATGCCTCTAACAACTATGTCTACACTGGAGCTGGAGATAGTTTCTGCATTGAATAGACCTACTTGTGTTAACTCTAGTTGAGCTATTGTGCTAAAAATAGAAGTGTAGCTGTAGTGAGGTGAGCAACCAAAGGTGCAGCTGTCCTAGGTAAGTACTTAGGTGGCCTATCCTGCCACTCCCACTGCTTCAGCTATTCTACTATTCCTAGTGCACTAGTTTGATCAGACCTATCATGGCCATATATATCAGAAATTACACTTCCAGCTCCAGTGTAGCTATACCTAAAGTGTGAAAAAAAGATGATAATGTTTACTTGCTTCACAGGGATGACCTGAAGCTTGATTTAGTGTTTGCAAAGCATTTTGACTCTTCAGATGAAAAGCATTACTGTAATATGGAGTGTTGTTACCAGGAGACTTTGGATTTAATAGTATGCTAATCTCTTGTTGTCATGAACAAACAAACTGAAATTACTGTAAACGTACTTATATTGCACAACATGTGGACTTTAAACAGAACCAAATCTATTTTGTTCTCCTGGAAATGTTACATTTTTTCTTGAAATATTTACATTTTGTCTCAAATTAAACATATTTAGGTCTCAGGATGTGAGTAAAATTCATAATTAAATACAACAATTTTTAATATAACAACTCAGCTGAAAATGTCTGAAGGGGACAGAAGATATTTTACTTAAAGCAAATACTAACAAAACTAAGATGGGATCATGGAATTGAACACTGCATTAAGAGCAACCTTAATTCTAGCATTTCCTAACTCTAACCCTTCTGCAAGGTGGACTTGGCAGCAACAAGGGCGAGGTTCGATATCCAGGAGTTCTTCATAACCAAACAAGATAGAATTGACTTGGGGTCCCACCCAATAATCTGGGAAAATTTAACACCACCCCCTGGTGCCTCTGAGAGGCAATACTTCCCTTCTCACAAGCACTGAATCTGTGTATAGCAAAGAAAATTTAATAAAAATAAAAGGGAAAACCCCACAACTATGATTTGAAAACATATAACCATGAGCAAACACCCACCGAGAGCATGGTGGGTGGTGTCCTTTGCCTCAGTTTCTGATCTTCCATTGTGGCAGTCCAACAAACAAATGTTTCTTTAACATGCCACTGTCTTTTCTCACCCCAGCAGCCCATGCACACTTGCTGTCCTTGATCAGTGAAGACCCAGAGTTCAGAGGTGCATTCATATGGGTCCACTCCCACCTTGGGTCGGGGGGAAGCATTGAGCAACACCTCAGCTCTTGTGCTGCAACTGACTTACGGTGGCCACCATTCGTTCTGCTGCCTTTGCCCACTGCTGCTGTCCCCTGCAGTGAGTCCTATTCTGAGGTTCCACCACTTAAATTATCTATCAGTGAACTCAGCAGTTAGTGGGGAATCTCACTGCTAGTGCCGTGTCTGCCCCTGCAACACTGTCCTATATCAGGTCTAAGGGTCAGCACATGATGATTAGAGATTTCATATCTAATGATCACTGAACAAAAGAAGGGTTCTCAATTTAATCTAATTAGCTCTATCTTTAAACAGCAGAGAGGGGAGGATCAAATGCTGTCTAGGGCTGTTTTAGGCAGAGCTCTCCCTCACCATCTTCCTCATTCACTGGGATTCGGCATCCCCACCAGCAAGGTTAGCGTGTGAAGAACAGTTTAGGGTGACCTCCTCAGTCAGTCAGGCTAAGTACAGTTGTACTGCCCTTTGTTCATACAACAAGGATAACATTTCATTACCCCTTCACTTGAGAGTAAAGTGATTTCTGACCCAAAATGATCATTTTAGCAAAACAGCTCCATCATGCTCTGAACATAGGCCGAGTAGGTGTGTCTGTGCAAATGCAATCTGTTCTTGAACTCTTTTCCCTAATCTAATTACTAGATGTCAGGGAGAGCTCATTCAGATCCTGCTTACATAATTTTGCAATACTTGACTTTGAAACAGTAACAATCTTCTTTTAAAATTGGTGTCTTAATTAGCTGGGGAGCTAACTCAGTTGATTGAAGGCTTTCACTCAGCCTTCTAAATGTCAAGCAGCACATTTCAAAGTATAACTGCCTTTAAAATACGCTAAGGTATTGAGTAATGCATGAGTGGAAAAAGGACACTTCTAAATGAGACAAACGTAGCATATTGGATTGGACATTAAGAAGTTCATTTTAGGTTCACCTGCTGCCTATTGATCATAAGAGCTGTATCTTGATTGGGGTCTTCAGTAATGTGAAGGAGGCACTTTAAGCAGGCTATCCAAGAGGAGACTTAAATATCTGGTTAAATCCGCTCTAATGTCTGCCCGTCATTTGGAGGGTGCACCAGTTGGCAGGGAGGGAAATGTTGTTAGATCCCATGTGCAATGTCAAAACAGGAGGAAAACCTTCACTATGCAAAACGGCTTGAAGCTCAGATAACTGGAGTGCAGCTCCTGTTGTATCAGGTAAGACATGCTCCATTTTGGCTTTCCTGGTAGAACTGCTACAGGATGACCATGAAAGTTCGGGTTCCGGTGTCAGATCCAGTGATGTGGGGGATGCAAATATGAGTCTAGTAACCAGATGGGAGACTTCACACATTAATTAAGAATGTTTTAGTATCTGGCCACCCACTGGCAGACACAGAAAGTATTTCTTCTTAAGGCTTGGATTTAACGTTAAATATGCTTTGTTTGTCTGGTAGCTAAATCCCCCTCAAGACAGTTTTTCTGAGGCTAGGGAGTGACAATCCTTATGTGGGCTTTGGCAGTGTTGATTTGAGACTTTTTCTATGACCCCTCCATCTTCAGGGTGTGTTATTTGTTGAGCTGAGCCCTAAGCTGGGAGAGGTGCAACTGCACATGTGCTGGAGCAGATTCAGAAATTACTACAGGAGGGAAAAGAGTCCTAATTTAATTTTAAAATCCTTGTTTTGGTCCATTTGAGTCATTGGTTGTCTGCAATACTTTGTGATGTACCAGTAAGAGCTGCTAGAGGATTTCCTAAGAGGATATTCAGACTCATTCTGCAGAGGTGAACTTAATAGAAAGGACATAAAATGTCTTGAAAAATTCAAACAGTTTCATCTTTTGATTTGAGACATGCAGAGGCTAGGCTGGCATGACACTTTAAAATGAAATAGCTTAATGCAGCAAAGAATAACCAAACACCATGACACCTGCTTTATTAGCTTTAAAACATAAATTAATCAATTGTAAAATTAGGAACATATTATGGGGCATATGAGGGATTGCAAAAATCCACACAAGTTCCAAATATGAATCTAAAACCATTCATGCTGGTGTGTTCCTAGCCTCACTAAATCAGAGAAAATGAGTTTTATGAACAATCCACCAGATGGGAAAATGTTCACATACCATGAAATGTTGATCAGATTTATTTGAAAAGCAAGCCGTAACCATATGCATATGAGAGGAAGTAAAATGGATTTTCAGATACGCAATGATTGCTGTCAAGCTTGCAGCTGTATGAATTTAATGCAGTACTGCTATTTCTACAGTAGACTTCCTTGATGCCACTTACCTGTTTGCCAGCTAGTATGATTAATATTGATTCAGTTTTACAAGCAATTAAATTGAAAGAAATAAACAATCTTACTATTGGATTTTCACTAGACAGAAGTACACATTTGGATGATATTTTTTTCTTTGAGAAATATAATATTGCAGAAGCCAGAATCTTCAAGAACAGAAAGATTGCATTTATATTACAGCATCTCTATGGAATTTCACATTCATACAACACCTTAGGTCACCTTCTGTTTGGTTCACTGCATTGACTCCAAGTCCTCTAATGTTATAAGAATGAAGAGTATAAATAATTACATTTATCTATGAACATGTTTATTTTATTTTATTAGTCTCTTGAGTGGTGTTCTGTTGTCTCATCTTTCTACATTTGAAGAAATTTAATCTCTGGTTGCAGATTTTAAGAGAAGGGAAGGAACCTGTTAATGGCGAGGCCAGTGAAATGCTGTGACCACTACTACTGACAAACAAGAACTTGATATCTTATATATTTGTTTCTTCAGCTTCCCTCTCCCTCTCACCCCCTTCCTGCTCAATTGTCTCATCCACTTGTTAGACCGGAATAGGGAGATGATATTGGCATAACTGATTAAAAGAGCTTTTACCTGGCAATTCAGGGGAGACTTTTGGGAGATGCTCAGGTACTCTCCATGCTTGATTTTAGTCTTGAGTGGGAGGAAAATCAAGTAAAAGAGAATACAACAATGAAAAAAGGAATAGCAGAGGTAGGAGAATGGATAACCAGAGGAAAGATAGTGCCAGTGCCACTGAGTGTAACAGATACTGGCAGTAAAATGGCTCTACTAATTCAATGAGGAATCTGAGTGAAGCTGAGCAGAAACAACTAAGATGTTTGCACAACAATGCAATGAGTCTTTTTTTTTTTAATGGTGGAAGGAGAATGATGGATGAAGAAAGTGAAACCAGATATTATAGGGATAATGGAAACACGGTGGAATAGTAGTCATGATTGGAATACAGATATTGAAGGGTATGTAAAGAAAGACAGAAATAAAGGTATAGGTGGTAGACTAGCACTGTATATTAATAATGAGGTATACTTTAAAGACATTAATAGTGATGGAGTAAATGAAACAGAGTCTGTTTAGGTCAAAACCTCTTTGGGGAAGAAAGGTAACAGAGGCTCTACTGGGATAGTAGTTGGAGTCTGATACAGACCCCCCAGGACCCAGTTTTGATATGGATAATTATCTTGTTAAATATTATTGGGAATTGTGTGATTATGGGTGATTTTAATTTCCCAGTGATATAAATTGGAGGACAAGTACAACTAATAATGGTAGGATCCAAATATTCCTGGCTGTGATAGCTGACAAACTTATTGATCAAATAGTAACCAAAACAACAAGAGGAGGTTCAATTTTAAATTTACTATTGGAATGTAGTGAGTACCTCTTAGAAAAATTCATTGTAGAGCTCAACATTCATCCCAGTGAGCATTAATTAATTTGACTTAAACTAAATGGAAGAATAGAAAAAATACATCTACAACTAGTATTCTTGATTTCAAAAGGACAAATTTTAAGGAAATTATTTAGGGAAGTGGGCTGGACTGAAGAACCCAGGGATCTCAGTGGTAATGAAGAAATCTTGGAATTACTATATATCAAAGTTGCATAAACCATCTGAGGCATGCATCCTTTCAATGGGAAAGACTTATAGAGAATAGTTACAGACCAAACTGAGTGAACAAGCATCTCAAACAGGTTATTAAGAGAAAGCAGAAAGCTTTCAAGGAATGGAAAAAGGGATGGATCAAACAAGAAAAGCTATCTCTCAGAGATCATAAAGTATAGGGAAAATGTGAATTGCCAAAAGCCAAGCAGAATTTCACCTTGCAAAGGAAATTAAAACCAATAGTAAAAGGTTTTTTAGCCATATAAATAAAAATACAACAAGGAAAGAAGTAGGACTGCTGAGTGGGATAGAGATTAAAGGTAATCTAGGTCTGATTCAACAACTAAATGATTATTTTGCCTCAGTTTTTAATAAAGGTAGTGAGGAGCTTGGGGAGGTAGTGGCGGATGCCTAATGGAACAAAGATCTAGAAGTAGAAATTACCACATCTGAGGCGGAAGTCAAACTCAAACAGCTTAATGGGACCAAGGGAGATTACTAGTGGATCATTCTTATGACCACTTGTATTTAACATTTTCATTGATGACCTCAGCAGAAAACTGGGCGTGTGCTAACAAAATTTGCAGATATTGCAAAGTTGGAAAGTATTGCCAATATGGAGGAGGACCAGAATATCACATGAGAAGATCTGGATGGCCTTGAATATTGGAGAAATAGGAACTGGATGAAATGTAATAGTGTAAAGTGAAATTTCATGCACGTAGGGACTAAAAACAAGATTGTTTTGCTATAAACTGGTGACTTATCAGTTGGAAGCAACTGAGGAAGAGAAAAATCTGGATATATTGGCTGATCACAGGATAACTGTGAGTCACCCATTTGATGTGGCCCTAAAATAAGTGAATCTAAACCTAGTATACATTAGGAGAGATGTTTCGAGTAGAGATAGGGAATCATTATTACCCTTATACAAGGCACAAAGAAGATCTGATCTGGAATAGTGTGTGCAATTCTGGTCTCCCATGTTTAAGAAAGATGAATTCAAACTGGAACAGGTGCAGAGAAGAGCTACTAGGATGATCAGAGAAATGGAGATCATGTCTGAGGGGACACATACGGATCTTGGCTTGTCAAGCCTAACAACATGAAAGCTGAGGGTAAGAATGATTTCTCTCTATAAATAGATCAGAGAGATAAACACCAGAGAGGGAGATGAATTATTTAAGTGAAGGGCCAATGTGGACACAAGAACAAATGGGATATAACCGGGTCATCAATAAGTCTAGAACTGAAATTTGATGAAGGTTTCTAACCCCAAGAGGAATGAAGTTCTGGAAAGCCTTACATGGGGAGTAGAGGGGTAAAGAACCTAACTTGTTTCAAGACTGAGATTGATAGTGAATGTAATGGTGATTATGGTGATGGTGAGTATGAAGGTGATGGTATGATAAGGTGGCCAGCATTGGTATATGGACCATCCGTGACTGCTATTAGCATGGATGGAGTGGATGAGGTGGATGGAGAAAGGACACAAGCACTAGTTTGGGAGGACTCTGAGTTACTGCAGAGAATTCTTTCTCAGCTTGATGGCTGATGGGTCTTATCCATACATTCAGGGTCTAACTGAGCACCATATTTGGGGTCTGGAAGGAATTTCCCACAAGGTCAGTTTGGCAAAGACCCTGTTCGGTTTTTGTCTTCTTCTGCAGCATGGGTCACTTGTTGATGCGAACTAGAGTAAATGTATATGCTCTATAATCTGAAGTCTTTAAATGAATATTGGGGACTTCAGTAGCTCAGCCAGACTTTATGGGCATATTGCCAGGGTAGGTGGGTGAGGTTCTGTGGCCTGTGATGTGCAGAAGATCAGATTAGATGATCATGATTGTCCTTTCTGACCTTAAAGTCTGAGTCTAATTTCATGTAAACTATTAAAATCCAGGACATGATTTTTTATATCTTTTGTTTTTGCTTTTATTGACAAGGACCAGATTTGAACTAGTGTGCAGCTCTGTATCCCTGCCCAGGATAATCACTACCTAATGAAAAGAGGTTTAGTATAACCAGTGGTAAAAGAAATCTAACTACTTGAGACAGTTTCTTCCTTCCATGGGGAAAAAGATCCAGCAGGAGAGACCTTGTGAAGAGTAGTCCACATTTTTTCCAGTATGGAGAAGAAGGTTCTTCTGGCCCACTTCCCTCACATTGGAATGAGCACAAACCTCCACCCCAAGAATTCATGGATTATCCACAAGAGGCCAGATGAGATCTCAGCCTTCCTACCTTGTCACTGGCTCCCACATCATACAACTCCACTGAGAAATGCCAAGCTACTCCTGGAACTCCTCTTTTCCTCCATCTAGTAGAGGCTCACTCCACATTTTCAGAAATTCAGCACTGAAGGCTAGAACCAATAGAGAATCTTATGAAGGAAGCCTAAGTGTAGTAGTATCCCTGATGATTTTGGGTGGGAAGAAATATAAGAAAGATTGTATGCTTGTTTGTCTTCTCTCTCTAGAGTTACTCCACTGATGTATGGATACAGTATCACTTTGTAAACATGAACTGATGTACTGTAGTCTTCCTGCTTTTGCAGAAAGATAGCTGGAGTGCTTCTGGTATTGCTCGAATCGTTGCCAAACAGTAACAGTGAAAACAGACCAGAGTCTCTGGTGCTATTCAGAACGCTGTGTGCAGAAGAGACAGTGAAAATAGTTGCATGATTAATCTCTCTCTCTCTCTCCTTTAAAGGGAAATAATACCATGCATTGTGTGATAGAGGAGAGTCAGGGAGCTGCGGTAGAATGCTTGAGGGGAGATATGTAAGCTCAGAGCTAATTGAGGCATGGCTCCCTGTGGACTAGGGAAGGTTGCACGTTGACTGGAACACCTTCAATCAATTAAAGCCCTGCTAAGAACCTAATAAAACCCCCTGCTTCAGGCAGACAGGGGAGGAGGATAGGAGTTGGAGCAGTTTGGAGGAGTGAACAATTGGAGGAGAGTTTGGAACCAAGACCACCCAGACCCTAGGTAAAGAGACACCTGACCTGTGTAGAGAGAGGGCAGGAAGCCCCACAAACTGAAGGATAGGAGAGGGAAGTAGCCCAGGGGAAGGAATAGCTAGTTCAGGTGGTTTACCGCTATCCCCAGGGCCCCTGGGCTGGGACCCGGAGTAGAGGGAGGGCCCGAGTCCCTCCCTCTCCACTCCCCCTACTCTAGGATACTAGTGGGGCAGTTAATACCCTATTCAGAGGCAAGAAATAGCTCCCTGAACCCCCCCACAAGAAGAGAAAGTGTGGGACCCATAATAATAGTGCCAGCAATTTGCCACAATTGGAAGGACACTACTGAAAAAGCTAGAATAGGATCAAGCTATATTAACTTCTGTGCAGATTCTCAGTAGGTTTAGGAAGGACAATGTATTTTTCTCTGAGTCCTTTCACCAACTTTCCTCCATATTCCCTGTTGCCTGATCTTTAGATTATGTATTAATTGTATTGATTATTTAAGAATCCCCAGTTATCACTTTAAGGGTTGACAGGTTCTTGCCCAAAATCACACCAGAATTATTTAAATTATTGCATAGTTGGGAACCCCAATGTGCACAGTTGCAACACTCACACTACAGGAACTCTTTTATATTTATAAATAAAATTAATTAATACATTTAGCACAGTCACAAACATCTCAACTCAGTAAGTAAATAGAGATACTACAAAATATACATCTGCACATCCATATACTCACATCGTCTCCTGTAGAACAACCTGAAGTGTTAGTCATCATCTTCCTCATCACCATCACCTTCCCCATCATCACCAGTGGCCATAATTCTAGCATCTCCCAAGGGCTATATCTCTCTCTCCCGTTGCCCTTGATTGGGATGCCACTTTTATAATATTTACACTAACACCATTGTGTTGGATGCATATTCAGTAGGGGTTTTTCCCCTTTTTCCTAATTTGTATTTCCTTACCTTACTAACATTGGAGTGTCTTTTTTCCTATAGGTTAGTATATTTGTGATCTCAAATTATCATATACATCAATTCATCACCATGGCACTTTTGTGGCTAGATATCACATTATTATTTCTGTCCCGCTCAGTTATTTCAGTTCTTTCCAAGTTATGGTGTGCCTGTCAAGTTTAAAATGGTATGACCTTAGAAAGCCCCGTCTGCCAACCTACTCCAATGCATCCTTTATGTTAAAGGTCGCAGTCATATGTGGACCTTATGCTTTAGCTCAGCACCATCTATCTAGGTGAAAGTTCCCAAACATATATATGCTAACTTTGCCCTAGCTCAACATACAGGATGTGGCCTGTAGGTCCCTTATGTTACTATCAAAATATACTCTAATATAAATCCATAAAACTATTATAATAAAACAAATAATCAAATCCATCAGAAATAAGAAAAGATATATAGGCAAACAAGCAAGCTAGCCTTAGATGTATCTCATGTAACTGTTACGTATGTCAGTTCATTGCTAGGCCTCTTCCGCGGCTGATTCATGTACCTGTGGTCTAAATTTCCCCTTAAAACTCTATTTTCAGCTCCCCAAATACTTGAGGTTTTCTGTGGGGCCGTTTATCTGTACAAAGTTTATCTGTTCAAAGTTCACAGGCCTTGGGCCTTATGCTAACTTGCTAAAGCTAATGTCTTACAGGATACAGGCCTGGAGGTTTCTTGCATTGCTGCTGAATATAATGCAAAGCAGTGAATATAATAAAGGTAAACTAGACCACTTCTGTATCCATGTTCAGAAGATTAGAGGAATTTGTTCTACAAGGCATGGGAAAGAAGGGAACAGTGCCACAGAGGCAGCTACCCTACTCCAGTACTGCCATCTCTTGTGATTTTTATCAGCCTCATGATATTTGCTCTTTTCCTTAAAGTTACAGCTGCTAGAGGTGTGTTACTTTGAGAATCTCTTTTTCATTTTAAATAAAATTAAAAGTCTAGCCTCCATCATTGCAGAGAAAAGCTTGAAAAAGTGGCTGAACTCCACCTCTAAGGCTAAGAAACCAGAAAGCAAATAGACCACCTACATTTTTTTAATATTTCATGATTTTTAATTCATAATTCTGAGGGACTTACAACTTATGAATGTGTGGAGTTAGCAGTACTGCTATCAGCTCCTTTCCCTGTGAATAAAGGATGAAATCTATGTGTCAAAGGGTTGTGAAGGAGGAGGAAATCTTCTATCTGTAGATAACAGTGAACCACTGGGCCCTCTGTTCTTTAGAAAATCATCCACAGTGTGTGTGTGTGTGCGTGTGTGTGTGTTTATGGTGAGAAACATCACTGGAAGGAATTATAAACCCTTCTGAAAGGGGGAAGTTCAGAAAAAAGAGAAGTTCAGATGGATCAGTGGACTGGACTTCCTCCAGCATCAAACCAGTACTTCCAGCATGACTGACTGTCACCTGCCTTGCCTTTTTGTACCCTATTGCTTTTATCCTGTGACTGCACAGAATGCTTAAATATGAGCCTTTGACTCTGGCATCTTTGCCTCCTCAAATTCTTCTTATTCACTCCAGCAGTACTTCAAACACCTGGGATACAGCACTGAAAGCCAGTTTGTTAACCGCCCCCCCCCCCCCCAAAAAAGGGAGGGGGGGATTAGAGTACAGGTAAAGATTAAAAACTCCAGAATGCCTTCTATTTAGCTCATTATGCCTGGGCCACCTTTTGTTTAAACAAAGATGCAGAAAATGCTCTCATTGTCCATGTAGCAGTGAGTCCTGTCCATGGAAGATACTGGAATCATCAGTATTACATAGGTGCTGGAACTAGGGAATCATCAGTATTGCATAGGTGCTGGAATCATCAGTATTGCATAGGTACTGTTGCACCTCCTGACTTGAAGAGGTTTCCATTATATACAGCGTTTACAGTTTGGTTCAATGGTCTCAGCACCTCCACTTTACAAATTGTTCCAGTCCCCCACTCCCACCCCGCCGCAGTATTGTGGAGATTTCATACAATTAAGGACTATCTAAAAACCTCATTTTACAGGATGTCTGCATGTAATACTCTGGTCATATTGCCAGACACCAAAGAGATATTGAATCACTATTTATTTTTGTGATGTCAGACCTCCTGAGAAAGTGCTTCCATCTGGTACTATGTCTGCCTTATTCATTAGTTGTACACCAAAGCTGCTGCTGGCATCCCTAACTTGACAAATAAAACCTCTTAGGTCATCAAAGCCTCGCATTTACCTTCTGGTGTGTGTCTCTCTGTGTGTACACACAAAACAGAGATCATCAGCAGCACCATTCTTTGTCTAAAGGAGAAAAAGTAGGTTGACCACAAAGCCTATTCATATTTACCTTCAAAGATTCCGCTATTCTTTGCCTTAGTAAGTGATCACCATTTTAGACATCTGAATAGCTCTGCACTGAAAGACTGATTAGACATTAGCCTGATTTTGCCATTTGCTGTAATTTAGATTTATGAGGATGCCAGTTTAAGGAATGAATCCCTCTCATCAGACACAGAAGTATTAGTTTCCTTTTTCCTCAATAATAAGATGTTTCATTCACTGGCAAAATTCCCAGTCCAACAATATGATGGAAATAAATTATGTATATTTGCCTGGAACTTCTGTGGATTCTTAATTAAGAAATGGTAACCATCATCCAAGGGGATGTGTTTTATTTAGTGAGAAATTGAACAAATCCATTAACCCTTATCAGTTCCAAGATTTAGCAGGAGGGATGGATTGATGATTGCTGTTAATTTTTTAAAAAAAGGGTTTTAAAAACACCTTTCACCTCAGGATATTGATTAAAAGCAAACAGTGTATAAATTCTGCTTGCTTCACAGACATTTTGACAATTTTAGTAGAACATATTTAAGATTTTTAAAAAATAAGTATAAGATAGCATTTCTTTACAATAGCAGAGAAACAGATTTCCTGTCAGTGCAAAGGGTAAAAGCATTGTATCCTCATGTAATTGTGCTTATGCTGTGCAGAATATTAATTTAAGAAGCTCTACTTGAGGTCCCTATGAACATAATCTCTGACAGCAGATACTAAAAAGAAGGGCAAAGACAATTTTAGTATGAGATATTGGAGGGGTGTAAATAGAAAAATGCTCTAAAAAGAGAATTCAGGTAGAGCATAAAAGTATTTCACCCCACTATATTAGAGAGAAACATTCAGTCCCCCTTGTCCTAAACTTTCCTAAACTATGTTAGCTGCATCTTAATGAAATTCTCAGTTCCTGAATAAGGAAGGACTTAGACATCTACTAGATATCTCAGAGACTATGTACCTCAGGAGAGAATTTAGTGGGGGAAATGCAAGCAGTCTGATAAGAAATGGCCCACTTACAGTACTTCATGTTAAAAGTTTCTTTTGCTTCTAAAGGTTCTTATGCACCCTTCATTCTTAAATCAGTATTTTAAGATTAAAGGACTGAAGGTGAGTGACCCGCAAAACAGTGGAGTAAAGATGTTCAGTCCAATATTATTAATGCAAATTGGCGGGAAATTAAAGAGGAGGAACACAAAAAGATCAATGTGCTAAAGGGGCAAACTAATGAAGAAAAATCTAAGTATAAAACATTGCTAAATGATGGCTAAGGCTGGGGACATGGTAACTACTTAAGTATTTGAAAGATGAAAATGTCAAATGAGGGAATGGATTTGTTTTAGGGAATATGCAAGGATGTGTAATTAGTAGTAATATGATGGGATTAAGAAGGAAGTAAAATTAGACTGAATGTCCAGGCAAAACTTCCTGATGGTGAAAGGGATCTATGAGCCTGGGAAAGTTCTTCTGAAGGAAGCAGTGGAAACCCCTTGCTTTAGTTTTAAAAAGCTACACTGG
Source organism: Dermatemys mawii (assembly GCA_007922305.1). NCBI lineage: Eukaryota > Metazoa > Chordata > Testudines > Dermatemydidae > Dermatemys > Dermatemys mawii. The sequence goes on from ML677334.1 coordinate 15,986,090, forward strand.
ATAAAGGAACTATCCAGGATTCTCAGGGAATAGTCTATGACCTGATATATGTCTTCCATCTATAATTTCTTGGGTGCAAGCAATTATGTATTTTTTCACAAATATTTATTCCTTCACATTTTGAAAAGTGACATACATTAAGAATCAGAGAGATAGCTGTGTTAGTCTGAAATAGCAGAAGTGACAAAGAGTCCTGTGGCACCTTAAAGACTAACTAAAGTATTGAAGCATAAGCTTTTGTGGGCTAATACCCACTTCGTCGGTATTAGCCCTTGAAAACTTATGCTTCAATACTTTAGTTAGTCTTTAAGGTGCCACAGGACTCTTTGTCACTTATACATTAAGGAATCTTCGAATGAAACTTAGGTTCATGTGTTACTTAGGGTATGTTCACAGTGCTATTTAAGCCCGGGCAATATACAGTTCTTACTTTTTAACACTTCAAAACATCTTTGTAAAATATAGAAAAGTATCTAATAAAAATTGAATGTTGAATGCTCATTTAGCTTTTGTTTCTCTTTCTGGTCTCCATTTTGAATTCCATGGGGTGGTGGCCATTACATCAATGCACTGGAATGTATGCTGAAATTAGTGTATATACACTGTTGTCCACAGCTTGTGATAAACATGCCATTGGATCATAAACAGGAAATCCCTCCCATTTATATATTAGTAAAAGACTAATATATGAATGGAGGGATCAATTTGGAGCCAACAATTTGCCAGGCCCTAGGACTACTTCTGCCTCTTCTGTTTCTATTGCTGGTTCTGCAGTGGAGTGCTCCCCGGTGGGATGGAGAGGTGATCATCCAACAACTCCTCCAAATAGGGGATCTGGAGATGCTGCAGTTGCTCCAGTAGCAAATCTTCCTCTGGGATTGGTGTGAGCAGTGGGTTCCTGTGGGCTTCCCTCCTATATACTCTGGAGAACAGAAAGTCATGATCCTGGCTGACCATGTGTGACAGTCTTACCTCTATATTAATCCTTTTTATAAGACCATGATACATTTTGTACAAGTACGCCTTATGAAGTATCTTTTGAAAACTCACAATCTGATTAACATTATTGACCTGGCAAAATATGTTTGGCAACATGGTATGTAAAGTTATAAGATTCTGCTATATAACATTGCTGTGACATGTTCTAAGGTTAAAAAACAGCCCAAATCAGTTCCTCTGGGACAAAAAAACACTAGTCAGCTCCTCAGCCAGGTGTCAGCATAGTCAACTGTGCAATCACCTAGTTAAACAAGCATTTTTTGGCAGGAAAAAGAATGCAAACAAGAAGTATACATATTGGCAAGAGAACAATTGAGGGTTCCATGTAGATAGACTGGTTGTCTCTTGAATCCCAGCTGGAGATAATCCTCAAAGAGGGGAGAATGGTACAAGAATAGAGAACACAAATTACTTCTCTTCTTCACTTCTTTCTGCTCATGGCTGTAAAAAGCTTATGATAAGGGAAACCTTTTTCTCTTAAGTTCCTTTAGCTTGTTACGTTAGGTGTTAGTTTGCATTTTATCTTTTATATTCTTTGTAGCCAATTCTGATTTTTATGTCTCATTCTTTGTAATCACTTAAAATCTAGCTTTCTGTTAATAAACTTGTTTTATTATTTTAGCTAACCTTGTGTGTGTGCTTTGATTGAAGTGTCGGAAACCTTCACTTGAGATAAAAAGTTTTGTGCATATAATTTTCCACTGATGGAATAATATTATCAAATCAATATCTGAATTGATATGAGCCTGCATTGTCTAGTGGAGAGCTGAGCAGTACAAGACACATATTTCTGGGGAAGACCTGGGATTGGAAATTTGCTAGTGTCACCCTGTATGCAATTCATGATTGACTGGCCAGAGTATTCATGTAATTCAACTAGGAGTGATTTTGCATGCTAGAGGCTGTGTGAGAGCAAGACCGGGAATGGTGGTTCTCACAGCAAAGCAATATAAAAAGCACCCTAGAGTGAAGAATTGAAGGGGCACAGTTTTTAACTGTCCAAATTTTACCCTGGAGAATGTCACACCAGGCTATTGTAAACTGTTGGAGGTTCAGGGCTCAGCACACCACCAGTCAAAGTCTCCATATAAAAGAGGCAGGATGATAGTGAGCTCCCTACGGTGCGGTTCTCACTCCTGACTTTCAGTTAGTCATAGCTGAACTGCTTAATCCGCTCCGGACCCAATCCATTGAATCCCAGTGCTTTCAGTTTGTCTTACTTCTTGGTACACATGGTCATTTCTGGTGCTCTTATGTCTTGCTCACCTCACGCCACAGATTTATCAGAATTTCACTGTTGTCCCATAAGCAACATAGCAGCACACTTGGCAAAGGCCTTCTTGGTGAGCATAGCTAGCATAGGAGTTAGTCCATTTTGTTTCCTGATCAGCCATTAGAATAAAATGAAAGGATTAAATGTTGACCAGCTGTACTTAAACCAGGAGGTTGCTTCCATTTCTTGGGAGTTGACTGGCTATTCTTAGGCTAGAAAGGATAGGAACGCTTGCCCATGGGATTGTCGGATAGTGCTGGTGGACTCTCATGAGGTATGTCCACACTGAAAAATTATTCACAGTGGACATGAGTCCCAGCCCCCATGTCAGGGCCTAGGGTCTGAGTCCAGAGGGCTTACTGGCCTGAGTTGCATTGATTTGTATGTAGAGAGAAGGGAAGAGCTGAGTTTGAACCTGAGTCTGAGTCTGGGGTTATGTTGCATGGTAGACATATTCTGAAGCATCCTTGAAAACTTTACCTAAGGTCTTTCATTTAGTGGTTTAACATCAGATATCCTGTGCTCTTGTCCTGCTGATGATTTTTCATTTGTGCATTAAACTGCATCACCAAATTCATATTTGTAATTCCCAGCCTGAGGGGAGGGAATCTATCTGAATGCATTTTTTCCTGTATCCATAGGTAAACAATCTATTAGATTTTCTTTCTTAAAAAAAACCCAGGGAAAGTATTTTTTTCATAATCACCAAACTTAAAAATAATGACTGAAGAGACAAGTTCAAAGTTTCCAGGAGGAAGAAATTCCAGCAGAGCCAAATATGGAAGGTGTATTGCCAAATCATTAAATTTAAGCAGATGGCCGGGAGGTGTTGTAGTATTAAGATTTGATGCAACATTAACTGTAGTTGGTGTGACTAACAACACCAATATTTACAAACAATGGAGTATCACACACCTGACAATCAAATGGGTTGACTTACCAAATACTCCAAGGTAGACATTTTTATTGGGTCACATTCTTCTACCCTTACTCAGCTAGAGAGTCTATATTCAGAGCAGGTTCTGAATAGTTTACAGTAGATAAAGCATGGAGTCACACATTGAACCAATCCGATAAAATGAAATATTGAATAGTTTCTCATTCATGAACATTGTCCATCAAATGGGGCACGTAATCATAATTCAGCTACACAAGGGAGATGAATTAAGGTTACACATTCAAACTTATGTCTGGAATTTCCTCTTTCAAGTGCTTGATTTTCCAACTTTGACATTCTTTTCCTATAATTTTTTAGATGTAATGGTAAATAAGTTGTACTGCATACCTTTGAAAAAAATAATTTTAGTGTGATTCAGTTGAAATTATATGAGAGCTGAATTTGTCTTATAAGAAGTCATATAGATAGCTAAGTTTACTTAACTCAGATATGGCTACTACTTTTCACTTTATGATCATGAGCTATGAAATATAAATATTCCAAAGATTTATCTACCACTTTGCAGTATGATAGAGAGGATTTGGGGTAGATAATGTAAAAGGCCATTATAATATCTAGTAGATTTAGGCACAACCTGAATATGTAGATATGAAGGCTACTACATTTGAGGGGACACGAGACTGCACCTGAAGCTTAGCTGAATCAGTGCTGCTTCAACATTGTGCCAGTATCTTCCAATATCATTGCATTGGTACCTTATAATCCTCTTGTATTTGTTGTATCTACCTGATGTTTCTTGTTTCACACTTAGATTGTAAGGTCTTTGGGCATGGGCTGTTTTTTTTTTTTAATTATAGTTTGTACAGTAACTAGTATGATGGGGTCCTGATCCATGTTAGAACCCGTAGGTGCTACAACAATACAAATTAATCATCATTATACAAGGGAAGGGGTGCCATAATTCCCCCGGCTCCCCTCCCAGAAAACAACCCCCCTCACACACACAGAAAAGCAGAACCCCCCACACAAAGAGCTCTGATCTACTTCAGGCCAGCTCTGCTTCTGACATCAACAGTTAGAGTTTCCATGATGAAAATGGTTAGTATCAGTATTCAAGCCCATTCTCTCTGCTCCTCCAAAAATAGACAGTATCCTTCCTTTGTCTTTCTGATTAAAAAAGAGAACATGATATTCTGGGACTGCAACATTGTAAAGAAAATAAATAATATTAGATTATTAAAAAGCCACGTAACGGATTTACTGTGTTATAACAGTATGTGCCTAAATGGCCTTGATTTACATAAATGTTTTTTTTTGCCTTTTACCTCTGATCTTTACTGAGAGTGTTCCAATTGGGAAGATTCTGTGTGCTGCAATCTAGCCTTAGAGGCCACAACTCCCATGATGCCTTGTGGAAAGAGTAAGTGACGTCCTCTTCCAGGGAGTGCAGGGGGAGAGGCTGCAGAGTGCATTTTGGTGAGAGAAGCGAAATTGCTGGTGTGGAGCTCTGTCCATACCAGGAACTATTGCTTCTAGGAAGCCAGAAAGCTGCTGCTGAGAGCCTTCAGGGTCTTTGATCAGGCCAGGAGCTTCAGAGATGGTTAGCAGGCTTCACTGGAACCAAGGGAAAGACTATTGCTGTGCCTGGAGCTGACTGAACCGGGCCTGCAATGAAGGACTGTGAATAACCTCGACCTTTGTTTGGGAAAGTACTTGCAAGGAAAGGGGCACAGCAGAGAGACTGAGTTTGAAGAGAGGCAGAGTGATCTTCCCATCAACCCAGAGCTGCTGACATTTGGTGGGGCCAGCTCCAACCATCAGAGGAGTTGTGCAACTCGTTGCCTTGGTGGGACTGATACACAGAAAGAGCGGAGCGCTGTGTCTAGCTACAGATCTCCAAACATGCTCACCAAGCAGATGTCTGGGACTCTAAAATCCAGAGGCGTGTACACTGCGGGGTGGGGTAAATGGTGGCAGTGTAAAGGCCAGTTAGAGAAGATTCATATATTACTGTGTCCTATATTTGTTAACTGATTTTATTCAACTTCCCTTCCTGTGGATTTAAATTACTAGTACTGTTGCCAGGCATCTGGTTTTCATCCCTGGCGGCTCCGGTCAGCAACACTGACTGGGCTGTTAAAAGTCCGGTCGGTGATGCAGTGGTGCTAAGGCTCCGCACAGGCTTCCCTGGCTCCCTGCAGCTCCCCGCAAGCGGCCGGTATGTCCCTGCAGCCCACAGGCACAGGCGCAATCAAGAAAGTTCGGCGGGCTGCTTCTGTCCCGAGCACCACCACCGCAGCTCCCTTTGGCCAGGAACCGTAGCAACTGGGAGCTGTGGCATGCCTAGGGACTCGACATGGTGGCTGCTTCTGGGAGCTGCACAGAGCCAGCCACCATGTCCAGTCCCTAATTGGAGGGTTATTTAATCCTAGTTTCTTATACCCTGTTTCTTTAAAGTGATAAGTAAAGGTGTGTTTAACACTGATTTAAATATATTGGATGTATATTATATATAATTGGTATTATTATTCTCAATATTACAATGAGTTTGTTCCTGGAAGTTCTTAAGGAACACCATTGAGTGTGGATAAAGGTCACCGAGGTGGAGGCAGCACAGTTTTATTCTGCTTTTAAGTGTCCGTCTTGCTGCTGCCCATGAGAAGGAAAAGTATTCATGAACATGTGAGGGCAGCAAGCCATTGAGTAGTGAACAGGTTGGCAGAGTAACCGGATGGCTGTGTCTTAAAATACTCGCTGCAACTATACCAACATTTTTTAACCTTAGCTGCCTCTTTTTTTTCCCAATTGCAGTAGTTGTAGTTTCCCTCACTCAAAGTTAGTACTTTAAGATTAGAGATGAGAACAAATAAAAAGTCTGAATCTGAAAATCGTTTTCACAATTGTTTGGAAGTGATGGGGTGGATACTGGAATACACATATAGAACTGGATTTTATGGATGGTACCTGACTGTAGAATGAGCCTAGACAAAAGTCTGAATCTGAACTCGTCAATGCTATATAGAGGGGATTTGAATTTTAGCAGTTTGGTTTTATAACACAGAGAGTGGAAGATATTAAGCAGCTCATTCTAAAGTCTGCATAGTTCAGGAGAAGATGTTTATGGGATCTTTTGGCAGCTCATATCATTGTGTAGCTAGGAACTCTGGGAATAAATTCCAAGGGAGATTTCATAAGTGTGTATCTATCCTATCTATATTTCCAGTGCATCCAGAATCATAGTAGAAAAGTACCAGAGTGAAATTGTCTATTGTTTTCAAATTTTGGACAGTATAGAGTTATTTTGTTCTTGATGTTCATGTAGAACCACACTGGAAATCTGTGTTTTCGTTGAGTGTTTGTAGAATTTGTAGTTCCCACAGAGTTGTTTGAGTCCTGCTGTAGCCCAGGTTCCATAAAAATGTTGAAAAAAACCCCAGTTATGTCCATTGGAGAAGGGTAGTTACTTGCTCCAACCCTAGAAGAGTTAAAAGGCAGCCCTGTAGAGGGCTGCTGCTGGGCCAATTAACTGGGCTGATAGGAAGAGCAGCCATAGCTATGTGGCCGGGTCAATTAGGGCCCAGCTGGCCCTTATAAGAGGTTGTGGCCAGGCTCTCAAACAGTCTCTTTCAAGGCTGGGAGGGAGCAGGGCCTGGCTTCCTGAGGGACAGGGTGTCTGAGGTGGAACAGTTCTGGGAGAATAGGCAAGGGGGCTGGGGAGCTCCAGCCTAGAAACTCTCCAGGCTGTGGGCCTGAAGTGAGGCCTAAGAAAGCTACTGGGGGCTAGGCAAAGGCAGCTGGTCCAACCCCCACTCATTGCCTATGATGACTGGCTTTTACATCGCAGTCTGCCCAAGGGCGCAGGGGTTTGATGATGACTGGCAGTAGCCCTAGACTGAGGCAGGGTGGAGATTAGAGGGCTGGGGGTTCCCAATTGAGGGGAGACCCAGAGGCAGAGTGTGGGGCTATTGCCAGGTAGCAGCACCCCAGGAAAAAGGTAACCAGGGTCTGGGAGGGACACGGGGGCCAGCAGACATCAAGACATCTGCCTGCAGAGGGTGCTCGGAGCTGGAAGAGCTAATTCCTGAACAACCAGAAGTAGGCGCCACAGGGGTGAGTCGTTGCACCGCTACAGGGCTCAATCCTGCAAGGTGTTGAGAGTATTGTGATCCTTTTCAGCAAAGAACTTATGTGTCTCCATCACTTTAAGCACATGGGTAATCCCATTGGCTTTAAATTAAGCAAATAGTTAAGTTCTTTGCTGGCTCAGGGCCACAGAGCTCAGCGCCATGCACAGCAGGGCCCATAAAGAGCAAAGTGGGAACTGTGGTTTATCTGAAAATTATTTAGAAGCATAAAATGTAAAATCTGGCTAGATACTTAGACAAAAGCAATGGAACAAACAAAAAAATAGGGAAAAGGAGAGATCTATTGCATTTGAATAGAGTAAGGAGAAAAAAATGTTCTAGATACTTGCACCATAAACAGCAAGAACTTCAAATTACATATCATGTCTTTCTATTTGATGCTGTGCCAGACTGAAATTGAGGAAGAAACGTTGATGATAACAAGTGGCTACCGAGGGAGCAGAGTAGTCAAGCTAAAATGCTGGAAGGTGTCTTTAAGAAGAGATGAATGACTCATATACTTTGTTTGTGACAGGCGGACCAGGTGGCTATGAAAATTCAATATGAATTTTGCTTTAATTCATGAATCCTAATCTAGTTTTTGTAACTGCGCTATTTGCAAGCTATAAAACATTAGTTTAACAGATTCACAGATTTTTATGCCCAGAAAGCAGTCATTATGATCATCTAGTGAGACTTTCTACACAACACAGGACACTGAATTTCACCCAGTGGTTCCTGCATCAAGCCCATATTAGTGGACTGAGCTAGACTTTTAGAAAGACACCCAATCTTAACTTAAAGACTTCCACTGACAGAGAGCCTACTACATCCATAGGTAAGTTGTTCCAGTGGTTAATTTTCCTTATTGGTTAAAAATTTGCATCTGACTGTCTAGTCTGAATTTTTCTAATTTCAGCTTCCAACCATTGGCTCTCATTATATCTTTGTCCACTACATTAAAGAGTTTTCTACCATCATAAATCTCCTCCCCTATATCTACTCATACATTCTCACCAAAGCCCCTCTTAACCATATTTTTGTTAAACTAAATAGAGCTTCTTAATAGAAGTGGCCAGAAAACAAAAATCCTTTCATGTGAATTTTTTTTGCATTTTGGAAAAACATGTCCTGAACAGTGAAAAAATGTCAAAACTACATTTTTTTGGTGCAATGGTATTATACCATATCCAACCCACGGAAAGCAGAGCAGGTTGTTAGGGCAATTATTCTGAAAGGCTGCATCTGGGGGTGATCCAGGGATTGAAAAGCTAATGGATAATGAAGCTGAAACCAGCAAGATGAGAGTAAAAGAGAACTGCAGAGAAGTAGTCTGCCATCACTCCCTGGGAGAAGGGAAGTATGTTTGGGGATACAGAGTCTGACTAGAAGTCAAAGAGGGAGGCAGCCTATAGTTAATCCCTAGGAGGAGGGAGTTTGGGCTGGTAAACTGAGAGAGGTATGGTGGAGGATAGAGTAGGGAAGTAGGAATGCGTCCGGGGAGATGGCAACAGGATCTGAGAGCAAATATATGATAGTTACTGGACATAAGGTCCCTGGACTGGAACCTGAAGTAGTAGGTGGTTTGGGTTCCGCTGCCAGCTGCTGGAAAAGTGGCAGAGGACCTGAAGTGGAAGACTTTGGAGTGTTATGAAGACAGGTAATCCAGTGGTACTTTGATATCCTAAAAGGGGAGGACTCTACAGCGACCTGGCTGGAGGGCTGAGTCATGAAGAGGGAGTACTGTGAGTCCTGGAGAGTAGTGAGGGGCCATGGTGAAAGGCAGGGAGGGAGGGGATGTTAAACCTGAATGGATCTAATATCCAGATGCGGACCCAAGGATGTGCCCAGGATGAACAGAGATCCCACTACAAAAGAGTTTTTAGAGAAAAAAAAATGTTTCAAAGAGACTGAAACTGCCTTTTTTGGTTTCTTGGATGCCTGTGATGAAATCTTTGCTAATTTCACTTGTGAAATTGTGAAACCTTGGTCAGAGGTTTTGACATCTAGTGTTGGCAGGAAGTTAGACTAGACCATGGCAATCCATTTTAATTTTGTGGTTCTATGATTCTAAAATCCCAATGAGCAAACTGATTTTGTACAATTGACATTTTCTGATGGAAAAATGTTCCACGGGAAAATTTGCAACCGGATTCATAAATTACACCCCCTAAGAATAGCAGCGGGAGATTTTGTGACACAGAGATATGCATGTAAGGGACAGTTCCTGCCCTTTTCCTCTGCAGGCAATTTGTGTGGTGGTGGTTTAGCAACATGTTGCTTATCTATATAAGCAATACATTAGAACACTCTTCATTCTGACATGTTTGGGGAACAGAACTGAACCTCCACCAGTCCCCTTGCACTCACCACCCACCTGCTCCAGGCAGAGAGTAAACCACTACCCAGCTCTCACTTACTCCATATGCCCAGACTCAAGGCCTAGGTAACCCCCACACAAACTCCCTTTTACATCTCTGGGTGGATGTGGAGTTCAAGTTATGATCTACCCTTACCTATTTTGGGAGAATCTAACCTATTTACCAGCAACACTAAAAAAAAATTGTGACTATATGTTGGCATTCTGAACTTCATTATGATGTTTTCAAAACCACCTCCTCGTCACTGTTAAATTCTTTATTTCTTGCATTCAGTGGTGTTGGTCAAAATCTTTTAATCTCCGGTCCTATGACTTAGAACAAACAAATTGTAAATAAATGTTAATTGCACATTAAGTTCTGATTTGACACTGAATATTCCATCTGGAAAATGTATTTTCTGCCTTAAAAATAAACATGAAATCAAAGTGGCAAAAAGTACTCAGGATGCATATTCGTATAAGAAACAAATACAAAGATTGAACCAAAGATGCAAACATAATATTTTTGCACTCATGAATTCAAGCTGTCATGATACTGGCTTTGTTTCCTAAGAGACTCTGCTCTGAATGAAAGATAAGTAAGTGTCTCATTATTTAAATTAATGCAAGCTCTCTGGCAACTAAGTTGGAACAAACAATCAAAATATTTACTAAGGATTTTAATATGGAGAAAAGGTCAGAACAGATTTTCTAGTCATAATAATATCTGACATATGATCCAGGAGACAATGACCTATGAATGAGGATGGTGTAATCCTTCAAAGAAAAAAAAACCCTATTCTCTTATGTAATTTTCAAAAGGACAATCATTATTTATTGGCTAATCTAATGTTTAGCATTGAAAAGTGCAGTCTTAACAAGGCCTTTGCTGCTTCTTTAGTCCATATTTTTATTATGCCGTCAAGCACTGAATAATAAAAATGTCAACTCTGAGCCTTATGTTTCTTAAATGCGTGAGTACAGACCCACACACACATCCGTACACCCACACACCCTTCTGCTTTCTAACCATGGCAAATTAGCTTCAGCCTAACTATAACAAGCCTAGGTAATATTCCATCTTTTACTGTCTTTCCCATGATGCTGATATGCTGTTTTGATAAGTATTCAGCAGAGCACAGTGATTGTGTGCAGTCATTATCTGGTATGGTTTTGGCTGCTGATAGCAGTTAAAATAAATTTCATTGATTTATTAATGAATGTGTTCGTATGCAGATTTTTGAAAATGGGAACAAATAGATAAAATATAACGTACAGATGTTTAGCTTAGTATCCCACAAAATAATCTATAATAGGACAAAGGAATCATTTTTTTAATTCAGAAATGTAAAGTTGTTAAAGATGTACTTTTTTAAAATTGGCTGGTGATGCAAATGATTAATCGATCTTGTCTGTCTTGAATATACATAAAAATTGTACCTAGCCTCTTCTGACCACATTTCAAAAAATAAAATTGCCCCCTACTTGAGAAAATCCCTCTTATGCAGATTACACATAGTCAATGCCACACTTGAGGATCCAGAGCTAGATTTGCAAAGGCATTTGGGTGCCTGAAGATGCCCGTAGGTGTCAAGTGGGGATTACCAAAGCAACTAAGCAGATTGGGTGTCTAATTTGGGTTGACTGTCAAATGGAGTTATGTGTCTATCCTACTTAGTCAGGATAGACACTGTCACGTTACTGAAATTATCTGGGATCATATAGATCATTGGTGCAACCAAGGTCCTGTAGGGGCACCAAATCTTAGGTAAAGTGGGTCATATAAGGTATCTACGACCAGGTTATGGTCTGCTGATTGTGATTATGCTATCTGTATGTGTGTATCAATTTTGTAGAGGAAGTTATGAATATTGGCTCTATACTGTCTGTCTTTCCAAATATTGTGCTAGGCTGTTGGGGACATTTTCAGAAGCCTTGGTGTTAGCTGGGCTTACCATGCTTGATGGCCCATTAAGGACTATCAGCTACACAATGAACTTTGTAGATGCCTGTCCACACCGGAGCTTCCCCAGGAATGTGGCCTGGCTGGTCAGGAGCTGAGACCACATGGCTCTGAAACCACATGGCTCTGAAACTCCATTTTACAACTGGACTCTGATTAGCAAGAAGGAGGCAGTCTCCACCCACAAGAGGAAGTCTGTATAAACCTGGGAGAAAGATCTAGATTTTGTCTTTAATCTCCAGCCTCCAGCGTGGCTCCTACTTCTGGATGGGACTTTGCTACAATGGGGCGGTCTGGCCAAAGGATTGATGACCCATTCCTCCTGGGAATGTATTCCAGAGACTCTGATTTGAACCTGCAGTTATTCTACAGCTGATGCAAGCCATTACTGCATGTATTTGATTTCCTTTAACCATTCCTAACCCTCACCTATATCTTTTTCCTTGTATAATAAACCTTTAGATTTTAGATTCTAAAGGATTGGCTACAGCGTGATTTGTGGGTAAGATCTGATTTGTATATTGACCTGGGTCTGGGGCCTGATTCTTTGGAACTGGGGAGAACCGTTTTCTTTATTTGGGGTATTGGTTTTCATAACCATTTTTCCTCAGGACAGGTGGCTGCTGGTGGTGATACTGGGAAGCTGGAGTGTCTAAGGGAATTGCTTGTGTGACTTGTGGCTAGCCAGTGGGGCGAAACCAAAGTCTTTTCTGTTGGGCTGGTTTGGTTTGCCTTTAGGGTAGAGAAACCCCAGCTTTGGGCTGTAATTGCCCCTTTTGGAAACAATTTGTCCTGATCTGACACTCTCAATGGGTCACACCAGGTACAGCACCGTCACAGACACATAACTCCATTTAGGCACTTCTGTAAATTACCAAACTGCATCTTTAAGCCCATAAATAACTTTGAAAAGCTGCCCCAAATCCTTTGGAGATCTAAGTCCAGAAAATAAGATTTGATTGGAAAACTTTATTGGAAATTCAACGTTACATGAACATTGTGCTGGCCCTCTGCTCAGATATTAATTTCACCCAAATGAATGAACGAAGAATCCATACAATAGCTGATTTGGCACTTGGAAACTTCTGGAATTTGATGATTCTGGTATAAGCATGTTAGATAGTGTTCTCTTTTTTCAAGTGACTTGAAACTTGAATATCATGAGTGAAATTGTGGCTCCATTGAAGCCTTTTCAATGTATATTGGTGTTGTGATCCACTAATAAAACAAGATACATTTGCTCCGCTTAGATATTGCAAAATATATTTGATTCAGTACAATCTTGGTTTAGACCTCTTGATGTAGACATAAGCAAAAGAATTTAAGGCTCAGGATTAAAGAGAAGAGTTTCAAAGTCATCATAGCAAAAGAGACCAAGAGATTTTGTAATACTGCTGAGGAATATTTGCACTGTTAGTTTTTATCACTAACTAAAGATGGTAGTATCAGTTTGAGAAAGATACCCAAAACATTACAAATATATCCTGATGTTCAACATGACTCGCTTTCCAAATTTATGATAGTACAGGCCTGAATGATTACTCATCTCAAGTAGCAAGATGTGTTACAAGCAGGTTAGCTAAGCTTTGGTTCAATCCACTACACATTGGCAAAATGTGTTAAGGTCAAATGCTTCTCTTAAAGCTATATTTCAAATTGTTTTTATATGATGCCCTGGGTCTTTAAAGTGCAGCTATAAGTGTGTGCTCTAAGATTTAGATTGCTTGTGCTTGGAGAGGAACACAAGTGGCAAATTGGACACTAGGGCATAAAACAGCTGTTAAAATCAGAAATCCAGGTCTCATCTGTGGATCAGCGATCCTGCACCAGTTTTGCTTCATTCCTTAACATGCAGTTTTAATTGTTGCTGCAGACCATGAAGATGGTTCCTCCAACAATGGGGTGGGGAAACATTCTTCAAAGGCAGAACTCCCTACTTCTGCAGTCGTCACATGCTCCTTCTCCTCTGATCATGCAGACATGGATGGGAGCGTGGGAGCGGGGCACTGTAACAGGGTGCTGGCGAGAAGGTGCTGAGCCAGCCCCTGTTCCCTCTGTTAGAGCAGGCAGCATAGCCTCTGCTAGCTCAGCTCCCAGCTGGGGGAATTAATTGGCTGGCAGGACGTGGCCCGAGGAGAGTGAGGCTTAAGGCGAACCACGTGGGAGCCTTCCAGGCCAGAGCATAAAGCTGGCAGGAAGGAAGTCATGGCAGGGAAGGAGAACAGGGAGGAACAAGGTGATGTTGTTGCTCCTGGCTAGCTGTGGGAGTGAGCTGTCCCCCAAGGCAGCCAAGTCAGTGTGCTATCTTATGTATACTTGTATATAGGTGACGGTGGGGGCTTGCATAAGGGAAATAAAGGGACACTGGTGCTTACAATAGTGGGGTCCTGACTCATTTGTGCACCGAGCGGAGAAGGGCTCGTTTACAGGCACCCTTAGTGTTCTTAGTACCTTGTCCTTATACCTGATCTACTGCTACTTTCTCTCTTACAGGAAAGGTTTAAGAAGTAAACTAAACTAAAAAAAAAACTTCACTACTTTACACTTTGCTGCTACCTACTGCAGCCTTGCTGGATCTCTGCCCTTTCCTCTTTCTTATTGTTGAACTTCACAGCTGTCTTCCAGTAAGGTAAATAAAACCGATGCATGCTTTTTTACTCCGTCTTTCTTTTAGACACAACTTCAGTATTTGGCCCATTGGGCCGGATCCAACACCCAATGGAATCAATGGAAAGGCTCCCTTAGATTTTAATTGGCATTGAGTCAGGCCCATGATGTTTAAAAATCATGTTTGAACCTTACACTAAATGTGAAAATATGAATATATTAAATGAGCATATGCTTCAATAATGTCAGTATGCATCAAGTTCCTCTTGAAATAAATATGCTATTGTCAAACTTTTTAATACAGTACCACCTCTTAGCGGATTATTTTAGTTTATGCTATAATATATCCTACCAAAGAAAATATTGAAAGGTGCATTTCCTCCTCCTACATCTTGCTTTTAATACCTCCAAATAGCGTCTTGCTGTCAGAGATTTTAAAACCTAAATCCTTATTTGTTTGTGAAACGCTGTATATAAATATATTGGAAAGGAATTAAATGATGGAACATCTGTGGAAAAAGCTATGAACTACAAGGGGAACGTAGCCAACATTCTTATAGGCATAGAAGATAGACTAACAACCACATCATGCTGTTTCCTGTGGAACTGCAATTTAGCTCAGATGAACACTAAGCACTCTTACACAACCCTTGACCCTATACTGTACCTTCAAGGGTGAAATTTACTCCTGTTAGAAGGACTGTGTGTAGTCTGTTTACCATGTAAAGTTCTCAAAATAGGCCACAAATGATGCACAATCTTGGTAGATCACTCTGAGTTTCACCCATTGGTAAGTACTTGCTAACATGAGTAATCATATTGACTCCATTGGCTCCAACAGTATTCACATGGGTAAGTGTTCAGTAGCATAAGTAACAGTTTCTTAAAGGGCTAAATATTTTCATTTTTACATTTGTATTAAATGGTGCATTAAGTCTTTCTGAATTTCTAAGGCTTATACATTAATGTTTCAGAAACCAAACTGTTGGATTTAGGAAAATAGCTTAGCAGTTGTGGGCTCTCAGTCCTGCACACATACATTTATCTAAGCCACTGTGGTGGGGGAGGGGCTTCTAAAGGCATAGATATATTGTAGTTTATTTGTTAACTATCTTTATTTCAATACTATATTGCTCTAACAAAGTGGTTCCCAGACTGGGGTTTGTGAACCCCTAGTGGTTCGCAAAATGTTCTTGGGGAAAAAAATCCCTAATGGCAGACAGAGCTGTCCCAGCATGGCGCCAGCAGCCTGGAGTCCCTAGACTTCCAGGAGTGAAGCAGATCAAATCGAACATCTCTATCATGCTGAAGAGATTTCAACTTCAAGACTCCTTATAAGAAATGGAAAAGGAGGTGGATATTTTTTTTCTGATTTTAAAGTTAAACAGGAAGTATTGTTTTTAAAATTATTATGAAGAATAAACTTAAGTTTTATTGTAATGTGCATTGTTTGCCTGGACTGCTCAAGACCTGAATGCTTGTGTAGAGGAACTCTTTGAGTTGGCTTCCTAAATACCGTTATGCTGTTTCACATTTGATACTCCTTGATGAAAATTGGAGCCTTGTCTTATAACAGGCTTACTCAAAGTGTTACAAGCTACAAAAGTGAGATCTTGGAAGAGTGTTGCAGTTTTCATAATGTAATAATATTTTAATGATAAATAATAATTAAGAATAAAAAGAGTGTAATAAGCATGTCATAAAAACAAATTTTATATTTCCATGATCACTGCTTTTATAATTTATACTCAGTTAAAGGAGAAAATCCCTGGAAATATTCATTTTTAGGAAGGGTTTTGCGAGACTGGACATTTTAGTGAAATAGGTTCACAGGTTGTTGAAGTTTAGGAACCACTGCTCTAATACAACAGCAGTCAGTGCCTGGTGCTGAGTACAGCCTGCCGCCCCCTATAGTTCAGCCTCCACCTTTGTCTCTATAGCCATTTCCACATCCTTACATAACAATAGCAACTACTCCACATAGCCAATGGTCTTCAATGTTTCTCAGACCTTAGTACTCTTTTATGTAATAGGATCACACTCTTCCTGGGACCCCACCTGCCATTTAGCAATATGGGAGAGGTATAGGGGTCACAATCTCTGGCCCATGTCTGTGAGCTTCAGTTCTAGGCCATGTATCTACTGGGAAACCACCATTTTCTTTTCTGCTGAGGCATTTGTAGAATCCAAGCCTCCTTAAAATCTTGTAAGGTTTCCCAGGCTTTTCAAATACTTTGCAAATTCAGATTAAGCTTAAGTACTTTATTGGCCATCAACCACCACCTGCAGCTCCTGGCTTGGATGTCTCCTTTCCAATTACCAACTATTCTCATTCTGTTTACATTATAAGAGCTGAGGAGGTATGGCTGCAGGCAATGGTGGTTTTATACTGACGTCTGTAAGTAACAATGCCTTTATAGTTTATAGTGCCTCATATGTGACCAGGGATAGGAGAGGTTTTAGCAGGGATTTACATTAATAAAATGAAAGCTTTAGGATTTCACTTCAAAGGGAAATGTCAGTAAAAGCATATCCTCTCTTAGTTGCATTGGTAGCAGAATATTAACACGATTGATGTAGAAATACTGTAGCTGGAGGCTCAGGATTCCATCTGGTGATGGTGAAAAAATAATTTGTAGGCTATGTCAGAAATGGCTGTTGCCTATTAAAATTAAAAGATATCGAAGCAAGGAATGACGTCTTGATGGAGCAATGAGTTTTCTATATACCTATATAGTCCACCTGCTTATTTAAAGTCCCCCAACTCTTCTGAGATTTCTCAACAATACCATTGCATTACTAGCACCCTGCTGTTGTCACACTACTGTGGAATGCTAAGTATGATTTTACTTCGGGTAATGCAATAGATTTTTTTCCCTGCCTGTTTCTGTTATGTTTTTAAAAATAAAAAAGGTTCATAAATAATTCAATAATGCAGCTAAGTCAGAAACTTGTGAGAATTTTCAAGATTTGAGACAGTTTTCCCATCTCATATTGGTACAACATATAAAAATATGAATAATTTTAATGAAACAGTTATAACCCACCCCCAAAAAAATGTTAATTGCAATGTTTTGTTTTTATTACTTTGATTTTTTTTCCCACTTTTGGCCTTCTTAATTGGTCTGACTCTTTCAAATAAATCACCTAAAATTTCAGAACAAAATGTTGAAATGTTTTGTTTCAAAAATATCAGAATGGGACTTAAAGAACAAAAGAATGTGGAGATTAGTCAGAACTGACCTTTTCCCCTGAATAGTTGACAGATTTATGTTAATAATTTCCCTGTGGTTCAGGTGATCAGGCCAAGGCTGCAGGATTTTTAGGGGCAGAGATGAAGGAGCAGACCAAGTGACTATGTTTTAAAGCTTTATTAACCAAACAACAGTGGTGAGTGCCTGGGTATGCCCCACATCACTCGGAGGAAGGAAGAAAGTGTTAGTGTCCGAGCCCTAACCCACTTTCATACTCATATACACAACCCAAGGCTGGCCAAGCTTGTGTGTAACATCAGAAGAAGAGGGAGAAGGATGGACAAGAGTTATATCCTGCGCACAGGTCGTCCGGGGTCGGCTGTACATCTCCAACTTGCTTTTGTTCTCAGGAGGGTTTTTAAGCCCTGGGTTTTCCTGGGGGCATTTTGGCCAAGGGAGCTCCCCTGTCCTGCATGCTCTCTGCTTTCTTCACCAGTCCGAAATGGCTCTCTGCAGCTCTCTTAACTTTCCCACAACACACTGGTTTCAGGTCTGCGAGACAGACTCTTGGTTGAGACTAAAATTGAGACTTTTCTCAATTTTATATTTTTGTTAGTCCTGCAACTTCTTCCGTCCTGTTTGTCTCGGTTCTCATTTTTTCATGGCTAGCTGGGGTTGGGATGCAGACTTTAGTGGCTTGGCACACAGTGTATGTGTGTCTGTGTAAGTTAGCATTGGGCTGCTGGTAGCTCTCTGGGCCTGGTTGAATTCTCGCCTTAACCCATTCTCTTTTCCTTCCACCTCTCATAACCTGCAAAGGAATCATCTATTCCACACTCACACCTTTAACCTTTCCCCACTGGCAATCCAATACATATAAAAGCGTTAGCAACGTACACCACTGGTGCTTACCCAGAGGACTCCAAGCGGGTGGCGGGGGAGCAATTCTTACTGTGGCACAGTTCTAGTTTTGTCGGAAAATTCCCAACCAGTTCTATTCAATAACCAAACATATTAAAGAACATTTTAAGGTCACATTATTAAGCAATACTAGACAAACCAATATAACATTACTAAACAATATTAGAAGGAAATATTAAATACTGTATATCCATCATTGTGGGCCAGCTTTTGCAAACTTTATTCATGCTAAGTGATATTCTACTTCAGAAGTAGACTCATTAATTTCAGTGCCAATACTCAGGAACTAAGGATGAGCTCAAGGAGTGCCAAAACTTGTGCACAGTAAAATGGATTATCACATAGACATTATTCACAGATTTCAGTTAGACATTAGGGGAAAAAAACTTTTAAGGGAAAGTTCAGCTCTGGAGTAGACTTCCCCAAGGGAGGTTTTGTAGGTTTTTAAGAACAGGTTAGACAAACACCTGCCTCAGCAAGGGAGGAGCGGTCTGGACTTTGCATTGTGTACTTTCATTTAATTCCAAATTGGGAATGCAAAGCACTCTAGATATGCATATTTAAATTAGAGATGGATCCAAGCTATAGATTGTAACTATTTCACTTTTGTGTTTGTGGATAATAAGGTCTAAAAATGATTATGCAGATGGCTGATTATCCAGATAGGGTTGAGCTACCCAGGCCAGATCCATTTCCAGATTTCCTAGTTAGTTATATCCAAAGTTTTGGGTTCTGCTCCTATTTAATTTCAAATAACACATAAAATATAAATGACCCAGCATGTAAAGCTTGCTGGAATAGCATTCAACAGACCAAAGATTTTATACTTTTAGGCTTTTCTTGTGGACCGTTACTGATCTCTTGAAATGTATTTGTTATATCATCAACTAGTTTGAATGAACCATTTTCAGACTATAGATGGATTGCAAATAGAATGGGTTGACTGTCAAATGTGTGTGACCGGTTGATTGGTAAAATTTCTTCTCTTGATTGGTTCACTGATTTTTAAACACAAATAAAGAACAGTGCAATTGTAGTGTCAATTCATGACACTTTCAGAATTCACAGATGTTTCATGAAAATTTTCATCTGTTTTCCTTCATTATTCAACCAGATTTATTTGATAATTAATGCACTCTATAGTGGACCTAATAAAGTTTAAACTGAGAATTTTATGTTGTGTAATGAAATAAAGTACATCTTTATTAGAAAAGAGCAAAAAAATGTGGAATTAAACCTTGCCTTATTGAAGTAGATAAATCATCTATTATAGCAAGTACTTCGTGTACTATCTGGTAGATAGTGGATCAAATCAATTTATTGCAATGTTAAATAAATCACCTGGTAAAACATACTGTATTACTATTAAATCAACTATGTTTAAGCAATCAAACTTCACACTGAAAACTACAGGTAATTAAGAGCATATTTTTTTGCAAGCCTTTATTTAAATTTTCTTCCGTATGAATGTGAGGTATGTATAGACTTGTGATGGGCAGAATTATTCCTTTGACATCTTTCTCTTATAGGTTTTTCTCTATTAGATAGTCATTTAAGAGGGATTTATCAAATTTGGTACTGAAATTGTTGAATGGTGGTGCACTTGATGCTGCAAATTCTTTTCAGCTTTTTAATTATAGATGCAGAAGCATTGTTAGTGAATGAATATTGTGAGTCAAGTATTTATGCAATGACTAGTGAATTGTTCAAACATCTGTTTATTCTAACACTTAATGAAATGCAACTTTCTATTATATATTTATGGCAATCTTTGCTTTTTACTGTCACTGACAATTTTCTTTGTTTAATCGGCATAATATATTGCTTACGATTTATGTCTTTTTAAGCAGTCAACATCAAAACTGTTAACAACCCCAATCTTTTGCTGTCAGGTGTGTTTTCAAGTGTTTTACTCTCATTGGTTGTATTAAACTGAGGCATTGTCTGTAAGTTTTACATTATTTTTCTTTGTTTCCCAGTCCTCTGGTCTTGATACTTGTCTTTGCGGGGTGCTCAGATGCTATGGTTATGGAAGCTATGAAGATAGACCTTGCTTATCATAATTTCTGCAACCTCACATTCTGGATGTAATCCTGCATCCCTAACTGGCATTAGATAGCATATCAAGCTGCACCTAATATTATTCCACTAGCCCCCGTGATTGTATTTCTGCAACTTTAATATAAGACCATGCCATGCAGAATGGGTGCACATACTCCTGAACTGACATTTCCAACAAAGAGACATGAATATGTAGTAGGCTTGAGTGAGGGGCAGCATGCTGTACATTTCTTCCTTCCACACTTCTCACCAAGTCTTACCAATGACTTTTTTCCTTTCCTTCACAAATATAAATGGAGGAGAGCTATCTGATTCCCAGTTCTTCCTCAGACAAAATACACACTGACTTCAGTGGGAATTTTGCCTCTGAAAGTGTTCCAGACAGATTTTGGCCAGCAAGTCTATGGATGAAATCCTAGCCTAATTGCAGTCAGTGCCAACCCCTCTGAAGGCACTGATTTCAAGGGAGCAGGATTTCATTGTGTGTATTTTACCAGCTGCTCCATGTGAGGAATTTGTGCACAAATCTGGTCCACATTAACAAAATTCCCACAATGTAGACAAAAGTGTAACTTTAAACATAAAACCCAAGTCCCGTTTCCTAAGAGTGCTCTCATTTGGGTTGAAAACTATTTATAGTCAGGGATGGTCTACATTTATGTGGTCCTTCCTCAGCACAGCAGATTGGACTAGATGACCTTTTGAGTTCTCTTCCAGCCCTTACATTTCGATGCTTCTGTATCATCTTCCTTTTTGGATTGTTTCTGCAGTGATCTGGAGCTGGGATGGCAATACTTTAGGAGGAAGACAAGGACTGAAAAAAAAAACCCACAGCTTTGTTGCTTCAAAGGATTATTAAGAGTTATTTGTAAAGCTAATGGTTTCTTTGCATTTATGATATTGCCATTTATGGTGCTTTAGGTGTGATTAAAGTTTTCCATGTGTATAATGTTTTTCCTGAGACTCTACCTGGGTAAATGGCAGATAGTGTTTTTATCAGAAAGGAATGACAAGGCATCCATCATGTTGTTCAGAACACCTCCTGTGTTTTCACCTTGTCCTTTCAATGAACCGAGAAGTGGAATTACCCAGCAAAACATCCAGCCTATTGTTTCTCATTACAATGTATAAATGCCCCAAAGTTTAGGCCAAATAAGTTAAAAAAACCCATTGCTTTATTTACTTATCTATATTTTATTGTTGCATTCCTACGCCTTAAAATAAATAAGAAAAGTACCACACTGCTTGGATAGCATCATTATTAGCGTAAAGAGGAAAATACATACTTACAATGAATATAGTCAAACATCACCAGTTTTATAGAGAATGTCAAATATTCTAATATGTTGTATTCTTAGATACATTTATAAAATCACTTGCTATATTATATTGGGCTAAAAATGTCCTGGGATAGATTTTCAATTAACCTGCTAGTGGGGCTTTATCTATATTTTTTGCCTTTGATTTGAAGGAAAATCACATAGCTTAAATCTCACAGATCTTTGTGAAATTATGTCCCTAATTCATATATAGAAAAGTTTGACGCTGCACGGTAGTGCAGCAATGCCAGATCTCAATAGGCCAAACTTGGAGGCAATAGGGACTTTCTGTGTACAGATCTCTACTGTGTTGTGAAGAGGGCTCATATCCCTTTTGCAGCACAACAGGACCCTGGAGAAAGGTCTCTGTGGGATTGAAAACCATGGCAGGGAGAAGAGTAGCCCTGCACTGAGCGGAGGTGATTGTCTCCCCACTGGACGTGCTGAGATTAGATAGAAAAAGTGAGGCATCCTGGGACTGTATTGCCTTTCCATGGTAGAGAACCCACTTTAAAAGGGCTAAAGAGGCCACCCTGACTTTAAGATTATAAAACTGGGGGAGAGCAGAAGCTCAATACCACAGGAGAGACAAGTCCTCCTGACTGGCAATAGAATTATTTTTCTTCTCTTGTAGCCCACGTCCAGGGGTTTTAAATTTGAAGGAGTGCTCAAACACAGCACCTGCCTTGCATGTTCCTTCGCTGAGAACTGGTAACATGGTTGTCAATAGAGCTGAGTGAATAATGGATTTTTTTTCAGTTCTCTGGCCATTCTTAATGTTTTATTTTTAAATTGGGGTTGACCCAAAAATGACATTTTTCAAAATTTTTGGTGCATGATATATTTTTTTTAAAAAAAAGGTTCTTCTGAACTGTAGGCATTTTAAAATATATTTAAACAGAAAAAGGAATTTCAATAAGAAAAGTCATTTCACATTTTTAAAAAATCATACATTTCATTCTGAAAACATAAAAACACAGTTTTTGACTGTTTTCAGATTTATTTCAACCAAAACAATTCAGCAAAATTGGCACAAATTGATTAAATGTTTCAGTGTCACCAACTCGCCATATTTTACAAAAAAAAAAAAAGTTTTGTTACAAAAATATTTGCCCATCTGTAGCTGTTATCAATTACTTGCTGATACTATAAGAGCAAGATTACCAGATCCTAGAGAATCAGAGGAAACAAAAGTCATCTGCAACCGATAACTTAGAAACAAAACCTCCCAGCTCCCCAGATGGATTTTTAATCAGGGGACATTTGTTTAAGGGAAAATCCCCCTGGTTATTCCCTCCAAATGTATCAGGGCACAAGTGAAAACTGCTGGTTTAATTTCAGCTTGCTAAAGGTAGGTTGTGTTTCAGTCCTTTATTAGCCTATCTCTAGCATAATACATCACTTTGTTTGTCTAATTAAGACCTCTACACATTTTGTTTTTCATGTTGTCTTATTGTACAATATCAAGTACTTAACACACTGACCTACAGAAGAATTTAGCATGTTTGTTTATTTAATCTTTTTCTAAGATGTTTATCAAAAGGTATGTGAGCAATGTAATGAAAATTAAAACACAAAATGTTACAACTGGACAAAAAAAGAAGCAACAAGCCCAAACATGCAGCCAGGTAGAATCCAGACAGTGTTCAGGATAAAGCCTGAAACTTCTTAGGATATTGTGACAAAGCTCTGTCCTTATCTTCGTGGATCCTGCGTTTTCTGGCGGATTTTTACTAGCCTCAGCGGCTCACTGTGACCCTCCACAGAGCTCTTCTCTCTCTGGAGGCAAGGCCACAGCCTATTGAGCCATTTTCATCACAAGCCAGTGAGGAGAAGCTATCCTTCCTGGTACAGTCTCTATTGTCTCCCCATCTCAGAGACTAATTAGGGGAGGTTTTTATCTGGTTTCAGCCAGTCCCTGATTGGCTTCAGGTGTCCCAATTAGGCTAGCTGTTTCTACTCCTTTCTAGAAGGTTCTTAATTGGCCCCAGGTGTCTTGATTGGGCTGGAGTAGCCTTTGTTTGGCTATCCAAGGAACAGGGACCTGCGCATCCTGAGACTAATATACCTGCCTTCCAGCACTCTCCTATGTCTTTCTGGTCTGACTCCATCACAGTATGTATTGTTGTAGTTGTGTCAGTCCAAATATATTAGAGAGACAAGGTGGGTGAGGCAATATCTTTTATTGGACCAGCTTCTGTGGGGGCCGAGACAAGTTTTTGAGCTTAAGCTTGTCATTTTCACTAACAGAAGCTGGTCCAATAAAAGATATTACCCTACCTACCTTGTCAGTATCTTTAGGCAAGCCACGCTAATGAAAACAGGATCAGTTCCCAGCTGGTACACAGGACAAGGGATAAAAAAGGAATCACAAAAGAAACATACATGTTGTGATGATTTGGGAATCTGTCTATACAATTTATAAATTGGGAATGGTATGTATCTGTCAGGTGCAAACTCCATTTTGGAAGTATGGCATCTCTATACTTCCTGAAGGACTGACTCTATAGCACATCTTCCTTTTTTTTTTTTTTTTTTTTTTTTTTGTAGATCCCTTTGCTGAATTGAAACATTATTAAATTAAATGAACAAACTATAACAAATATTATGATTGACTTAACAACACTTAAGTTGTTTTAAAGCAATCTGGACATGAACTGATCAGTCTTTTTAGGGCATTTCAGTACTCTTCACAAACTGCTGCATCACACACCCTCCTTAGGCAAGGCTTTGTAACAGACTGTTCAATGTCATGGTCAATAACAGGATCCACTTGTGAATTGTGGTCGGGAGAAGGTTTTCACTGGGATGTGTGACATATATATCTTATATGGGGTATTATTATATGAAGATTTTTTGATGGAGATTCTTTGTTTTGGGGTTGGTGTCTGGAGGAGAAGCAGGAGTTACAATAATCACATGCATGGGGCCTTCACAGTTCCAATAGGGGAATCCCAAATCTCATCCTGCCATCACCTTGGCACCATACTACCTCAGCAGGTATGAAAAGGAAGCAGAACAGGGATTCTGACTAAATCAGTCAGAGGAGGAGGACTTCATTACTACACTGGTGAATGTTAAAAGAAAGTGGGGAAAAAATGGAGGAAGTAGTGTTTTACGTGAAAAAAAAACTGGCAGTGGAAGAAGCTGTGTCTTTTTAAAGGTGTTGGTTTGGGTTTAAAATACTTGCATTTATTAATGTATTATATGCTGACTAGAGTGGATGGAAACCAGAATTTCCATTCCACATGAAGCTCTGCCGTTTCAGAAACTGTTGACATTACAAATCAGAACAAATAGATCAAAATGAAAATCTCCATCTCCCCCCCCAAAAAAGTCAGTTTGGAACTATGGAAACATGTCATTTTGATCATGTTAAAACATTATAATATATAATAGTATATTAATTGAATCAAAATTAAATACTTCATGATTAAAATGAGAAAGCAAAAATTGTTTCAATTTTTCCCATAGAAAACTTTGTCAAAAGCAAGACATTCCAGCACATGTTTTGATTTAGATGAAACTGCATTTTTCAATATACAAGTGTTGCATAGAAAAAAATTGAAATTGCTCTAATTCTAAGTGTTGGGTGACTTTGGACAATGTTAGTTTCTGCTGTCTTTAAAAGTAAATGGCAACAGGTTGATATTCTGCTCCCTTCCTCAGTCCCGTACACACAGCCATTAATCAGTATCAACTGAGTTTTGCATTCAAGGTGTGAAGCTTGACCTTTCAATACCAACAAACCCAGACACAGCATTTCCCCAATGAGTATCAGTGCTTCCTAAAGAGCAAAGATCATTATAAAGAGAAGAGAGCAGTTAGAATCCAACAGGATATAGAGATGGAGTAAACAGCTCATCAAAGTTAATCCCCAGTTAAGAGAGAAATGAAGCAAGCAGTGTTAGAAAATAAATAAAACAAACTTCAATCTTCGGATATTGTGAAATATGAAAAAAGTGCAGAAAACTGATAAAAATACTTACCATTTACTTTTCATATTAGTTCTTAAAAATTACTTCTCAGAATGCTTTTATATATGCAAAGAACTGTAAAGATACTAGTTAGTTGACAGTCACAACACCGGTCTTATACAAGAAGTCAAATATTATCCCCATTTTACAGATCAGAAACTGAGATACAAAAGGAAACTCACGTGAGCAAGTCAGTCTTTTGGTAATTGTTATCCATTTGTTAGTCCACTAGTAAATGTGTCTGAAAAAATGCAGAAAATTTTGTTTGTAGGTATGTTCATTTTTGTTTTGTTTGTTTGAAAATTTTCAACCACCTCTGCTCTACTGGTACTCACTTACAAGTAGTTGTATGAAATAATGTCCACACATGATGGTTTATGTGGTCAGATGTATATGCTAACTATTTGATTTAATTTGGGCACAGTATAGTTAGCAGTCGCTAACACTTTGTCCCATCAGATACTAGGGTGATGGGCACAGTATAAGAAAATGGCTAAAAACAGAATAAACTTAGATATCAACTGGAGAAAAAGAACATGTTTTTCACATTGGGGAGTATAGTTCTTTGAAATTCTACTATGAGCAATAGATACTCTGCCCAAAAAGATTTGTTGCTGGATTCTCCATTATAAAGGATTATTCTCAGTGGTGGATTAATCCGGGCCCCAGCCAATTTTGGGGCTCCCAGAAAAATCTCATGATTCTAGGATAGGATGATTTAGCTGCTGCACCCTCTGCTCTGCTGGATGTGTTTGGGGGCAAGTCTTCTTGGATGAGTCAGTTCAGGGACTAGCCAGTCAGCACGGCTGGAGGGAGCAGCAGCAGCCACTGCCTCCTCCTCTCCAGCTTGTTGTTTTTTTTGCTGCTGCCCATGGTTTCTCACCACCACCCCCTGCTTTGTCCTGCACCTGGTGGGTATCCGGGACTGGGCAGCAAAGGAAGATGGGGAGCACCACCTCCTGCAGCATCTCCTCCATCCCCAAGCTATGCAGGAATGCCCACTCCCAGCTGGAGTCCTGCTGCCTTGAACCTGAGCTGGACTGTGAGGACTCAGGCTGCAACCTGTAGCACACGAGCAACCGGGAGAACATAGACAATAAGGAGGGTGATGGGGAGCTCCCTGCAGCCAGCGGAGCCAAGGGAATCCTCAACCTCACCCTATGGGGAAGTGCCCAGGGAAATGCAATACTCACAAGCACATGGGGAAATGGATAGTGTTCCTAGCCCCTGTTTTCCAGAAGCTTATGCGTTCAGTTGCAAACTTTGTTTTAAACCAGTTTTCACCATTGGCTGAAATTTAAAGTTCTTAATAATAGCATAATTTTACTTCAGGTTAGGATTATTTCTTTTAGTTAAGTTACTTTATGGAATTGTGACTGTTGCTTCCACAGGAGAACAACTGGAATGTAATAGGTTCAATAGGTGGAAAAAATACATAATGGTCAGGTTTAAGACACTGGGGGAAATGAAAGAACTACTTGTTGCCCTGTGCACAACGGATTCTTGTAACAACAGTCTTGTCCAGATTAGCAGTGTAATGGTATGAATAATATCTAGCCATATAAATTTTCTATGTGGAAAAATTGAGCAGTTAATTTAGGCATATTGAACTGGGATATGATCTGCTTTATTATTAATGCAGTGTGTAAACTTTAAATGGAGGTTTTGTATTAATGCATTCTGATACATTTGTATTTCCAATGGTCCATGTGGGACCCAAATATTCTTTGTGTCCCAGGACCCAATAAATATTTAATCCACCTCTGATTATTCTATTCTATATAGGTTCTTATATTTGTGGTCATCATTGTAGTATCTGAGTGCCTTCCAGTGGTGCATTAAGCAATGTAACTACCCGTCTGTTATGTGTTTCACCTTCTCTGTTGTTGATTTTGAAGTAAGTAGTATAAAAAATGAAAATAAATGGCTGTGTGTGTTTTGAGAAGTGTTTATGGGTGGAGAGGAGTGTGAGACTTTTGCCATTCAGTTGTCACAATGGAGAGGGCTCCCTGATCACCTTATTGCTGTGGGGCTCCCGGGCCCCCTTTGCAGGCAGATAATTTTTTGCCTGCTTGAGCCCCTTTCTTCTTCCTGGCAGAGCACTGTAATGGTGCAATCAACTGGTGCAGTATTACTCAGTCCATGAGGCCCTCTCCAAGCTATTCTCTGACCGGCGGAAAGGTAGAACAATCGTGCAAGACCTCATTCACCTACTGCTTATAGACAAAAATGTGGCTCTAACAAACTCTAATGCAATTTTTAACCAATTTGATCAGCTAGTCCAATTCTGGAAACCCTTCTCATATGAAAATCCCATTGACTTTAATAAGAACTCAACATTAGAAGATTTTTTTTAAAAAAAATCAATATCATACATTAATGACGCCAGGTCTGATCCTCAGCTTGTGTAAACTGGCATAAATACATTAGTGTCAATGGAACTAGGCCGATTTACACTCAAGATCTGACCTACCATATCAGCCAATCAATTGTCTCCTTTGGTAGTGGATAATATATTATAGTGCAGTTGTTCTCTAGTTCTCATGGAAATGTGAATTAAGAAACAAATAAATATGTTTACATTATAAACAACACTATATATCTACACTTAAAATACATTTCCTAAATCTTCCAAATAGTGTGAGGCTATCTAGACTGTAAGGTTTATTATCTGTGTAAGTCAATTTAGAGGGAACTTCATTTGCTCTCCTGCTTTCAGATTTCATAAATATTGGTTTGAAAGATTTAGGGAGTAGCACAAGGGCTTTATCTGTTATCTTCATATTATATTCAAAGAGCGAAATGAAAATTCTTTGATGATTAAATATACTCTGGAATGTAGCATTATGTACCTTTGACTTTAATCAATCCCAGAAGACATACCCTACTACACTAGATCAAACAGATTGCACTTTTGATTTAGTTTGAATCTAGTGAGGACTAACAAACTACTTCTTCCTCCCCACTCCCACCTCCCTTCACTGTGTGGCTGATAATGAGCAAATGGATAACCAGATGGCATAATTTTTGTAACGTTTCCAAGACACACTCTGCAGAAGATAAAAAGACACATTCATAAATTGTTCTAGCTTTAAGCATGTAGCTGAGCTCTCAGTTCCTTCGATTGAAAATTGGCATGGTATTTACTGTTTTTCCACGTAGTTATTGACACTTTACTACACATAAATGGCAAACTTCAGAAAGAAAAAGGATACCTTTTAACTACATATGTAATTTGTTGGAAAACTAGAGTCATCTCATAATTGCCTTTGTCCTAATTATTTTTTGGCAGAAGATTCTTGAAAAAACATTAACACAAATGAAAATTATTCTAGATTGTTAAGTTTACAAATGTGCTTTACTGACATTAGCCAAAATCAAATACAGGCGTGTCGCATCTTGTGCGAGGGTTCCATTCTGTGGTTACTGCGTAAAGCGGGAACCGCGTATAGCCAAAACCCATTGACTTCAATGGGAGGTGAAATTGTGCCCCCTGCAGGAAGTTAAAAAAAAATTTCTCCTTTCTTTCTTTGTTTTTGCGAACCACGTAAAGTGGAAATTGCATAAGTTGAATCAGCATAAGATGCGACATGCCTGTACTTCAAAACTAACAATTTCTTTGGGATTAAATTAAAGCCTCTGCAGAGGCCAGTACAAGGCCTATGTGCCTCTAAAATCCCCCTTAAACTCTCAAAGGAAGGCTTTTGTGGGACTTAGATGAGGCCTTGTGCATGGGGTGAATTTCACTCGCATGGGCTGGAGCACCCATGAGGAAAAAAAAGGTCCCCCCACCTCTGCCTCCTCCCCTGAGTGTGCCACATGTCTGCTTTCTGTCCCTAGCTCCCAGCGCTTGCGTCGCAAAACAGCTGTTTTGCATGGCTGGGAGGGAGGGGAGAGGAGGGGGAATGTGGCGTGCTCAGGGGAGGAGGCAAGGCTGGGGTGGGGGTTTGAGGAAGGAGTCCAATAAGGGTAGGGAGGGGGTGGAGTTGGGGTGGGGACTTTTGGGAAGGGGTTGGACTGGGGCCAGGGAAGGCGCAGGGAAGTGATGGAGTTGGGGTTGGGACAAGGACGGGGGAGCGCGAGCACCCACCTTGCTCCTGGGAAAATTGCCATCTATGGTTTCCGTTATTGATTTTGGTCAAAACTGCATTGCGTAATCTTAGTGCCACTTGCATTAGTATGTTTACTGTGTTTGTTTAATTAAACTAATACAATTAAACAAATGCACTTGTAGATATGTATGCTTGCATGTGTCCCAACCATATAAACTCTCTGTGCCTAAAAGTTCCAATCGGTGTGCTGAGACTGCACTTACTATACCAAACACAATTCATTTCATAGTTACCTTTGCCTTCCCTTCCCACAGTTTCCCCATGCACCTGGCTTTCCTTAGATACTAATTTGCATGCTTTTTAGGTCAGGGCATGTGTATTTTTATCACGTATGTGTTCGTCCTAGCACAGTAGGGTCCTCATCCCTGACTCTGACCTCTAGCTATTGCTGCAATACAAATCATACTAATCTGTTGAGTAAGAAGAAACCATTTTTACGTAGTAGCTTTTCCAATTGAACCACACTTTGCCTCATAGTTGGCCTGATTTTCTTCACCTGAGTGCTGCTCAGCAGTGTTAGGGGAGGTGGATGTTAAGGACCAGCTTTGTTAAGAACTGCTCCAGCTTTGATAAGAACAGCTGCTTCAGAGCAGTTCCAACTTGTGCCACTAGCACAATGTCTATAATGGCCCAGTGATAGACAGGTGGAGCCCCACTGCACTTACTGCATGCTCTTGCGTGCTTCAGACACTCCCTTTCTACAACATGCTCCCTATGCCAAGGAATGTGAATGAGTGGGGGTGGGGAGAAGAGGGGCAGCAGTCATTGGGCCCAGAGTCTCTCTGAAAGGAAAAATATTCTGTTGGCTAGTTGCAAACGGTTACTGGTTCCTTTATGCATCCTAAATGGGGTGCTCATTGTCGTTTCAGGCTAAATTTCTCGGGACAAGGATTTAAAGTCTTAAAGTGTTTTGTAAAACTCCAAGTATTCCCACGGCATAGCATTGTAACTTGAGGGTGCTCCTGTTTGCAAGGTAGTAGCTACATCCTGGGTTACTCTCCCAAAGGCTGAGGCCAGGTCTACACTACAAACTTTTGCTAGCATAGCTATATCAGTCTGGGTTGTCATGAAGTGTGGCCCCTGACCAACATAGTTGGGCCACCAAAAGCCACTTCTGTAGGCGATGTTATAACAGCAAAGCTGCACTTTTACTGGTACAGCTTGTTCCACTCATGGTGGAGATGAGGGGAGGTTTCCTGTACTGCTACAATGTGCAGCTGTGTTGGTATAGCATCCCCACTAGGAACACTTTGCTGGTCCCAACACTGGCAAAGCCCTCCAACCTGGTCTGAAGTGTACTATATTTTCAAGAAATAAACCGACTCAGCACATGGCTATTACTATGTCAAAAGGAAACGCAGTTATTTTTATACTGAAATGGTCACCTGCCTCTCAGCCCCCTACTCTATTCCCTTTGATGCTTTCAGCCTCCTTGCTTCTCCCTGCTCTAGAGGGGGCTTTAACATTTCCACCACCATCAGCTCTGAAGCCCTGATTCAACAAAACTCTTAAGTATGTTCTTAAATCCATCCCAACTCACCAAAGCACTTTCTCATGCCTAAGCCCCTTTAAGTCATTTGGATTTAAACACATGCTAAAAATTAGGCATATGCATAAATGCTTTGATGAACTGAAGCCTATTCCAGGAACAGAAGAAGGCACGGCTGAGCTGTGTGAGAAGAAACCTAGCCTTTCAGAAGTGCTCCTCACAGTTGCAGCAACTGCAAGCACCTCCTATGCCATTTATCATTATGTTACAGCATCAGCCTAAACCACTGGAGCTTCAGCATAAATCTTTCTTCTCAATTTAAAAGTATGTAAGGACCCCCGCAGACAGTGGATCAGTGGATTTGTTGCTATCAAACTCTGCCCTGCCTGAACCGTAGTTAAGTTTCCACAGTATTTCAGGAATAGGAGTCCCTGTTAGGCAGGACTGAAAATCAGGAGTTTTACAGGTTGGGTGCATAAATAGAGCTGTGGCAAAAGTTTATACAGAATCTACCTACAGCATTCAAAAGGTTTTTCTTTTTCTGTGATGGTTTTTGACATTGAGATCACATGACTAAAAAGTAATCTTATTTATTTTGGTCCTGGGTAGTGATTCACCTTCTTTGTAACTGCATTATTTAACTCAGTGAAGCATTATGGAACCCATTTTCTCAGAAAGACTATCAAATAGAACCATATTGTATTAGAATGATGGTCTCTAACCTTCCCATTGGTTCTCTTTCCTGGCAATGAGAATTATCCCTTATGTCTTTGCACAGTCTTTTTCCTGGAAACAATGCACAGTGAAGACCTTTATCAAAGGGGTGACTTTTCAGGGAAAACAATGAAAGACAGGCTCTGAATCTGTCTGATTTTATGCCATCACCAAGTATGCATTTCAAACAGACTACAATGACACCAGCACTCTGATTATCTAGTATTCCTTCTCAGAAATTATTTGATAACAGAGTTAATCTTAACTCTCTTGTTCAAATCAGTTAAAACTTAATCAAATTAGCCAAAATGAATGTTAATATGTTCTGAGGAGCAAGAAAGGTGTATACCTTGGTGGTAATGTACCTTTGCTTGATTTTATTAAAGATGAACGGTAGAGTAAAAATAAAAATTGATCTAAGTTCAAATGTGTACTCTGAATAGCCCCTTTAACTGGGATTTGAGATGAATTATCACAGAAATAAGTTTTAACCAGTCATTTTCGTATATATTTATAGTTATCATATATGATATATATATATAGTTATGCGCACACATAAATTCTTTGTGGTATCAGTGCTCAATTCATTATGATTTTTCTGTTTTGCTGATGTCATTGAAAAAAAATAATTTCTTTCATATATATGTGTGTGTGTATATATATATAATCAGTGTCATCAGCAATACAGAAAAATCTTAATGAATTAGACCCGGAAACCAAAAAGAATGTGTGTGCTCATAACTTTAAGCTCATGAACAGCCCCACTGCAGTCAATGGAGTACTCACCTGCTTAAAGTTACACCACTCCTCTTTTGGAAAGACAGCGGTTATCCTTTGGGAACAGACACTGTGCTTAACCATAGATTGATACCTTTATCTGAGTAGGGGTAAGCACTCAGTCAGTACTGGGGTGATCCCAGAAGCAGACTCCAAAATGGAGTAACACATACACCTTGCTCAGCAATAGGGCTCCATGCCGGATGCCTAAATATACATATTCATACTTTCTGACTTGACTGGGATTCCAAACAGCTCAACTCCCAGCCTCTCATTACTGACTAAGGTCCTTTTTAATCCCTTTGCTGTACCATCTGGAGTATGGTGTAATCTCAGTGTGATGACTCCTTGTTCCTGCTACACAGACTGACCATGATCCCTCTGTTGTTTGATTGGTCTCTGGTTGCAGCTATTCTCTGTGGTATTCTCTGCCTGCCTGGCTCAGTACCTCTTTTACTGAGTCTAGCCATGCCAGTCACTGATCTCCTGCTCCTCTTCTCTCCCAGCACATAGTAAAATTTCAAATAGCTTCTTTTCCACACACGTCCCCAGCCATGGACCAGCTGGTTGACCCAGAATCAGTCAAGTAATCTACAGCCAATTCTCTATCTTTGTTTTGAAGAGCTCCAATAGAACTGAGGTTATCTGGAATCACCTGTCTTTGCACTAGTCTGACACTCCTCTCCCCAATGAAAGCCAGATGGTGTATTAGCTAATATATTGCTTACACCTTACCCTCCTGATGGGAAGTTGGCATGTCAGAAACTGAAGATGATGGTGCCCTCCCCACTTCTGGACAATTAAGGCAGTTTGGGAGAAGGGCTTTACACGATTTCACAGTGTGAACATTTAGTTCTTCATCCAGTGATCATTGTACAATGTAAATAGCTGAACTTTTGGACTACTTCTTGCTGGTTTTTGTTTAAGAAAATCCTATAGCCTGATGGTTAGGGCATTTGCCTGGGGTGGAAGTGAGAGAGGTTCAAATCTTTGCTCTATAGCTTTGACGATGAGTCTCCTGCATCCAGGTGAGTGATCTAACCACTAGGCTAAACCTAACAAAATGATCTCATCTCCTCCTCTGTCTGTTCGGTGAATCTAGCCTTTTTAAAAGAATCAGAAGCAAAATGTTTTGATTTAAACTTGTTTCATTTGCCCCAAAATAACTTTTTCAGTTTGCTGATTTTTTTTTTAATTTGGTTCGACCCAATCTGAAATAGTCCTTTTTTCTTTAGAACCACCAGTGAAAAAAATCAGTTATTTGTCCAGCTCTATTTAACACCTCCTTCTTGAGCATGAAATGTAGGTCTCATGTATGATTTATAATTGTATGGCAGTTTTCTAAATTACAGTTTAGTGCAGATCCTTAACCTTGTCCATAAATGTCTCACAATATTATAATCATAGAGTTACTTGACTCATCAGTTGTCTTGGACTAATCCTTTAAGGCATAAAATGTGATCTGTCAGTCATATGTTCATTGAACTTCTTGTGGGCAAGAGAAAATTTAATGAAGCACGTTATAGTTTTACCTTTATCCATGCAGAGAAGCAGTTTACAGTGATACTGTATGTTGTTGTCTTAATACTTATAACTCCCCTGATATGAGTTATTTTTGTATCTTCACTCCTCCTGCAATACAGGATTCCAATTCAAAAAGGCTGCCTCGAAGGCAATAATATTTAGCAGCGCTTTTCGTCGACAGCACAAAATACATGCCCGTTTATTTTGTTTAATACATAGTCCACTTGAATGTCCTGGGTTCAGAAGTTTCACTTGAATATTTGAACTCACATTGAACTCACATTTTAATTTAGGAGAGACTAAAAATGGTCTTTAAGCAGCCTTTGTGGTACATACAGTAGAAGAATTTATAAAGCTGATTCTGTTTTTTTTGAGGTGTTAATGACTTGCACAGTATTTCCTGTAATAAAAATGTAGAATACTGCTACAGCTGGAATGAATTTTTTCAGTGAATCCAGTGCTTAGGTTTCCCATAATAATTATTCACAATGTGTTTGGTTAAGTGTCTCTTTACCTCTCAGAGAGCAAATCTCTTCATCACTATTTATTTTATGAGTGTCTGAAGGTATTCTAGGCTCTACACCCCCCCACATATGTGTGTTTGTGTAATGACAGTGCATATGCTGAAGAATTTATGGTCTTAGGTCCTGATCCTGAGACTGGATCCACCCAGGTGGACCTATTTTATCAATGTAGTTGGAATAAAAAGACATTGTCCAACATTAAACAGAGTTTGGGGTTTGGTATACAGAGACCTTAGCCTGCTTAGTACCATGGTAAACACACCATTAATTTATCCTTTTAACCTTTTGTTAAAGATACCAAAAAGAAGAAAAGCAGTTCAAAGCATTTGTAATCTTAAGTACTAAATAAGGTTTTCATTTTAACATTATCCCTGGTTCCCTTTCTCTTTAGCTGGATTTCTTTAAAGGGAGGAAAAAACTTGTTTGACAATATTTTAGGTCATCTCAAAGATGATAATAACTGTCCTTTTCCAGGCAAAGAGGAGAAGTTAGTTGAAATGGGCTGGTGCTGCTGCTGCTGTTTGGTACTGGTGGTGGCTGTTAATATTCAATCCTGTTTCCTAGAACACAAAACAAGACAAACACACATGAGAGAGAAGAGCACTTCTAGGCTTGACAGGGCTTAGCCTTGGCATCTCTGGGCTTGGCTTGTCAGTTATGAAAGTAAAAAAAAAAATGATTGAGCCTCACTGCCTCTTTCTTTACTAATAAAGCACTGGATCTTGGTGTCTGGCCCACTCTATTCAGGCCATCTCTCAGGATTAGGATGTAGCAGGTCCAGAGTCTCAGGAGATGTGGGGATGGCAGCCATGATGATAAAATTCACTGCAGATAGCTGCTGATTCTGCTAATTTTTCCCCATTTTTTTTAGAACCCCCAAAGAGAGTGAGGGAGGAGCAGAATACCCCATCCCCTCATTATTTTTTCCACCAATTAAACCTAATTTCTGACACACCAACTTTGGTTCATTGATTTCCAGTCCTCTACTCCTCTTGTTTGCCAGTGATCAGTCCAGTGATATTAGAAAAACCCTGTTTGTTTACATTAATTCAGTCTTTCTGTTTCCTTCTTGCATCTTTTCTTAACCAATTTTATGTAATAGGCCATTGTGAACATTTATGAACTTAAACTCCATTTTTACAGTTGAGCTTACAGTTAAGGGTAAATTTGTAGGCCCAATGATCACTCTGTGCCCACATGAATCCCTGTTATCTGGTGCGGTACATGGGGACCAGAATCCATATTAGTGGAGCTTCAGTGAAGTCAATGAGGCTCCATGTTGGCATCCTGGACTGCCCACGTGGATATGATTTACTGAGTAAGGGGGCAAGGGCAGAGGTAGGATTAGGGTTAGAATTATGAGATTACATGGTTACTCCATAAAGTATGTACACATCTTGATGCTTCTATTAAACTATGGTGGGGTTTTTTGTTTTAAAATTGTTTGCTACTTTCAACGAACATGACGGAAGTGGGATTTTGGAAACTTTCTCTTACTAGTAAAATAGGAATGCTCATTACTATTGTACAATCCTTCTTTCAAATAGCAGTACCCCAGTCAGCACCCATAACAAAGTAAAGTTAATGACAATAACAAATGACATATAACAAAGTAATGTTAATGACAATATCATAAATGTTATAAATTGCACCAAAACAAGGATTTCAAATTACGCTATCTGAAGATAAGTGTAAGTCCCTTCTCACATAGGTCTAATCGTTATCGGATCACTAGCCCTTGGGAAGTGGGTATTTTGGATTTCCCTCAGATATTTTTTGTTTTCTTCAGACAGTATGGTTCTAAATCACTACTCATACATCTGTGACTTTAAGAGTCTTCAGAGATGCTATTAAGCTTTTCTTTTCTGTGTAATAGTCCTTGGGGTTTTGTTTCCATATGCATTTTTTTTTTCAGAGCTGGCTGATTGCTGAACAAACCAGGGAAAATTATTCTAGTTAGTGGTGAATGAGCTTTTCTGGCAGTCATAACATACGGTAGCAAAAAATCACATTGGAACCCCTCTATCCTGCCACTGCAATCATTATCCTTAGAAGAAGAAAATAGACTTTTGTACAGTGCACATCACTAGAACTTGATCATATGCTTGTTCTAAAGAAAGGTATTGAATTCCTTGAAATACACCTATGAAAAATAGCTATCTTTGATTAATCTATCTTGAGGCTTTCAAACAACCAAGGGATAGCTCTGATTTATAGGTTTTATGGTAGAATTATTACAGTCTATTCATGAATAACATAAGAAAAAGCTTTATACTCTGAGTGGTCTTACTGCTATAAACTGGTTTCATTTTAAAGGCAGATTTAGGCTGACTGTGAATAATGCAATAAATATTTCTTAGTTCTTGCAGACCATTGACGATTTTTAAAAAATCTTTTTTATTGTTAAAATGACCCTTGATGTTAATTGCATCACTGCTTAGTATCACTTGAACATATACCTGATCTAGTCGGTTCAGTGAAATATTTGTGTGTGATTAAATTTGGATTAGAACACTTTTAAATTTTAAATCCGCAACAGCCCTGGGACTCCTCTACCCCCAAAAACATACAGAAGTGAAGAAGAGAGTTAAATAAGTATATAAAGGAGCAAATATGTCCATACATTTAAAACATATGAAATAGTTTTAAAAATACCCAACAACTGTCAGTAGCTATTGCCTCTGTGGAAAAAAAAACTTCACTTCTGGCAGTTCAGCAAAGCTTTTAATGCAGTGGTAGATATGTGAGTTTTGTTTCTGAATGAACCCAATATTTTTAAAATGAAATTATTTAAAACAACTGAGTGTTGCCTTATTTTGGGTTGAAAAAAACCTTTCAAACTGCTAAGCGTCAAAGGTTTTTGCCCCAAGACATAATCACATCAGTTCAGCAAAGCACTTAGACACTTAACTTTAAAATTAATGGGACTAGTCGAATGCTTAAAGTTAAGTAAATCAGAAAGAGCTTTACTGAATCAGGGTTTTGTCTCAGATTCTGCTTGGGGTATGTGCAAGGTACCTCAGGTATCATCACTGAATTTTGTCCACTCATTGGATCATTAGGTTCCCCGGCCCGGGGCAGGTACTGACAGGTAGTCCAGCGTGAGCGCTGATCCATGTGCCCCTGTCTCACATTGACAAAAAGGCTTATAAACTGTAGTCAGCACTGGCTGAAATTCAAGGCAATGTCAAAATCCTCTTTCTGACAGATTTTAGTTTTCATTGTGGAAGTTTTCACAAACATGCAACCATGGTAGTTAGGAGAAGCATAGCCTAGTTATTAATCTTTTGCTCATTCATTTGTCAACCAAGCAACACTGCAGAGAGAAATAGAGGTAAATGGTGGTTCCCAAACTCTCAGAATAAAAGATTAGCTTTCCATACAGTAGATATAGTGTACAGAATAAAATTGAAGGTCAGATAATCTTAATAAAAGTGTGTGCTCTAAATAGAGAGGGAATAGAGCTCCAGATCTTGGAACTGACCTAGGTTTTTTATACACAGAAGACATCAAATAACTGGCCATTTCAGGTGTTCAGTTCACAATATTTTAAATATTTGTACAGACAATTAAACATGCCCCAGATGCCAATAAAATATCTGTCACATTCTTATACATAAACAAATTGGTTAAAACAGTCATACTTGGCTACCTCAGCTACCATTACCCACAAATATTTGCTTAGCTGTCTCTCCAACATGCAGTGAGATCTATATCCATCCATTATAAATATATCTATACCAACACAATGTGTTAGCTGGGTGAAAGGTGTTCTGCATCTTCCATTATACTTGGAAATTCATGTTTCATTGTGTTTTCTACCAAAGTGGTACTGATTTGCTCTGTGTTTTGTTGTTTTGGGTTTTTTTTAAAAAAAAATGATGGAAGTAGAAGAAGGGAAAGTAGATACTCTGCTTAATGTTTTTGATCTGAGCATTTAAAGAGAGTAACTGACAAGGACAAACAGTACTTTACCATCTAATGCAGGAAGAGAAACTTCTGTAGAAGTGACACCGTTGAAAAACCAACATGCTTTGCTTAATCGTTAATGGCTCCTGAAAGTATTTCAGTATGATTCAAGTCTCATGCTAATCCCTGTGAATGTGTGTCGTGTGAGTAGGATGACTGTACTGGTTTCTGATAATACTGAATGTTTATAAAATGTTAGTACAGGATCTGTAATATTTTTAAAGTATTTTCATTACCACTCCAACAAGATGAAATGTTAGAAAGGTTAACAACTCTGAGTGTCCACTAAGTGTTGTCAGTCATAAGTACCAGAAAACTCTTTTTATCAGGCATGTTTGGAATATTGCCTCTGGAAGTGTCTTGCATTAATGGAAGTATTCAGCCAGACATTTAATTTCATTGAATGAGCAAAGTATCCCCAGTAGTGCTGAACCATTAGTATAATTTATATTGCATCTTTTAAATAAAATATCAATGTTAACATTTTAAACTAAAATAATCTTCTATCTTATAATATGAAGTGTTGTGTAAATGTACATAACTATATACATTAATATTAATAACAAAATTATGTATCCATTGTTGTAGGCTCTACGGGAGTCACATGCAATGGAAACCAAACATTAACCAGTACTCTCCTAAGTGAGCTACAGTAATAGTCACCCCACAATTAACCGCTCAAAGCCATTTGATGAATATATTCCTTCAATCTTAACCCAAAGTCAAACAAATATGTGGCTGAAAAAATGAGCCTTTCAGTCTGCCTGGAAGGTCAGCAAACTCAGGCTCTGGAGAAGTGCAAATGGACTGAATTCTAGATCATCTCTACAATTTCTTGGTTACCTAGTTCCCTCCTTCACTTCTAAGTCTTATGCATGTTGTTGCTGGATACCTGGCGTCCCGTAGGAACGAAGCACAAACAGCTGTTAAATAAAAGTAGTGAGTTTGTTAAAGGCAAAGTGACACACCCGCAGCGGGGGCTCCGCTCACTGCTGCCACTAAACGGGGACCCGACGCATCGGAGCAATGCCCGGGGAAGAAGCCCACTAAGCGTGAGAATACAGGCAAAGAAATAACTGAAGCATTTGCATCGCATACATACCTCATGAATAACTAATACCTTATTTTTGTCTTAATTGGGATTACATAATACAAGCAGGTGTCTTACTATCTTCTTATTAGTCTACACACTACAGATAGACACTGGGCACCGGTTCAATCCGGTCTGAAAACTATGCAAAAACAGAGCAGGAACTGATAACACTAACCTTGAGTACCCCTTCCTTCCCAGGAGTGGGGGGGGCATGACCACCCTTTCCTTCCCTGGAGTCAAGGGGGAGAGCGCCTAGCACTCATCTGTGACAATGTCTTCCATGCCCTTACACTCCTCCCCGCGCTCTCTCCAGAGATTCCAGTGAAAGGGTAGAGGAAGACAAGTGACGAGGGCACAAAGCAGCAAGGCGGCCACCGCACACACAAAAGAGGTATAAAGCAAAAACGCTCAAAAGACCAAGGAGGAGGCCTTGAACAAGGTGGGCAGCCCAGCCGCATCGTGAGGCTACCCATGACCAGACCCATCCAGCTCCTTGTTGTTCACGAATTCACAGGGCCAATTCTTTCAATTTTTGGAGATCTGCCTCAATGTATTGCCCTTCATCTGTAATATTAAAGCAACAAAGGCCAGTAAACTGAGAGCAACTGTGGCCTTGGCTTAGTAGCAAATAGTCTACTGCCAGGCGGTTTTGCAGCATGCCCTGGCGGACCTCTCCTAACTCTTGGTTCATACGGGGAAGGATTGAGGACGTGAGATTTAAGGCCTTGGCAACAGTACAAGCTAAGTGGACTATTGCATGGTAATTATGCATAACCATCCCAGGGGCACCAAGGAGGGAAAAGATTAAGGCGTCCGCTTCTCCCTGAGAAAAAAGCGTCACCTCGGAGCGACAGCTGGCAGGCAAGGGGATGCTCTCCCATTTCCGGCGAGTGGGACCCCGGCCTGTGGGGTATGGGGAAATCAGGGGGGCCACACGGCCAATTGCACATGGTCCCCCGGAGCTATTCGCTGGCACATAGGAATAGGCCGTAGTGCCACAGAGGAGAAACCACCCAGGGGGAAGAAGCAGATGGGCATATGCAAAGGACAATTTACGGGACTGATTACACTGCAACTCCCTGTTAGTAAGGTTATACACAGGCATCATGACATTTTCAAAAATAACACATGTAGCCGCTGCAGTAACTTTAGCAACACGAAAAGCATACATTTCTGCGGAGGGCCGTGTTAATATCTGACCCATACTATACAAATCAGTATAAACAGCAGTCTTATCAATAGTTGCCAGGAGCATGTGGTGCTGTAATGTGGAGGGTGTCGCACTGATGCCCAAAAAGCAGGTCTCCATAACGTCGCCAACCGCATAGGTATGGGGGAGGCAAAAGGCAGTAGAGTTCAGGGCACTCTGGGCCAAAGTTACCCACGTGTTCGCAACCGTGCTCCTGGCGACCGACAGGTAGCCCTGCAAGAACATCAGAGAGAGTGCTTGGTTAATCGGTGCCATGAGGCCATCTGGGGGCAGTCCTCCTGCTCTGGCAACACAACAGCCCAGCCCTCTCCGGTTGCGAGGATGGTCGCGGCCTTAGCTTCCTTCCCAGGGTAGTCCACCAAACACTGGCCAACAGGGTGCCCTCCGGGGTTGTTGC
Organism: Dermatemys mawii; assembly: GCA_007922305.1. Taxonomy (NCBI): domain Eukaryota; kingdom Metazoa; phylum Chordata; order Testudines; family Dermatemydidae; genus Dermatemys; species Dermatemys mawii. The sequence continues at coordinate 16,027,594 of ML677334.1, forward strand.
TGTTTTGCTTTGCACCTTAGTCAGCTCCCGGTAGTCCACAGTCATCCGCCACGAGCCATCCCGCTTCCGTACCGGCCAAATTGGGCTGTTGTAGGGGCTCAACGTTGGCTGGATGACCTGAGCCTGCAGAAGGGCCTGTACCGTTCGTGTGATCTCCTCCTCCCCTCCCGGCAAGCGATACTGCTTCTTATTCACAACCTTGCAGGGGAGCAGGACCCTGTTCGCTGCACCAAATGTTGCAGGATACCTGGCGTCCCATAGGAACGAAGCACAAACAGCTGTTAAATAAAAGTACTGAGTTTATTGAAGGCAAAGTGACATACCCGCAGCGAGGGCTCCGCTCGCTGCTGCCACTAAACGGGGACCCGACGCATCGGAGCAATGCCCGGGAAAGAAGCCCACTAAGCGTGAAAATACAGGCAAAGAAATAACTGAATCATTTACATTGCATACATACCTCATGAATAACTAATACCTTATTTTTGTCTTAATTGGGATTCATAATACAAGCAGGTGTCTTACTATCTTCTTATTAGTCTACACACTACAGATAGACACTGGGCACCAGTTCTATCCGGTCTGAAAACTATGCAAAAACAGAACAGGAACTGATAACACTAACCTTGAGTACCCCTTCCTTCCCAGGAGTGGGGGGGGCATGACCACCCTTTCCTTCCCTGGCGTCAAGGGGGAGCGCCTAGAACTCATCCGTGACAATGCCTTCCGCGCCCTTACACATGTGCTTAACTTTACTTCAGTGGGATAATTCACAGTATGTGAAATGTTAACCTTGTGAAGGATCTGGGCCTATATTTATGTGTTTCAGGCAAAAATCAATGTTAATTTACACTTGTCGTGTTCATTATTCCAATATAACTCCATGTCTCACACTGTGAATTGACTTTCCCATAAAGAGTTAAATTTTCTGGAACAATATATTGTGGCTTTGACTGACTGGACAGAACTTGAGTGAAAGACTACATTTTCTCACTAACTTTGAAAGTGCTTTTGCTCAGTTGGCAAATGCTACTGCTGTGACTGAAGGTGGGAGGGGGGAAAAGTGCTTTGAAGCTCCTCTTTATAAATGTAAGGAATTGTTACGTTGTAAAGTGTTCTTCATGTTGAAATGACAAAGAGTCCTGTGGCACCTAATAGACTAACAGACATATTTTTGAAGCATAAGCTTTCGTGGGTGAATACCCACTATGTCAGATGCACCTGATGAAGTGGGTATTCACCCAGGAAAGCTTATGCTCCAATATGTCTACTAGTCTATAAGGTGCCACAGGACTCTTTGTTGCTTTTGCAGATACCAGACTAACACGGTTACCCCTCTGATACTTGATTTCATGTTGAGGGATCCCAAAGCACTTCACAAACTTGTCAGACTGTTCAAATAGGGCTGGGTCATGAACCTTGCTGTCTTACACAGGAAAATTAACAGGCTCACCTATGTCATACTTACTGGTGTGGGTGCTAGAGAGCAGCTGCTACTGGCTTGCTTCTACTTCCCATGTGGGTTCGCATGCTGGAGGGGGAGTAACCTGCACCAGGAAAAGAGCTGCTACAAATTACTTCCTTTATGAAATATTCATCTCTTTGAGTCATAGTAATGGCCTTGGTCTTCTCCTGCAGCACCGTAACCACATGATGCCCCTTAATCAGAGCAATTCATAAAATTATAGTGTAACCAATTGGAATTGCTTCATGCATGACTGAAGTACATCCACATTTGAGATGGAATAGCACAGTTGTTTAACAGCTCATAGTAACAAACAGTTTTGGACGTGAAGTCATATTACATCCAACAGAAGTATTTTAAGTTTAGGTAAGCAGAATATAATTAACCAAGGCAGAGTTAAACCAGCATACAACAACTAATGCAAGCAAAAAGCTCACATAATTTGCTGTTAAGGCATATCTGGAACAAACTAGGTCTCTCTAAACATAGAATAGAGTTATGTAGTTTAAAATGTGCAGTGAACACCCTTATGAAGTTCATTCTTACTCTAGAGATATTAGTGGCTCTAGCAGTGTTTCCATATTTTAAGTATAGAGATTATACCTGGTATAGGTAATACCTGAAACTGGAATGAAGTTTTTAAGTACACCCACTGTAGAGGGAAATATGACCCAGCCTATGAAACGTTTAGGACATCCAACGCCATGGTGTGCTAGATAAACTACTTTTATTTTTAGAGAAAAGAGGAGGTTGTGGTTATAATGTGTTAAACATAGTTTCATAGTTAAGGTTGAGCTGAGTTTTAAGCTAAGCTACTTTGTTATATATGAAGAGTATCCCCTTCAAAATATTGCATTTTAAATTAGCTAATTTAAATCAAATGTGGTTGGACAGTGATCAGCAGCTGATGTGTGCTGGGACGATATTTAATAAGGACATCTAATAAGTCCCTATATCAGTTAGAGACTTTGTTTTTGTTTTTGAGCACCGTTTGCGATAAGAGGATAAACTCAATTGCAGACCAGTTTGTCTGGATTTTGGTTAGACTCCTTTATTTGGCTTGAAGCTCTATTTACATGGGACCTTATATGTAACATGAACATGATAATCTATTGATTTTGTTTTCTAATGAAGGCATTAATGTTTTGTGGGGGAAGGGAGACTCATCCAGGACTCATTGACGTCAATGGAGGGACTCTCATTAACTTTGACCATTTGTAGCCAAAGAGCTAGCAGTGTGTCACAGAAACATCGGAGACTGGAGATTTGGGGAGAGCACAGAGTGGAAACCTCACATGCTTCATAATTTTGCTTGCAAAGCACTGTTGTGTACTGAGTCATAGATTTTAAGGTCAGAAGGGACTCTTAAGGAAATGTAGTCTAACCACCTGCATAATACAGGTCAAAAATGTCACCCAGTGATTCCTGCATCAACTCCATACATTCAGGTTGAGCTAGAGCATATCTTTGAGAGAGACATCTAAATGTGATTTAAAGACTGTGATGAGGAATCCACTACATTCTTAGGTCAATTGTTCTATGCATTAAGTACTCTCTCTCTTGCCTCCTTACCACCCTGTTCCATCTGGTTTGGAGCATAAATGCATTAATTTTAAGAACATTTACTGGTAATAATCAGGATAATTTATATGTGCTACAAAAAATTAGTAGAGAATTGATTTTCAAAGTAATTTCCTACACTTGAATATTCTGATCCTTGATACAATCTCCTTGAGAAGCCAACCTTCTGGTTCCCTTCCCAAACATAATCCTATTTTATTCTTATTTGTATTGGTCTCATTCGCAGTTATATCTCTCTTCACAAATACTCAGCCTCTTAGCCTCCGGGGCAGGAGAGACTTATGTAGCTTCTCCATGCTTTAATAAAATCTGACTAATTCTGACATTTAAAACATTCCTGCTGTTTCTTTCCTCTCCCACGAGTTTCCCACCACTTCCATATGTTTAATTCACTAACTTATTGAAGTGGTTTGGGGGAAAAAAATCCTTACTTGTATTTTTTTTCATACGTAAAACCCATTTCTTGAATATCTGGAGCAGTGGTCTCCAATCTTTTAATGCTGAAGATCCCTTTTTGAATTTAAGGGCAACCCAGGATCTACCCGCCCTTCCACAAGCCCTGCCCCTTCCCAAAAGCCCCACCCCTCTCACTCCATCCCACATTCTCCCCGTCGTTTGCATTCCCCCATCCTCACTCCCTTTCACCGGGCTGGGGCAAGAGGCTGGGGTTTGGGAGGGGTTGCGGGATCTGGGCTGGGGCCAAGGGATTTGCAGTGTGGGAGAGGGCTCCAGGCTGAGCATGAGGCAGGGATTGAGGTACAGTATGGGGTAAGGTGTGCAAGCTCTGAGTGAGTTTGAGTGCAGGAGGGAGCTCTGGGTTGTGATGGAGTATTGTGGTGCAAAAGGGGATGTGGGAGAGAGTTCAGGGTGCAGGACGAGATATGAGGTGCTGGCTGTGGGAAGGGGAGACAGGCATTTGGCCACTTACAATGAAGTGGCAGTGTGCATGCCCAGAGGCATAAATGTAGACACCTATGGAATGTTTGCAGCAGAATGTAGTCTGAGTGATTTAGGTGCTAAGGTGTTAGGAAGCAGCTGGGCAGAAGTTTTTTGGATTACAGTGATGCTTAAAACTGGGATCTACTGTGCAAGTCCCTTTGTGCATCTGGCTCACACTCTTCAAAAAATCTAACCCCTTTGAGGTATCTCAACTGGAAACTCAAAATATGAGGCAATCAAAATCACTGTCATTTTAAAAAATGTGGGACATTTAAAAAATAAATTCTCCTATAAAAACATGGTTTTCTCTTTGTTTTCAAGTGTATACTAAAATGAGGGAAAGTATGAGGAATTGTGTGGACCTAAAAATCAATTATAATAACTCTGTTAAAGTGAGTAGGTGAATAGGTTTTTAAAGTTTCCATCCTATGATCATTCTACATGAAGTCATAGGAACCACCACCATACCATCATGCTGTGTACCTATTTTGTTCATGAATAGAAAACTTTGTTCTCCCATGCTGTCAAACTTGCATGTCTGATTAGCATTACCATTCATTTAACCTCTTGCTCTTGTATTCAACAGCAGTTTCTGTACTGCAATGACAATCAGCAGCATTCTTTGGAAATGTCAATAACTGGAATATCAGCACTTCAAATCTCTATACCTTATAAATAGAGACCACTTGACATTCATTCTGCACCATATACAAGGTATAGTTAGCAAGATTTAGGTAGTTATTCTGTAGAGAACAATTAAGCCGTTGAGAGCAGAAGTGTAATAGCTTTAAGAGGGAAAATAGCTAGGAACAAAGAAGGGGGAGAGTTCTGGCTGAAGGGTGCCTAAACTAAAGAGTCAAGGCAGTTGGTAAAATCCTGACCTCACTGAAATCCAAAGTAGTTTTGCCATTGACTTAAGAGGAGCCAAGATATTAGTTCTGGAATTTACATCTGAAATGTGCAGACATAGAGAACATACTGAAAGAATGTGTCATTTCCTGCAGGCACCACCTTTAAAATAGGGATAAGAGCATTTTAACTTATATTTGTTGGCCTCATCTGTTTAGATTGTAGTCAAACACATGTCAGGGATGGTCTACATAATTCTTAGTCCGGCCATGAATCAAGGGACTGGACTGGATGACCTCTTGAGGTCCCTTCCAGTCCTATGATTCTATGATTCTTTGGGTTAAGTACATTGTTTTTACTACATTGTACTGTGCCTAAGCCATTAGGGCTCCAGTCTTGGTTGGGGCCTTCAGGAGCTACTGTAACATAAATAATCATAAAGTAACAAATAATAATACATCCTAGGAAATACCAATTAATAGATTATCAGCATTGGTCAGAGGCAACATGCACCAAACTTAAGCAGTGACCTTGGGAATGAGGTCCTTTTTTCAAACTCAAATACATTTCTTGAAACAGCAGAGCCCATTTATCCAATATTTGTTAAAAGGAATGAATACGTTTTGTTCAAATAACACTCCCACGTCCATTTTAGAGCTTCCCACTTCACCAGATTAAACGAAGAGGTCATTTCATTAAGAGTGGCTGCTTTTAGGAATGTTCTATAACATAGGGGGAAAATTGAAAAAAACAAAAACAAAAAACAACCCCCCCTCCCCTGCTATTCTTATAATGAACTCCTCTTCCTTCATTGGGGGACCTATACTAAGAGTAGTGTCACTGTCTGCCACTATCGCTGTGAGAGGAAAAGAAATAACAGAGATATTACTTAGAGAAGTCCAGTGCATCCTGATTGGTACTCTAAGGATACATGTACCATTTGAGCTGGAGGTGCAAATTCCTGCTTGATGAGACATATTGTGCTAGCTTTCCTAGAACTAGAATGCTTGAAATAGGTCACCACAGTGGAGGGGAGGGGCTAATCATCCCCAAGTATGTACTGAGATGCCATGCATGAACTCGCGCAGTTAGCCCCTCACGTTGCTCACACTGTTATGGGTGCGCTCTATTTTTCGCACACTAGCATGATCACAGCTAGTGGATAATGTACTTAAAAACAAAACTGAAGGGTGGAGACATTAAATGCCACAGGAAGCTGCCAGTGGGGGCAGAGATGTGGAGAATCTGTGAAAAGGGGGAGAAAGTGTTATAAAGTGGGACCCAGTAGGTCATGAAAAAAGAACAAGATTAATTATGTATAAAATGTTGCATAGAGCACGTTGGGTTCTTGAGGCAGAGATTCATCTCAGAAAGATGGAATATGGAGGCTTAATTCCTGTTACTGGTAGTGAAGTTATGTGACAATTGTCTCAAAGCATGTACATGAATTATCACTAGTCATTTATATGAGTATAACAAGTTTATCTGAGCAGTGCTAGGACAGTGGGGAAGAAAGTGCTATCTCACCCACAATTAAATCGCATGGTGACCCAGAATGTTAAGAAATCAATTATCACTCCAATACAAAGTGCATATGATAATCAAATTCATTATGATTATACATTTTTAAATGTTAACTTTTGGAATGCTTCTTGGTTGATAAAAACATATATATTTATTTAAGTGATCCTAGCACCTCCCATTGACAGTAACTCAAAATATGATATGTAGATATTCTTTTTTTTTCTCTTCCTTTTAATGGTAACACAGTTGAATAATAGTGAACCATCTAGGAATCAGAGGGTTGATTGATTGTCCTGGGGTTTCTCCAGTACAAACTGACAGAACCCAGGTTGTAGGTTCTCAGAAGTATTACATCCACATCGAGTGATTGTGCAGTGGCATAAACCACCTGTAATCCCTGCCCAGAACTAGTCAGTACAATACCCTGAATAACCAGGGTATTGTTCATGCTGTTGTTCATGTTGTTCATGCACTGCTAGGACTCCTATGGTACCCTGTCTCTCTGTTACAGTTACTATCATCGTTAGCATGCTTGGGAAGGGTGATAATAACTTTCCCATTTGTTGAATTCCTCTCCAAAGCCGGAACAGAGACTTCCACAGATGCAGTCATTGGAAATTGCTCCCAGTACTCATGGGAATGGCTATGGCTCAGGTTCTTTAATGAATTTAACTAATGACCAATGAGAAATATTCACATCCAGTGTCTCACAATCAAATTGAAATGCAGAAGCTCAACTTTGCCTCTTACTTTATGTACAAACACTGTGCTACATTATAGGTTTTGACTTTCTATATCTTAGTGTAATTGCAGCTGGAGGGAAAGTTTTTCATTGGACAAGAACATTGTGGATGGTTCTATATTGGAAGTGAAAAGGTGTTTGTTGAGGACCTGCAACTCCTTTGAGTGCGTTTGTATATGATGATGTTTGGATGATATACAGAGATTCACTGAGGTTGATGTAGATTTGCTTGTAGGCTTAATTGGTGATCTTAATTTAATTGTGTATATTGGAAATGCTCTTGAGCAACCTTAACTGAAAGTCAACATGTTTGTGTGACATAGAAAAGGATTTGTAAATTCTTGTTACAAAGGAGGTGTTTTGTCTCTTGGCTTTTAAAATTAGCTAGATGCAGTTTTGTAACTTCTCGTTCAGATTTGTGCTAATCTTTTTCAATACATACCTCTGACATTTGCAAAATGTACTTTGCAGAACGAACTGTTCTAAAAGAGGAAAAAGACAGCAGAATCTCCTCCCAAAATAGTCTCCTACTACCATCCACTGCCTTCCAATGCACACACTAAAACATATCACTGACTAAATACTGAGAGTCAAATCCTCAACTGACATAAATTGGCATAGCAGCTTTGAATTCCCTTGTAGTACCACCTGGATGCATATTTTCAATATGGTATGTAAGAACTTGGGCATGCCATCCTGTTAGTAATGTTATTACACCAGACCTTGCTGCATAAAGTCAAGCAGAGGCTGAACAGTGAAGTTAAATTACCCATTTAATCATTATTTGTTTTATTTGTAAGCTAGATTAATTTACTACCACATCTTTCCGGGGCTAAAATCCAAAATAAAGTTCCTTTTTTGGCACTGTTTTTAAACACCGCATACTGGACATAACTAGAGGGTTCTGAATGTGTTCATTTGCTCTGTGATATTAAAGAAATCTCATAAAGTAAGGTGCAATTTCTTTGTGAAAAGGAAACAGCCATTCTAGTCAGGAACAGATCTGTTTCTATGCTGAATGATGTGTTGAGTCTGTGAGACGTGCTCTTTTTCGGCTAGAAATAAAGGGCTAAGTTCACAAAAGAACTCAGGTGCCTAACTGCCGCTTTAGGGGCCCACATTTCAAAATCAGTCCCCGCTGGAACTGACAAAAACTCCATTCAGCTGATGCTGAACCCTGTAAGTGCCTACACTTGTATGGTGCCCACATTTTTTGCAGTACAAATTTCCTAGGCTCCCATGTTTCTGCATGTGTACATATGCACAGCAACTCCACACCAGGTCTCTGGATGCCTATGCCTCAGATCAATTCACAAAAAGGCATAAGATAAGTGTTTCTAACTCACCTGTGGGGTCTGATCAAGTAAGTGGGGTCAGAGCTTGCCTACAAAGGAATTTACACAAAATGGCTTGAGAAGTGGTGGGGAGGAGGACCTCCATCGTAACTTTAAGCACAATGATTAAGGTACTTACCTGGGAGGCAGAGATGGCATAGGGGGAAATATAGGTGTTCTTCTGCCTATCTCACTTTCAGGGCCTCTATGGAAAGCATGTTCATAAGTTTATAAAGTCAGAAGGGACCATTATGATCAACTAATATGACCTTCTGTATAACATGTCAATAGAATTTCCTTAAAAATAATTCCTAGAATGTATGTTAGAAAAACATCCAGTCTTGATGTAAAATTGTCAGTGATGGTCAACAGTGTGTCCTTATCACCAAGAAGGCTAACGGCATTTTGGTTTGTATAAGTAGGGGCATTTCCACCAGATCAAGGGATGTGATCATTCCCCTCTATTCGAGATTGGTGAAGCCTCATGTGGAGTACTGTGTATAGTTTTGGGCTCCACACTACAAGAAGGATGTGGAAAAATTGGAAAGAGTCCAGCAGAGAGCAACAAAAAAAGATTAGGGGGCTGGACTTACGAGGAGAAGCTGAGGAACTGGGATTGTTTAGTCTGCAGAAGAGAAGAATGAAGGGGGAGATTTGATGGCTGCTTTCAACTACCTGAAAGGGGATTCAAAAAGGATGGATCTAGACTGTTTTCAGTGGTGCCAGATGACAGAACAAAGAGTAATGGTCTCAAGTTGCAGAGGGAGAGGTTTAGGTTGGATATTAGGAAAAAAAATTAATAGGAGGGTGGTAAAGCACTGGAATGGGTTACCTAGGGAGGTGATGGAATCTCCTTCCTTAGAGGTTTTTAAGATGGGGCTTGACAAAGCCCTGGCTGGGATGATTTAGTTGGGGATTGGTCCTGCTCTGAGCAGGGGGTTGGCATCGATGACTTCCTGAGGTCTCTTCCAACCCTTATATTCTATGATCCACTACAACCTTTGTTAAATTGCTCCAATGGTAAATTACTTTCACTGTTAAAAATGTACCCATTATTTCCAGTCCAAATTTGTATAGCTTCAGCTTCCAGCCATTGGATAGTATTATCCCTTTCTCTGCTAGAAAAAGAGCCTCTTGTTAAATATTTGTTCCTCGTGTAGGTACTTATGGACCGTAATCTATTAACTCGTTAACTTTCTATTTTTTTAAAGCCAAATAGATTGAGCTCCTTGAGTCCTTCACTATAAGGAATATTTTCTAATTCTTTCATCATTCACATTGCTCTTCTCTGTACCTGCTTCAATTTATCCTTCTTGAACTGGGGATACCACAACTGGATACAGTATTCCAGCAGCAATCACACGAGTGCAAAATATAAAAGTAAAATACACTGTAACCAGTCTACACCTACCTGGCATTCCCTGGTTTATGCATCCAAGGATCACATTAGCTTTTAAGGCTACAGTATCACAGTATCTTTTTCAGAGGCACTGCACTGTAGGGTAGAGTTCCCTATCCAGTAAATATGACCTGCATTCTTTGTTCCTAGATGTATATATGTACATTTAGCGATATTATATTGCATATTGTTTGCCTGTACTCAGGTAAAGAAGTGATCCACGGCTCTCTGAATCAGTGACCTGCCCTCTTCATTATTTATGAATTCTCCAATTTTTGTATTATCTGCAAATTTTATTAGTGATGATTTTATGTTTTCTTCCAGGTCACTGAAAAAATGTTAAATAGTATAGAGCCAAGAACTAATCCCTGCAGGACACCCCTGGAAATACATCCACTTGATGATTCCCCATCTACAATTACATTTTGAGACCTATCAGTTAACCAACTTTACTCCATTTAATATGTTCCATGTTCATTTTATATTCTAGTTTTTTAATTAAAATATTGCACGGTACCCAGTCAAATGCCTTACAGAATTCTAAGTATATTATGTCAACACTATTCCTTTATCAACCAAATTTATAATCTCATAAAAAGATATCACAGTAATGTTAAGATCTATTTTCTATAAAGCCATGTTGATTGATATTAATTATATTACCCTCTGTGAGGTCTTAGCCTTTTAGGGTGACCAGATGTCCCGATTTTATAGGGACAGTCCCGATTTTTGGGTCTTTTTCTTATATAGGTTCCTATTACCCCCAACTCCCGTCCTGATTTTTCACACTTGCTGTCTGGACACCCTATAACCTTTTCACTGCAGCAACTGGAAAACCCAGAGGTACAGCCTAGCATATGGTGATTAGTATGTAGTGTCACTTCGAGAAGTGGCAGTGAAGTTTCTAAATAACTTAATAGCACGTATCAGGCTCTGCAAACAAAGTCTGTTGTATTCATTACACTGAGAACAAACATAGCCTAAGACAGAACTGGGAGCATTAAAAAAAATGTTTTATACCCCATCTGTGTCAGTCAATCTTGAGCATCTTATTTATTTTAAAATATACAAACATATCATGATGTGACCTGTCTGTATCTTGTATCACTTCTCAGAAACAATCTTTGCTGATGGGTTACAGCAACACAGAGAAAGTAACAGGGTAACTTTCTCTGGAGACTCTCTCCCTTCCAAAATCCAACATGATCTAGCTATGTGAGGAGCTTCTTCAGCTCAGGACCCCAAGTTGACCTCTCTTTAGTTTCCATCCTCAGAGCTCTACTAACCTTCTTCAGTTAGCCCAGGTTCAACTCTAGCCAAACCTTAGACTATCCCCAACCCCTGACTCCCTGTTCCCTGTGGCTTCCTGCTACCATTCCCAAATTTCCCTCTCTTGGGCTCCACTCACTATCACCTTGACAAACTCCCCACAGGGGCTCTATCCCTTCTTATCATGTCTTTGTTTCTTCATACCCTCCTTTCATTTTTGATTAATCAAGTCCCATATCACCTACTCCATTATCTTGCCTGGGATTGATCCCATACTAACAGCCCTATAATTACCCAATTAATCGTTTACCCTTTTTAAATATTGGCACAACATTAGATTTCTTCTAGTCTCTGGAATTTCCCTAGTGTTTCAAAACTCATTCAAAATCAGCATTAACAGTCCAGTGAACTCCATAGCCGGTTCTTTAAAAACGCTTGAGTACAAGTTATCTAGACTTGCTGATTTTAAAATGTTGAACTTTAGTTGCTGTTGTTTAGTATCCTCCTTATATACTAGTGGAGAGGAAAGAGTGTTAGCATCAAATGATATGACTACATACTCTGCTCCCCCAATACAGAATAGAAATATTGATTGAAAACTCTGCCTTTTCTGCATTATTATTGATTCTACCATTTCCATATAGTAAAGGCCCAATGTCACTGTTAGGATGCTTTTTTGTTCCTAACACACTTTAAAACTTATTGTCCTTAACTCTGCTGGGCATAGAGTTCCCCTTGTCCCACTTTGCTTCCCTTATCAATTTTCTACAATTCTTAACTTCTGATTTATATTTATTACTATCAAATTCCCCTCTCTTCCATTATGTATATTTATTACTATTATTTATTTATTATGGATAGCTGCCTTCACTTCCCCCTAAACAAATTTGCTTTTTTAACCACTACATCCTTCCTCCTTGATTGTGGCACTATGGCTTTTTGGGCATAGGTAGGCCCAAAGCAGAGGTGGGCAAGCTATGTCCTGCAGGCCATAACTGGTCTGCGGGACCGTCCTGACCGGCTCTTGAGCTCCCAGTAGGGTGACCAGATAGCAAGTGTGAAAAATCGGGACTGGGGTGGAGGGGTGAGGGTGGGGAATAATATGAGCTTATATAAGAAAAAGACCCAAAAATCGGGACTGTCCCTATAAAATTGGGACATCTGGTCACCCTAGCTCCCAGCCGGTGAGGCTAGCCCCCAGCCTCTCCTCTGCTGTCTTCTCTTCCCTGTAACCTCAGCTCGCCATACCACCAGTGCTCTGGGTGGCAGGGATTTGAGCTACTGCCAGGCAACGGGGGGCATGGCTGGCTCTGGCCAGGCAGGGTGGCTGCCAGTCTTGGTGCTCTGAGCAGCACGGTAAGGGGGAAGGGAGTGCAGGGTTTGGATAAGGGGAGGGGGATGCTGGGAGGGAGTGGTCAGAGAGGGGCATTGGATGAGTCGGAGGTTCTGAGGAGGGCAGTCAGAGGGCGGGAAGTGGGAGGGGGAGATGGGGGCAGGGGCTAGGCTGTTTGGGGAGGCACTGCCCTCCACACAGTTTCGGAACCCCAATGTGGCCCTCAGGCCAAAGTGTTTTCCCACCCTTGTAATAAAATGTTCTTAAACAATTCCAAATTGTCATTTACATTTTTCTGTTACATTATTCCTCCCATTTTAAGGTTTGTGAAACTGGCCCTTTTAAAGTACCAAGTGTATGTATTACTGGTCTAGATATTATTTTATTTGCACATTAGAAATATGATCAAGACATGATCACATCTACTTAAGCGACCATTAATGTTTAGTTCTGTGATCAGTTTCTTTTATGTGCCTATATTCAGAAGTGGGAGGGGCTTAACAGACACCTCTTGGCTTGACATCTCCCATCATCTAACTTACGCAAGTGACTGCCTAGTGTGATGGTTTTTGTGAAGCCCATTTTGAAGCATGTGTCTCTCCCCATTCAATTTACAGGGATCTTAGGTGCCCAACTCTCATGCTTTGCACACCTAAAATTTAGGCATAGTTAAGCTCAGCCATCACCATGCTTAAACTCCTTTGTGAAACTAGCCCATGGTGTCTGGTACACTTATTGATCTTTTCATGTGAAGGCATATTCTTTGCTATATTCTTTTTGCTACTGAATAGCACATTTCAGTCTGACAGCAGTGAACAGTTGGGCTTACAATGCAAAACTCCATAAAGCAAATTCTGTGAATATATATATATATATATATATATATATATATATATATATATATATATATATATATATATTTTCTGTCGCATACATGTACCACACCAGGCTACCAAGCATTTCTTACACGGATATCTATGGAAACTAGACCCTGTGTTTCTGCAGATTATTATTGTCCTATCTGAACTAACAGAGGAACTCTATGTGCTTAAGCCAGGTAATGCCTGGCTTACACTTACTTTTCAGACTGCCTTTTTCTGAAAGACAGGTTGTTATCCGACATATATTATTAAGCTGTGAGGAACTTAATGTGTAGGGGCTATGAACTCCATAAGCATGTAGTAATAAACCATGCTGCTGGAATTAATTTAAAGGTGGGTATCTGGATATGCATGTGTATCTGCAGAGATTCTGATTTTATGAGTAGAGAATTACGCAGCTCATCTCAGAGCACAGTAACCATTTCCTTCTGAGTGGCGAATAAATATTCTATAAAATGACTAACGGTCTATTTAATTGTCCTATCTAAAAGAGCATGGATGTGACTAATGTGCAAAATTAAACCAACTTTGGAAACTGCACATAGTACTTACTATTCTTAAGGTAATGAAGCATGATGATGAGTGCTGTGCTTGATCCTAACTAATCTGTCACTCATGTCAACTTTCCCTCTTCAAGAAATGAAATGCTCTGTAAGAAGGTTCTGAACATGAATGAGCCTTGATTCTGTCAATGCAGATCACTGAACTCACCCTTAATCATTAAGTTATTTGTTCCACTCTTTACCATTACCACTTCCCTGTGTGTTAGCACTGAGGGAAATGTAGTTGTGGATGACACGTTTAATTCTAACACTAGAAAGTGTAAGATAAATAACAAGTCTTTGGTTTTTATTGTAATGGTACATAAAATTGCACAGTTGAAATGACTTGATTTCCATTTCTTGTGGGTATTCATTTGTTAAAGTTAGCCACCACTGATGGGAACTGGGCAGTTTAGTCTTGGATTCAAATCAAACCCATGGATTTCAATAGAGATCATTTAATATAAAATTATAAGCTTTATGCCAGTAGTAAATGTTTATAGAATCAATGAGGAGTCCGGCGGCATGTTAAAGACTAACAGATTTATTTGGGCATAAGCTTTTGCAAGGGAAAAAAAAAACAATACTTCTTCAGATGCATGGAGTGAAAAATACAGATACAAGCATAAATATACTAGCATGTGAAAAGAAGGGAGTTACCATATTAAGTAGAGAACCAGTTTTGACAAGACCAATTCAGTCAGGGTGTATGTGGTCCACTCCCAGTAATTGATGAGGAAGTTACAATACCAAGAGAGGGAAAATTGCTTTTGTAGTGAGTCAACCACTGCCAGTTCCTATTCAAGTCCAAATTAATGGTGTTAGGTTTGCAAATGAATTGTAGCTCTGCAGTTGCTCTTTGAAGTCTGTTTCTGATTTTTTTTTTATTGAAGGATGGCTACTTTTAAATCTGTTATTGAATGTCTTAGGAGATTGAAGTGTTCTTTGTATGTTACCATTCCTGATGTCTGATTTGTGTCCATTTATTCTTTAATGTAGAGACTGTCCAGTTTGGCCAATATACATGGCAGAGGGGCATTGCTGGCCAATGATGACATATAGCACAATAGTAGGTGTGCAGGTGAATGAGCCCCTGATGGTGTGGCTGATGTGGTTGGGTCCTATAATGGTGTCACTAGTGTGGATATGGAGACAGAGTCTATTTTGTGTAGATTTGTTCCTGTGCTATAGCATGGAGTTTCTTGAGCAGATGGTGTAGTTTCTTTTGATACTCCTCATTTGGATTGGAGGATAATGGCCTGTAGAATGTGGTGTTGGAGAGTTGCCTGACAGCCTCTTATTATTAATTCAACCTGTTCATGATGACTAAAGCACCGCCTTTGTCAGCCCTTTTGATTATAATGTTTTAGTTGTTTCTGAGGCTTTGGATGACATTGTGTTCTGTACCGTTGAGGTTATGGAGCAGGTGATGCTGTTTGTTAATAATTTCAGCCTGTGCACGTCTGTGGAAGCACTCCTAGTTTTTGTGGATACAGGCTAACATGGCTGCCTCTCTGATACTTGTTTATAGAATAGGCTACAAGTCAAGAGTGTTTGAAAATTATTGCAGCCTGATGGCTTTTGAGTGGCCTATTAGTATGTGATTTGAAATTGGTAGTCTTAGGGTATGTCTTC
The DNA here is from genome assembly GCA_007922305.1 of Dermatemys mawii. Lineage (NCBI taxonomy): Eukaryota > Metazoa > Chordata > Testudines > Dermatemydidae > Dermatemys > Dermatemys mawii. The sequence continues at coordinate 16,043,084 of ML677334.1, forward strand.
ACTACTAGCCGAATCGGGTAGTAAAGATCTTTTGGTGATTGATTTATCGTGTCTCATCAAGATGTGATAAATCGATTGCCAAAGGCACTCCTGTTGACTTTGGAACTCCAGCTTGCTGAGAGGTGCAAGGTGGAGTGAACGAGGGAGCCTACTGCTGACCGCTGCTGCTGTGAGGACAGCAGGTGAAGATGAGCTGACTTCAGCTAAGTTATTCACGTAGCTGAAATTGCATATCTTTGGTCGACCCCTCCCCCTACTGTAGCCCAGCCTTATGAGTAGTGTTCAGTGACCACATTAACATCATTAGTAGCTCAGCACTAACTGGCACCTTTGCTAGCAGTTATATGAAAGAGCCCGAGGACTGAGTAGACTGAGGCCCCAATTCAACCAAACATGTAAGAACATACTTAAGACCCATTAAAACCAATTTATATGTCAGTAGGCCTTAAGTGTCTACTTAAGTACTTTGCTGAACTGACATGTAATTCTCACACACCCTCCAAGTCAAACTTGAGGCACATTGGCAGGGTATCATGGGAATTATTTCAACCTTGTTGTTCATGTTGTTTCAGTTCTGTGGCCATCCTTTGGTTTTCAAGGCTTTACAGTTTCTATGAGGGCTAGAGTCACCTGAAAACTAAGAAACGATGAGTGTCCACTAATAAGTCTGGTGCTGGTCAAAAAACAGTAATTATTGATCACAAAATATGTTTGAAAAAAAAAATCTCAATTTTACATGGATTCCTCTTCCTCCCACCTCAGATTTTCCAAAAAAACAGAAACAAAAAACAAACAAAAAAACCTTGAAAATCCTAAAAAGTTTGGTTTTCAGGAAAATGTTTTTCAAAAATGTTGAAAACCCAGAAAAACTCAAACAAAATGATTTTTTCAATGAAAATTTGTTTTGAAAAATACATTTTTTTCCCTCTTCCATTTCCTTAATTACAAGTTTGTCAAAAATAAATGGACAGTGTCGATTGCACAAATAATACTTAAACTGGCACAGTTCTCTGTCTTCCTCATCAGTCAGTGGTATTTCTAATGCACCTCCCAGAGTGCTAGTTAAGCAGTAGAGAAAGATGACTGTTTTGCAGACTATACTGCCTTTTCACCTCTCTAGTAACTAGTATAAGTACATCACTAGGACAGTTTACATTATTACAGCTCATGTTGTACCTGCTGCGGGGAATAATAGGTTTAAATTACCAGGGTTGTCAATCTGTCAGTTTTCACAGGTACTAAGTTTACTAAAAATCATTTTTCAAAAGTTGCAAATAAAAGGTTTATTTTATACAAAATACTAAAATTTGCAGAATCTACTATAAGCACCAATCATCCTTCACACTAAGTACCATATGCGATGGTAGTTTTAGAATGTTTTGCTCAGGTTTTGCCATGTCTGTTTGTAGGAAAATTTGACTTACAGAAGAGAACGAACCATGTGTATTTCGTGGAAGGGCTTCAGTAATCAAATTCAATTTAGATAATGATATTATATCATTTCTTGTTTTCTATTTTGGATCCTGTTTGCTTACAACTTTTGCTACTGCTAGAGTAATTTGATTTCTTTTCCATTTCACTTTGCCTCTTCCTTGATATATGAAAAGCCCTCTTTTGAACAAATGGTGTATGTTCTCTCTCTCTCTCTCCTTAAATTTACAGTTTAACTCTTATGTAACATTTTTTCCAGTTCTGACAGCTCTGTGGAAATGCTTACAGAATATTAGTGACCAGCCATTGCAGTCAGAGATGAAATGCAATCACCACACTATAATTTGTTTTCTGACACAACTAGCAAAATATGTTGTTTAGCGTTGGAGATTTTAACTCTGATGTTACTAACAACATAACTGTAGATCTCTTCTCCTCAAGCCAGGCAAGGTGGTCACTCCTCAGAGATCTTATCACTCGCGGAGGGGGGGGAAACCAAACATACCAAACAACAAAGTGGGAGGTAGGGAGAGTTTAGAATGACTTTATTCCACTGAAATGAATTAATTTTCACAGTAAAGGCTTTGCTGTGGGGGTAGCTAATATCTATTCTATTTTCTTTTGCTAGGCATATTTCTTCCAGGCTTCCAATGCATTACTGTTACTCAGAAAGCTGGACGAACATATTCATCACCATTGCTCAAAGCTGACTTTGAGGGTGTCCTTCAGGTGCTTCAGACAGTGATTTGAAACAAGTGCCACTTCCTGGCTGTCTGATGTTTTTTTATGGCTGCTAGTGAACATCAATAATATGAATTCCATTTTAATTCTTCTGTAAGGGATCTTATTTATAGACCAATTTCCAGTGCAGTGTCTTGTCTCTATGAAATGATTGCCAACTCAGGTAGCCATTAAAGTTTACTGCTTAGGCCTTCCTTCAAGGTACAATATGGATATTACTTTCCAAAAGTAATTTAGAATACAGACTGTTAAGAATGTGTTAACTCCTTGCCAGCTATGTGTCCAAGACAAGAATGTAGCTTGGCCTTATGAACTGACCCACCTTTATTCAACAAACAGAAAGAGAAAGATGCTATTTGTTCTGAAACTCACTTCCATTATCTTCTTTAAAAATAAATAGTCAGCTGAGCATTAACACTATGATGACTAGAACCAATAAAAAATACTTTTGTGAATAAACACAAGCTTAGTGCACTATAATTCATAAGTACATAGTTGCTTGTTCTTCACAAGTATTCGGGTAATGGCTAGGTAATTACTACGTTGTTTGCAGATCCAGAAAAGATAGCATACAATTCATACTAGAATCTTCATGTTTAAAAACAAACATATTACCACAGACTGATTCAGCAGCAGTTCAACTAGTCCAGTATCCTGACTCTGGCAGTTGCCAGTTCCAGATACATCAAAAGAGGACGCAAGAAGCTACAAAGTTGAAAATTTTGGGATAATCTACCCATAGTCGAAGTGTCTTTCTAAATATCATCATTTACTTCTAGGCTTATGTGCAAAGGCGTTAGATTTATATACACTTAATATTCTAATTAATATAACTTTGGATATTATTGTCATCCATATATATGTATAATTCTTTCCTGAGTCTTGATCTCTGTCTCATGGCAATGAGTTCCACAGGGTAATTATGTTTTTATAAATTCTTCTCATTTAAGTGTTAAATCTTTTAATTTCATTGGCTTTTTCTTGTATTATGAAGAACTAGCAGAAGAACTGCTTAGCAAACCCTCTGTCACCCCAGCTACACTTAAGAAAGGTATATTGGAGCTGAGGAGGCCACCTGGCCCTGGTTGGCAAAGCAGGATCAGCTGCTGCCTTTTCAGGCTGGGGCTGAATAAAAGCCTCAGAGAGCTGGAGCTGGACAGGAAAGCACCTGGAAAGGAGGAGGCACTAGGAAGAAGGGAAGTGACTCCAAGGGAAAGTAGGGAGGGATAGCTTCCCCGTCTCTCCTGCTGGGAGACAAGCAGACAGAACTGTGTATATACTGTGCTGTAAAGGTGCTAGGAGCACCTCTTGTGAAATAAAGCACAGGTAAGCACTGTAAATAAGGACTCTGAGTGACTTTCTGGGACAAGTGGGGGCAGGAGCCTGGAGGGCCATGCAGGAGCCCTGTTACAACGAGACAGAGTAAATATATTTTCCTTTTACCTTAGTATACGTTTAGTATGTTGTATATCCCTATCAAGTCCACTCTTCTTCATCTCAGGTGAAATCCCGGCTCCATTGAAATCAATGAGAGTTTTGCCTCCACTCTCTAAACTAAAGAGTGCTGGGGATAGATTAACAAAGAAATTTAGGTGTGAAGTTGACCATTGCCTTTCTTAATTTTTAGGGTCCTAAACAATTACAGGGATTCCCAAAGCCAACACAATAGGCAGCTCCCCCACCTTAGCTACTCGATGAAAGATGCCAAGTGAGGGAGTGTGTCATAAGCCTGTTTGGAATTTAGCACCTAAATCCAGGCTACGTGGTTGCCTCTGCTGGGGATTTTCAGCTACAAAACCCTATCTTGGGGGTTAGTTTCTATTTTATTCATTTAAATTTAATATATGGGCTGAAGGAGTTAATATAACACAGTCGCTGTTCAACATAAAATGATAAACAAGGTTTGGAGTCACCAAGAGAGACTGAGGGACCCCTGTACCAGAATATTCTTAAGCCCAGGAGCTAGTGCTCCTGGAGACATGGCAGATCCTTGTTCAAATCCTTTTCTTTTCCTCTTCAGATGAAGGGAGGAGGGACTTGAAATGGGGGTTTCCAACATCAAGGTACATTCCCTAACCCCTGGGCTGAAAGTTATGAGGGAACTCTTCCCCCTCCTCACTGTTTTGTGTGTTTACTTATGGGAACTTGATCCAGTAGGTGAATTCTGGCTACACCTACAGGATTTGGACCTGGAGGTGAGTAGGCGGAGGAACACCTATTTTCTCTGGTTTGTGCATTACACTAGCCTAGAGTGGAGTGATAGTTTATTGCTAGGGAGAAACCTAGGTACCTGGGGTACTTTTTCTGCAAAAATGTAGGTACCAGGCTACTGTAGGTGCCTACAGTGGTTGGAGGCAGTAGATGGAAGCGGAGGGGAGAGGGTGTGTGAATCCCAATGGGTAGTGATTCTAAAATTTGGTGCCTAAAGTGGCAGGCACCTATGTTCCTTTATGAAACTTGCCTCTAATGTCCATTTTTTGTGTACCCACCTCAGGATATACTCTATTGCAAGTGAAACGGTACTATTGACTGTCATTATGATAATTTTGGTATTTTCCATCTCATTCTTTATACATATTAATATTTCATTTTTTTTTTACCCTTGCTATGTTTTGTGCACAGGTTTTTATTAATTTGTCCAGAAGGCTCACTAGGGCGATTATAGTTCATTTAGATCCCAACAATGTGTATGAGTTCAAATTATTCTTTCCATTGTACATTACTTGTCCATTTTTAAACTTCATGTTTCATAGCCTTTTCCTCCAGCATCCTCTGTGGTGAAGACTAATACTGTGAAGAAATCATTTAACTTTTGTAATATTTTTATCCTTGGTAATTACTCCATTTACCCCCTGCTTATCCATCATACTCATCAAATCTCTCACAGTCTTCCTGCTTCTCAGATACTTAAATCAAGGTTGGGTGTCTTTCTAAAATAGTTGCTACAGCTCAAAGTGAAGTTATGGGCTCAGTGCAGAAATTACAGTATTAAGTGAGGTTCCATAGTCTGTTTTATGCAGGAGGTCAGACTAATGGTCATAATGATAGCTTCCAGTCTTCAAATCAATGAGTCTCTCTTCATTATTCATTTTTTATGTCTTTGATTATTTGTCCTTCAAATCCCCTCATAACTTTACATCTATGTTACCTGCAGTAATGTATATTATTTTGTATTCAGTTGATTTAGATTCATTTGGCTTCAATTCGGCTGAATCCATTTTTGAAAGATATCTGTTTGAGTTGACTAACTTCTTGTACCTTCTCAATGATCAGTTTTTTGTTTGGTTGAGTATTTGTTGCCTTTCCACTTTTTGTGTTTTTGAATTTTGTTAAGGAGCTTGCATTACTTTCTGTGACTCTGTTATGTAGCATCCATAAGAATTTTAATTTTCTCTTTAAATTTCAGAATTATTTTTACTAACTTCCTCATGAAAAAAACTAAACAAACAAAACCACTTCTTCCTGAAGTTTAGGAAGGTGTTGAACTTAATTATAGTTTATATGTGGTTAGCTGAAGTCACCTATTCTTATTTTCACCTTTGAACTTCCTCAGTATAGTGGACTTGGTATAATATTCCTTGAAAATATGGAGGGAGGATGTTAATTTGGAATAAAACAAAAAAATTGTGTAAGATGATAAATTGTATGATAGGTGTACACAAATTGTTGCCACTTAAGTTTGTGATTAGACATGAATATTGGTTTACAGAAAATAAAAACAGCTGTTACCCAAGGGTTTCAGAACCCAAAGCATTAGTAACTTAACTGTTTTCCTCCAGGCAGCGTCAGGAATAAATCAATAGGACATCGCTACTCTATTTGTTAAATGATTGATACAAACCAGAGTGCTTTTACTTAAAACTCCTTTTTTTCTAATCAAACACACAAACATATATGTTTTTTATCAAGCACACAAATATGTGGGGTTTTTTAATCAAGTACACAAATATATGCTATAGCAATAGATTTGACGCATCCCAAGCATAGATACCCAAAGTCTGAGATGGTTTTGAGTGATCATCAGCTGGGCTTTCAGAGACCCTCCATTTATCCAGCTGATGGGGGAGTTTAGGTATCAGCTCCTTGCTTGAAGAAAAGCTCCATCAGACTGCTCCAAGATGTTTACTTTTACTTAATCTTTTATAACTAACTCTCACAAAACACATAACCCTTAATGGGTTACCAATTTGTCTAGCTTTAACAAATTACTCATTATCTCTTATCAACAAAACATTCCTAGCATTTCTAGCCATAATAAATGTATATGTCAGGAACACCCAAATCCAAGCTATTGACTTACTTTGTTCCATTCTCATGGTCTGTTAACTCTTTTCTCCTCTTCCTATTCTGATTAGCAAAGCTGCAACTGCAGCAATTTGGCCTTGCCTGTGAGAGCCCTGACAATTCTTCCTGGCTATATGGTGTTCTGCTTTTATTCATCGGTGGCTAAATACACCCAAAATGGCTGCAGTTTAGTTTGGTCAAATTCTGGGGTTACATGGCCACCCAACATTTTTTGTCCAGGGCAGTAAATGTAATACTGGAAGATAGGAACACATTCAAAGACATCACATCAGGGACAATCAGACTCCTGATCTCTCAGAGAGGGGCAATTGTATAAAATAATGTTGGATGCTAGTGAACAAAGCCCAAACTTAAATGGCAAGGTATCAAAGACTATAAGCATACCGACTTGAAGAGAGAGGTGGGTGGCTCCCAGTAAGATAAAATGATGGCTGACACAGTATGTTGCAACTCTAGCATGCTATCCTTCTATGTGGGAAGTGGGGGGCTGCCTAAACCGGTCTCCGGAGATTTAGTCTAGGGTATGTTTTTGTATACTTTTGTTTGTTTAATATTAATTTTCAATTTTTTTCCTTCAGTCATAGCTCGAGATGGCATTTTTAAAATGTCCGAATTTCTAGGGTATTTCAATATCTTGATTTTTAGTTCTCATCTCTAGTCATAATAAAATACTTCAATAAAGTAGAAAAGTCATATATTTTTTCAGTCTTTTGTTGAGGAAAGCTGATCACTCCCAGACATTTACATTTCCCATTCGGACTGTCACATTCCAGTTGCTTCAGGATGCAAATCCAGACCAGTGAGAGGTTGTCTCTCTGCCTGCCAGGTAACCTTGGGTGTCTCACAATACTTGGCTGTGGTAGCTCCCAACCTGGGCTGCTCCCAACCAGTGTACCAGCCTGCAGGTCACTCTGAGTTCTCTGTTCTAGACAGCCCTGATTCAGCAGCTCTGATTCCAGAAGCCGGGGTTCCAGTAACTGACTCCAGCGGTCCACTCTGGCTTCCACCAGCCTTGGTTACAACCAGCAGGGTAACTCCAACATACTCCCAATTCCACTTTTTTCCAAAACTGTGTGTTCTGCAACAGCCAGCCCCTCCTAGACAGTTCAGAGAAATAATATGGTTTGTTCCTTTAAAGATACAAAACCGCATCACAATTTATTAACTTAATAGGAGTAAATACACCCATCGGGCTGCCTGGAGTGGTTTATGAGTGACAATACCACCCTTGTAGCAGATTGTTAAGAAGCAGGGAACAAACTCCAGACCAGTTGTGAGTTCTATACTGAAATTTCATCAGGTTAAACTCCTTGGACACTATACAGTTTTAACACGTTTATGATAACACAGACATCTCCTTGCGCTTGCTGATCTATCTTGCCCCCCAGACAAGCTTGACTCTGTGATTGATGTCACTTAACACAAAAGAACACAATATCCAGGTCACTGGCATCCCAAAGTACTGGTTACTTACCACATATCTATTTGCACCCTTGATCTCACACCAAAGACATTTGTAGCCAATTCTATAGTAAAGTGAGTAAGCATGTATTAACTAGGAAAAAGAAATGAGTTATTTACAAGGTCAAAGCAAGTAAGCATACACACAGAAATGAGTTACAGACAGGTTTTGAAAGGTAATAGCAACTTCTAATAAGCAGACCATGTATATCCTTTAGGCCTAACCCAAGCTAAATAGTTAACTCCTTGCTTATGTTTACAGATCCTTGCCTCTCAGTGTTCAAGCAGCAGAGGAATAATATGTTCTCCTTAACAGGCATTTTTATTCTTTTTCCTTAGCATTCAAGATGTGATGAGAGGAGGGTTGGAACATGCCTTCTTCCGGGTTGTGGTGGAAATAGTCAACAAAGTATTTGGTCTACAATGGCCTGTTGGAATTCAATAGTCCTTGCCTCCATCCTTTGGTAGTGTGATGGGTCTGTTTATGGCTTATAGCTAAACTGAGGTGTAAACACATTCCTTTGTTTAGGATAGTGCTGTTTGGCAACTCCCCCTGACATAACTAATATTTTAGTTATCATTCCAGTGTACATCCATAACTTTTAGTACCCACCATGAACATACATCACACAAGAATACTAATATTAGTTTCAAATGATACCTCACAAGACATATTTTGTACAAAGATTATTACAATAGTGTGTCGAGTGTTAGTACAGGGTGCTTAGTGTCTGTGATGCTGTAGGATTGAAATGTGACCATGTATGTTATTGTTTCTATCACTGTTATACAATTGCAACAAATCTTTTACAAATTAGGTCACGTCAAGTATCAATGAAAAAGTTACAATCTAGCAAATATGATTATCCTGTTTCTATGCATGCATATCTCTGAGTCTACATCTACAGATATGACTGTTGGTTACGTATTGGTATCTAAAATGTGTTTGTTCCTGGGTGACACCCACCAGATAAGATTTACATTAGAGCTAGACAGCTATGCACTGATGACCCATTAAAAAACTATGAGCTCTAACATTTGGCCATAGAAGACACTTGTCCTGCCTGGTGAGCCTTCCTGTGGATGTCCCAGCCACAATATGGACAATGGCTGCCCTTGTGAGTCAGCAGGACTGTAAGGGCAAGTTACACGCTCAGATGACCCTGGATTCCATATAGTGCCTGTAAATTTGCACAAACTGAGGATGTGAGCTGTGCTTGAAACAGAAAATTCCCAGGCATACGGCAAAGGGTATAAAAGACACTGGAAACAGCTCCATTTTGCCTCTCTCATTCTATGGACTGGGGTGAGCAAACTTTTTTGCTCGAAGACCACATTGGGGTTCAAAATTGTGCAGAGGGCCAGGTAGGGAAGGCTGTGCCTCCCCGAACAGCCTGGCCCTGCCCCCTATCCAACTCCCACTGCCTGTGTCAGAGCCCCCGACCCATCCAACCCCTGTCCCCTTGTCCCCTGATCGCCCCCTCTGGAAACCCCTCACTCTAAATGCCTCCCCCAAGACCCCACCCCCATCTAAGTCCCCCTACTCTTTGTTCCCTGACTTCCCCCTCCTGAGACCCCTCACTCTAATCATCCCCACCAAGGACCCCACCACCTAAGCCCCCCGCAAGCCCTCCCCTTGCTTACCGTACTCATCTGGGCGCTCCAGACTGATGGCTGGGCCCTGTGGTTTGGCCCAGGCGGTGCCCAGGACCGGGAGCGCAGGGCTGCATGGCTCACCCTGGCCTGGGAGCGTGGGGCCCGTGGCATGAAAAGCTCCACCTGTCCCCAGCCCCTAGGCTTTCCGTGCTAGGCCCAGCCCCCGTGCCGGAAGCCGTGCTTGGCCATTCCCTCCGGCCCGGGAACCCTGCGGCATGCTTCACGCGGCCCAGACCCCCGGCCCTGGAAGTGCGGGGACCCATGGCGTGCCGCAATCAGCCTGCTCCCAGCTGGGAAGCATGGGGCCCTGCAGCGTGCTGTGATCGGCCTGGTCCCCAGACCGGGGAGTGTGGGGCCTGCCGCATGCTATAATAGGCCCACACCCTGGCCAGGGAGCATGGGGCCCTGCGGCGTGCCACGATCAGACAGTCCCTCAGCCCTGGAGCCCCGCGGTGTGCCATGCTAGGCTCATTCCTGCCTGGGAATGCGGGGCCCCATGACTCCCGGCCCAAGCTCAGCGGGCTGGATAAAAATGGCCAGAGGGCTACCTGTGGCCCACGGGCCATAGTTTGCCCACCCCTGCTCTAGACTATGGATTTACATCTGAAAGGAACATTCTAATTTATGGACAGAGAACTTCCCAATATTTTGGAAGTTAATAGAGACTTTACAAGTCATCAGTTTATTCCATTACTGCTACAAACCTGATATAAGAACTTTGCAATGATTGTATTTATATGTTTTAACTCTTTGTCTTTTCTTTATAAATAAATCTTTAGATTTGGGTTACTAAAGGATGTGCAGCAGTGTGATTATTGGATAAGATTTGAGTTATAGATTTACCTGGTTATGTGACTGATCTCTTGAGATCAGAAGAACCCTTTGATGAAACTGGTTTTCAATAATCACTTATCATAAAGTCCGGTATCTGCACGATGAAGTGAGGTCTGGAATTCCTGAAGAGACTGCATTTTTGCCTTCTTGTTAACCGGTGTGGTGAGACAGAAGTTTACTTTGTTACTGGCTTGGTATATCTAATGGTAGAATAACCACCAGTTTGGGGTAAGTCTTCCCTATTTCTCAGCAATTTGTCCTGAATCTGGTATTTTCAGCTATGACCCACAGAGGCACAGTGAGAGTATCACACAGACATTTTTTAAAAAAGACATAAGGTCTTAATCCCATGTACATGAGGGCTTCTTGGCACTGCTCTTGAAGTGTAATAGGTCTTTAAAGTGAACATCAATGTACCATATACACTCATTCATTAGCCTGTTTGTTTATAAGCCCATATGCCACAATGGATAGATAACAATAGCAAAAAATGTATGATCCTTTCATTAGCCGATACTATATTTCAGGGTTTAGCAAACTTTGGCTCCCATTGGTGGGTCGGGACATTTTGTTAACCTCAAGTGTCTGCAGGCATAGAACCCCTCAACTCCCAGTGGTCACAGTTTGCCGTTCCCAGGGAATGGGAGCTGTGGGAAGTGGTGACTACTTCCCACAGCTCCTTTTGGCTGGGAATGGTGAACCACAGCCACAAAGAGCTGAGGGACTCCATGCCTGCAGGAGGTCCAGGTAAACAAAACAACAGTGTATTAGATATTCAATTCAATAATTCCATGGAGTTTAAAATCATCAGATTTGGGTGTAGACTCATTTATATGCCAACCCCTGCTCTTTGATGCTTCATTTTTTTACTGAAAATATTCAACTTACGGAAGAGTATATACAATATGTTAAACATATTTTATGGCTCTTTTACTTTGCTGGAGCAGTATAAAGGGCTCTTAGTGTATAGGACATCCAGTCCATAATTAGAGCTGATCAAAAATTGTGACATTTTGGGAGAAAGAAATTCAATTTTTTGACCAATTGTCAACAAAACCAAACAGAAAAAAAAGCCCTTTGCAATTAAAATAAATCCAGAAAAAAATATTGGAAATCTGTTTGTTTTTATAAATGCTAGCCATGATAGATGTTAACAGCACATATGATGCAAAATTCAGTTCTCAGTGAAACCCAACATATCCATCTCTTTATCCCACTTTTACTCCCTCCCAACACAATAGCACAGTTAGTTCTGTTCCAAATCATTTGTTTTTAAAAAGGAGCAAAATAGTTTAGACATATTACATTGAACAACTAATATCAACAAGATGAGGTTAGGAAATAACTACATAGCTCACATTGAGATTGTTAACCATTGTGTATTTAGCAGGCTAATTTTATTTTTATTACTGTTTTTCTGGCTAAGGCCATGGTATAATTTTTCAGTTTAGATTTTCCCCTCCCCCATTTCCTGGCACACTTCCTAGTTCTCCAAAGGTGGGCTTAGTCGTATTCCTTCACTTTATGTCTTCCTTCCCTCCTCACTGCTTGAAAAATGAGGTTTACGTAGTTTCCACTGTGCATATAAACAGGTGATTTACATTAATTTACATGTGATTTATTTTTTAAACCAAGCTTTCAAAATGACTTTACATCATTTACAATGAGAGCAAGTTAAAAGGGGCACCAATTACTGCAAGTACTGAAGGTTACTCAGGGCAGTGCTCATCCATTATAACAGAGATCTCTGCAGGACCTGCAAGGGTTATTGCAGTTCAGTCTTACAGTTTGTTTGGTGGTAATAGTATGTGTGTCAATCTAATATTAACTCTAGTTTACACATCTTCACTTGCTAAAGGCCATATTTTTCAACCCTTAGATTTTGTATCAATGGGGTCACTTATGGAGCAAGGACTATTCAACGTGCTTCGTGAGTAAGAATAGCAGAACTTGAAGGAATAGTAATTCATGTTCTTGTATAGATCTTTAAAGTGTTATTGGCAAGATATTAAGCAAACAAGTTGTATTTAGATAATTGCACCATCTTACTATTAGTTTAAACACTTAGGTTGGTATAAATTGACATAATTGATTGAAGTCAGCTGATGCACATCCATTGAACACATATCCCTGAAAGCCATGTCCTTCAGAGAGTTTATCCCAAGGAAGTCAATAGGTTTATAGCAGGAACAAATCTAGCCCCTTCATATACAAAACTAATTTCCTATGTAATGTTCTTCTCTTTCAGAAAGATGGAATGCAGTTCATGACCTGGACAGACCACTTTCAGTGTTATTCTCCACACCAACCACAAAAAAAGTTTATCTAAATGCAGCCTGGCTTGTACACTCCTCTTCTGTAGTGTCAATTACATGTCAGGGTCGAAATGCTGCTCTATTGAAATGAATGGGAGTTATGCCATTGATTTCACTGGGGCCAGGATTTCACCCCAATTTCCTATTCTGAGTTCCATGGTCTCTCTGGAACCTCTCTCTCCAATATATCATTGTTCTGGATTGTGAGACCATTTTAAGATATGTGCATACCTCAAAATTCCTTCGGATTCCTTTTCTTGAAAGGAAAATTGTAGAACAATTGAATAGAACAATAACATTTATATGAAAGACCTCTACAATAGAACGGGGAAAACTATCAGAAATAGATAAATTACCTGATTAGATAAAGAACTACTTAAGCATAGCAAAGTAGACACTGCTGAACAGGGAGGAAAGCCTGGAAAATGGAAGAAAAAGAGAAGAGATGGAAAAATGAGTCCACGATATCATAGACACTCTAGGCTGGCTGTGAGTTTCTCATATCTTTTTAGGCTGCTGTCACAGATCAATAAACATAGACAGCATATCTCTATAAAACCTCCTGTTTTGTTATTATTTAGGTTTCAGGAGTTAATAATACATTGTTGGGCTAAATCTAGGAAGCAAGGAGAAAATATAAGCTAATAAACCACAGTATCTGTAGGCATTGTAATATGTCTGGATACAATTTTGGGGATGCTACTCCCAAATATATAGGAAACACTATTTTTATTTCCAAAGAAGATGAGCTATCTCAGGTCTATCATCTTGTGTCCATGTTTGAACTTTGTGGACTCTTTGAAATATTCTTGGTGAAAAGTGGCATAGAAGGAAAGAAAATTGTAAGAAAACTTGAACTTCTGTCTGACAGAAAGCATTGTTGATCCCAGGAAATAGATGTGATTCATTATTAATTTATTATAGTTAAACATCTTCTTTTGATCTATATTTAATTTCGAGTGAAGTGGCTCATGAACAAAGATAATGGCGCACAGGGAGGTGACTTTGCATATACCACAGAATCAGCAACTGAGAATGATTCACACGAGAGGAACTGAAAATTATTGCATTTGGGTGTTTGGTTCATACATTCTTTTCTGACAACTGAAAACAAAAGTAAAAAACTGATTAAATGCTAAACATTGTTCCCCAAATATTGGGGTTTTTTTTTTCAAATCAAATATGTGTTCAGGTTTTATTGTAAAAACAATGAGCAAATGTTGTTCTGTCTCTGACCAAGATTGCAGTTCTATTTCACAGACAGAAACAATACAGTAAAATGCATGTGTTACAGGACATCACCTATCCTTTTTTTAAAAAAAAAAACATAATTCATGCATAGTGTGGCCTGTCTATATTTTAACTGATGAGAACAAAAGTAATTGTGCATTATTTTAACAAGTTTATCTTGTATCATATGTTTCTTTCAAAGGGCTCGATTTATCAATGAAACGTCTTGGTTTAGTGAACAATTTAAGTAGATAAACTCCATTTTTTCACCAGGTAAGTTTATTTTATTTTATCTTAGCTTTTGTAAAGATTATTCTTTAACAGTCAGTGTAGGTATTCTGAACTTCATTTGAGTTAGGTAAATAGAGGCAACAATGCTGAGTTGTTTTAACGTATGTCAACAGTCACAGAGAACAGGTGAATTTAAGATTATATCAGATGTGTAGCTGGTCCATCTTGACGCTACCTAGAAAACTAACGTAACAGGAATGGTTGATTGTATTTCTGTTTAGTACATGCTTAGTTTTGAGACTGAAAATAATATTTATTTATGTATACATATATGTACCAATATACCGAGTGCAACAATTAGAAGCCCAGCACCAAGTACCACATTTAAATGTTTTCAGTTACAATAACTTAGTATTGAGCTACCTATTTGACATCTAATGTTAACAATTTGTTTTAATAATTCCAATGCTTTAACTTTTCGATTCTCAGCAATATTTATAGTTTGACCCTCCCATAATTTCCCACAACTGTAAAAGTTTAAACAATTAAAAATCTTTAAAAATGAACATTGCTACTATCTGTCAAAATCGTGTTTTAAAAATTAAATTCTGCCAGCTTAAAAATAAATAGATATTCTTTTGTTAAGATAAAAATAATGGTCAGGACATTTTGTTCTTTAAACACAACTGGGTAATGTCTACTGGGGCAGTTTTGATTAATTGATATTTTCCAACCAGGTGTATGGGTGACCTTATAAAAACCTCGAGAGACAAAGAGAAAGAGGAATATGTCCTCTATTTACAAAGGAAAGGAGCCAAGTGACATATACTAAGTCATTTTTCTTAGTATTAGCCTATGCGCAATGTGCCTCAGTTGGCACATGACCAGGATTCATCACCGAATTTGGTCAGCTGGTTGGATCATTAGCTTCTCTAGCTTGGTCAGGGTACTGAGAGGGAGTATGAATGCTGATCCATGCCCCCCACTAAGTGACAGACAGGTTAGAAAAAGATATCTCAACAATTTCACTGACTTGTTTTGGAGATATACAACTTGCAAGTTGCTCATCTTTTAAATTATGTGCAAACATTAATCTCTGGACACCTTTTCTTAAAGGTTTCTGTATCATCTTAGTATTTATTATCTGGAACAGAGTAATAACTACCAAAGTTAAACTATAACAAGACACAACTTCATAAAGAGGTAACTTAACAAATCTGTTACATTCATTTAATAATTTTAACTATTTTTAGACTGTAAGCCTTTTGAGATGGCAGTTGTCTTTATTGTGTGTTTTGTACAGGCATATTGTCAGCACTAAATTAGTTGTTCTTTAAGTGGATAACCACATGAAAACAAATAAGAATTACCATGAATAGTTAGGATATGTCCACACGATGAGGACTAAACTGGTGTAGGTATGTGGCTATAGCCCCATAGTATAGACTTAGCTTACGCTAACAAAAGGGTGGTGCTTTTTTCTATCAGTGTAGGAATAAAGAACGAGCAAGGTGCCGTCTTGCTGCCAACCTGGGAGGTGAACTCATGTGAAAGCACTTCTGAAATCTGAGTCTCCACTGACCATGTGATTGAACTAATGTGATTGAACTAATGAGCATATCAATTGAAGGAATGGAAGTACCGAACACAAGAAAAGCCATCAAAGATGAACACATTGCATTCAAGAAGTTCATTAACAGAGTTTTTGCAAAATTATAACAAGAAACCAAGAATGCTGTGGATATAGTGCTTCATAGAAGGTTTGAGTAGCCAACTTTAATTTGTGTGATGATTTTAAAACATGAGTTAAATCTCATAGAATGGTCATGAAATATTTTTAATTAATACAGCCCACCTTCACCCTTACAGACTCAGCCCTCATTGGCCCTGACATCCCCACCCCCAGATAAATTCAAACACCACTCCAATTTCAATTCCTGGGGAAAACACTGCATGAGACTCATGATAAAATTAGTGAGACATGGCATCATTGACTAGGAAGAATCATAGGGAAAGAGTCCTATGCTGCCGGGGTAAGAAGAGGAGGCAATGAGGCTGACTAAACTCAGTTTTCTATTGGCCAAATTCTTCCATGACTTATAGCCCTTGAAGCCTTAGTGACTATAAATTGGTTCTGCAGAGTGGAAATCAGGACAGCATTTAGTCCAGTGCAGCTGGTCTAGCTAAAGTTCATCAAGCAAGAGAAAATTGCAGGAGGCAGCAAAGTCTCTAGGGGCATGGAAAAAAACAGGCCTGTCTACTGGAATCTTAGCTGGAATTTAGAAGAGTTTTAAAAGCCTGACTTCTAAAGTGCTTTTGAAACCAAAATAGAAACAAAAATGGGGAGAGAGAGTGAGAAAGTAAATGACCTCAGGTTAAATAAAGTTCTGGAATAATTTGAAGAGTCCATACTATATGTTCAGCAAGTATAGTGCAACAAGTAATGACAATAACAAACATGATTATACCTACATACTTTGGAAAGCTAGGAGAGGGGGTTTGAAATGGCTGCAGTATAGCAATGTTCTTTCTAATTCCTCTTTACAAATTGAAATGGCATAAAAAAAGGAATACTGCATTCAGAAAACACTTGACTCTTTGGGAAATCTTGTATTCAGATTACCTACTGCATCACTTTTAGCTTGAGGTTTTTCCTCTTGGTGTATTTGTATTACAGATTTGGGTCATTTCATCTGAGAATTCTGGCAATTTTCTTGGAAGAGGCATAGATGTGTGGGTAATAGAATGAAACATAAAAGTCATATTGCAAAGGACGTGCAGCCTAGTACAGTGGAGACATTTATATTAGAGTTCATTTCAAGGAACAGAGCCATAAATGCCTGAGATTCACAAGTTGTCAAACATATTACTAACAAAAACAAGCAAACAGCCAACCAGATAAAATAATCCACA
The DNA here is from genome assembly GCA_007922305.1 of Dermatemys mawii. NCBI lineage: Eukaryota > Metazoa > Chordata > Testudines > Dermatemydidae > Dermatemys > Dermatemys mawii. Next base: position 16,060,201 of record ML677334.1, read on the forward strand.
AAGAAGAAAGAACAATCCTAGTGAAAAATTTAGGCTGAAAGTTATATGCAGTAGAACTGAGAATACGTTAAATGTTGAAGGTCAGAATATCTCTCTGTCACAATTATGGTGTTCAACTAATCCCTTATTAGTTCATTTTAATTAGTCATGCTATGAATGTTCTATCTTCTAATATATTCTCTTCTTTTCTGGAAGTATGGTAAGTACAGAGAATAAGAAATAGCTATAGGTCAGACATTTAGAACATGAAAAAATTAGAAAACATTATGTAATCAAAAATAAAACTTCACGAAGAATGCAAGTGGATAGTAATCTTTTTGTATAATGTCAACAGCTCACTGGGAACATAAAGAGGTTGTTCTATCACAACCCCATTTCTTCTAAACCAATGCAATGAACATTTCTCTATTCACTTTGATTGTGTTCAGGATTCGTTAAAAATGTTTTCCATGCATTCTCTCAGTAGTGACTTAGAAAATTGGACAGTTGTGGCTGATTGTGAGTAATGTTTTGGGGACCATCAAGGTGACACAAAAGCATTTCAAATACACATCATCATAATTAAATATATTAACATGCAGACCTACTGAATTTGCACTGACACATCTGAAACTCAAATCAGGAAGGCTTGACTTGAAGATACATTGGTGACATGCTCAAATTCAACTCTCCTGTCTTGTTATGTGGAACTTGGCCTTACAATAAGTGAACAATCAAAGCTCACATGAGTTTTAATTACATATTAAGCTCATTGTTTACGTATAGACAAAAAATCACACCCTTACAAAGAATAGCACTGTGACAGAATGCTGGTTACCAGTTAGGCCCTGGAGAATGCATAGTTAAGTAGAGGAGTTCCTGAATACCAGATCAGACTGGGGATGGTTAGCTAATTAGCCCATTGATAAGGAGCCTGGATAGAAGTACAAGGAGAGAAGCAGGAGAGAGAGAGAGAGAGAAAGGATAGTAAGAACTGACAGAATGGAGTTCTGTGGGATGAGATACCTTTTCTCCCCTCACCTTTGGAGAAGGAGTACTAAAATTGCAGGGCATTGCAAATAGTGTGACTGCACTAGTATGTAAAAGGTGGTGGAGTGAAATACTGCCAATAAACTGCTTGGTGGTATCTACAAGAGATAAGGTCTGTGAGCAGTCTGTGAGAAACAAAGAAGATAGGAGCTGATGGTACCCCATCACAAGCATTTCCCCCTCAGTGTAGTGCCAGTGGTTCCAATGGGATTATGTGTGCAGCAAGGTATTTCTCAGCATGAGTAAGGTTTACAGAATATGCATTATTGAATCATCATAGGGACTTTGAAACCAACCCTCACACTGTTGCTATTCTGCCTCACAGGGGCTTCCTCATCATTAAGCAGGATGCTTTCAGTAAAAAGGAGAGACAAAAACAGGTGAATGATCCAAAATATCCACTGCATGGACACATTTCATCATCTGGGAAGCTGAAGTCTGCAAAGAACGTTGTCTCTGAAAATCTCTTACCCCAAAATACCACTATAGAAGGCTGAAGACTAAGAAAATTGTGTGAAATCCCAGTGATCTTGGAGAATCTATTAACTTCAGAACTTGTTTCTTCAGGTACTGACCTCAAATGAAAAGACGGGTGTACTCTAAATTGAGCAAGAATTGGGTTAGCAAAAGTTGCTAACAATATGACCAAGTGGAAGTTGGGAAATGACCCCATATGTGAATCCGGAGAGCCTAGGCAAACAACTGAATGCTGCTTGATGCAGTGCCCCCTGTTAATATCCTGTACTCCTGAGGAGCTATTTGACAACATCAGTTCTAGTCTGTAGTTTTAGCACAATAATCTATGATGATGAGAACATTAGGAGATAATTTTGCTTCCTGTAGCACAAGCATACCATGCTCCAAACTCAGAAGAACCACTTTGGTTCCTCTCCAGACAGTGTGGCCAAGAAGACTGCAGAGAGGTCATGAGGGGTGATTTTGTTCCTTCTGCCTAGTGCATAAAGGTACTTATTCTGTCTCTCTCTCTCTCTCTCTCTCTCTTTCTCTGTCAAGGTTAATAAAATCTGATTCTTCTTCAAGTGCTTGCTCATACTGATTCCAGTTACATGTGTATGCACTGTGTGCACAGTCATTGGAAAATTTTCCCCTAGCCGCATCTGTTGGGTCAGCTGTGGAGCCCCCTGGATTGGCACCTGTATGGCACTTGATATATGACCCTGCTGACCCAGGGCCTACTCATTTTCTTCTTACTGCCAGTGTTGAAACTGTGGTGACTTACTTAGCAAGTTCTCTCTTTCTCCTAGCTTTCAGTTCACTCTGGATCCCGGCACCAACCCCCATCTTCATGGCACTGCTGACCAGCCCAGCTTTGTTTGGCATCACCATTGACACCGAGATCCTGCTCCTCATCTTCAGATTCAGAGGTGGGATCCAGATACTTGTGCCAGAGGTGGCAACAGTCTTCACAAAATGTCCTGATGTGGGCACAATGCCATGGCTGGCACAATGGCAGGGGCTGGCACAGTGGCCCTTTTGGACCCCCTGAGCATATTGCCAGGCCCAGAGTACCTTGTCCAAGGGCTCCCCATTGGTGGCATCCAAATTCAGGGTGCCAGCGGCTTTGGTCAGTCGTCCTGCCCCCACCTGTGCTGAAGGGAGTCTGACTTCAGTGTCTCCCCGCAGAGCTGACCCCTGCTCCCTCAGCATATCCAAGGATAATCAGTCAAGAACAAAAGGCTGGGCAGGAGGTCCAAGATGATCCTGTTCCCCCACTTGTGTTTTCATCATCCTCTCCAGACAAGGAGGTGGCAGGGACTTCTACTTCAGGGCTGCTGCCCATAGATAGCTGTGCCCACAGGAAGTGCTGCGCAGGGTGGTGCATAATATGGGCCTACAGGCTAAGGAGGTGCTGGAACAAGAGGATTTGATAGTGGACATATTGGCCTCAGAAGGTCCATCCAGAGTGGTCTTGCCACTTATCAAGACCTTCTAGGTCAACTCGAAGGCCTTGTGTCAGACCCCAGTGAAGGGTATAGAAAGGAGTTATTTCATGTCTTCTAAGGGGTATGAGTATTTGTACACCCACCCACAGCCTGATCCTTGGTAATGTTGGTGGTGAATGGACATGAGACGCAGGGCAACAAGGACCCACTCCAAAGACCATGGACTCTAAAAAAACCTCAACCTTTTTGGCAAGAATCCCCATCTTCCACAGGTCTATTCCACAGAGTTTACAGCTCAGGATTGCTAATCACCGATCTCAGCACCCTTCCCTGTCCCACTTCAGGGAATCTTCTCACAAGAAACTCCTTATCTATGAGGTGCAAATGCTTCTTGCCACAAAAGAAATGGAGGAGGTTCCTCAGGGAGCAAGGGATTCTACTCCCATTATTTCCTAATCTCCAAAGCCAAACAGGGTCTCAGACCCATTCTAGACCTGTGGGGCCTCAACAGAATCATGGTGAAGCTGAAGATCTGCATGGTCTCCCTGAACCTCTCTGGATCCAGGAGACTGGTATGCTGCCCTCGATGGCAAGGATACATACTTTCATATATCCATACGTCCTGCTCACAGATGATACCTCATGTTTGTGATCCAGTTTACAGTTCTCTCCTTTGACCTGTCCACAGTCCCTCAGGTGTTCTCCAAGTGCATGTCAGTCATTGCCGCCTTCTTTCACCATAAGCAGGTGCAGGTACCACAATGACTGGCTGCTCTGAGGGAGCATCAGGAGCCAAGTAGAAGCACAGATACACATCGTGAGGTCCACGTTCAACAGGCTGGGCCTTGTACTTAACAAGAGCAAGTTGACCCAATACCACTTCAGAGGATACAGTTTATTGGGGCAGTACTTGATTCCGGTCATGTCAGAGCATTCCTGCTGGAGGCCCATTTTCTATGATCTTGGACTCCATACAAGGTCTCAGATGGTACCCTACTACCACCACAGCAAGGGCCTGTCTGTCACATGTCATCTTGTACATATGTGGGATAGCATACCAGGATGCATCTCAGACCTCTCCAGATTTGGCTCACATCAGCATACTGCCCAGGACCCGACAGTCTGGAGTCTGTGTTCACTCTTCCAGGTCACATCCTACAGTCACTGGATTGGTGGCTCAACCAACAAGACATGCTCTACCACAGACCTCAGCCCTTCCTGTCCTTGGTAATGGATGCATCACCACTGGGGTGAGGAGAACACCTGGGGAACCTTCGACTCAGGGCCTCTGATCTCAAAATGAGCTCTCACTCCACGTCACCATCAAAGAGTTGAAACCGGTTCAGCTAGCATGCCAAGCCATCAAGGCTAACCTGCAGGATCGATGTGTGGGAGTCATGACGGACAACACAACTGAAATGCTGCCAACAGAACAAGGCTGCTGCCAGGGGAAGCATCTGGAAGGGCCGCTTCTTGGGCGGAAACTGGAGGGCTGCTGCTAGGAGGGCATCCCGAGGGGCTGCTGCTGCTGAGCAATTGCCCCGGGGGTCTATTGTTGGGGGAGGGGGAGCAGGGTCAGCCATGGAACCAGCTGCCAGGGGGTGCCGGCAGCAGCTGTACCAGCTGCCCGAGTAACAGCTGGTGTGGCTGGCCCTGGGACCAGTATATCACTGGCTGGTCTGGCTGGCTGCAGAGCTGCACCAGTAGTGACTGGTGTGGCTGTCCCCTGGGCCACCTGAGCAGCTGGCCCCAGAGCCAGCTGTTTGGGCAGCCCTGGGGTCAGCCACACTGGCCCCCACAGAAGTCATGGAGATTGTGGAAAGTCACGGAATCCATGACTTCCATGATCTCAGTGACAAACATGGAGCCCTGTTCATAATATATAAGGAAATTTGCTTCTACATTTCCATTTCATGGTGGCTTCATAAACATGCACTTTACTCTTTAAAAATTCAGTACAATAAAATAAAATATCATCAGTACACAGAAAACTAGAGTGAGCGCATTTACATCATCAATGAAACCTGATTTTTACTGTTAGTGCCTCTTTTTATTTATTTATTTTTTTTTGAAAAGTACTTTGCATGAGAGAGCTGTAAAACAGTATAATTCAGAATTATGCATTTGTAAGTCAGTCAATGGCCTTTTACAGAGCACAAGCTAACCTGCAGTCATCTTAGGCATTTTACCACCTATGGCAGATACTCCATTAAAAATAATACATTCAACTTCATTTTATCTGATTCACTACCATTACTTTGTGCTATGACCACCAGTTGTGAGGCTTCATGTGACATGACATTTGCAGTAATGTATGACAGCATAGCATAGTGCATGTTCTTTGTTACATGTGTAGTATTTATATGTAGTAAATGCTTTTAACTGGACAAACCAGCATGCTAATCTTTTATTTCTTACACTTTAAAAGAATTGTTCTTTTGCTGTTATTAAGAAAATGGCAGTTTCATAAATAGAAAACTTATGTTTAGCTGAGCGACACATGAATAGTAAATTATTCTATCAATTTATTATTCTGGGTAAAAATAAAATGATTCTATCAACATTTGGTAGAAATTCATTTATTATTTGAGACTGATTAATAGCAAATACCTGTTAAACTGCCTCTTCCATTGCCCAAAATAGGACTTCTTTATTGTGCGTGTTTCAGCTGCAAAGTAATTGTCCCTCTAGCAATTCCTTTTAATCAGACACCCCCACAAGCTCAGAAATGACTAATATTCTCTCTGAATCTACCCCCCCCCCCCCACAATCACTGAATATTAGACTTTTAGGCCTAGATTCTTCCATTGGGAGTTAGGTGCTTAATACTGTTTAGGATCTGGGCCATAGGAACCAATCAACATAACCCATTCAAAGTGTTGAAGGACAAAAGTGGGTTGTGATCAATAATGTATAGAGAGGGGGAAATACAGACTGCATCTGACTTTTTCCAGGCAATGCATAAGTATTCTTCCAGGGTAGCTCCAAGCAAAAGCACATTAGATAATCCAGCCCATAGGAAACAAAAACATGAATCACTATTGCATGAGGTCTATATTGGAGAAAGAGGTTCTCAGACTTAGTACAAACTGAAAATGACCAAAGGCATTTGGATACACTGATTGTACCTGAAAATTAGAGAACATCAATGAATTCAGTAAAACCATTAGGTTGCAAGTCACCAAGACTAGAAGCAGCAGGCAAATTCCCTCAACAGAGGGAGCAGTAACAACCCCCTCTGTTCTTCCAGAAGTTCTCCCTACTGAGCAGAATCTCTTTCATCTTTACTTGAATTGAGTTTTAGCTCATTAGCTTTCATCCAAGATACTCTCCCCTCTAGGCACTGGAAAAACAAGGAGAGTGTTTTACTCATGTTTGAGGAAAAGGAAACACTGGACTGTCATATCCCTGCCACAGATTCTGCAGTCAAAAAATTGCTCAGTCTACTACATGCATCCATGTTAAATCAAGTGGCTGACAAGATGGAACTCTGTGGGACCAACAAGGGGGAACACTTGGAGAGTCTGAAAAGTTCTCCATTACCACCTTCCATCTGCTCCTAAAGGAATGAGGTAGGCAACTAGAGCTGGTCAGAATATTTTTCCTTGTAGAAGAAATTCAATTTTTTTTAGGGGGAAAAAAAACCACCAGATGAATTTAAATAACAAATGCTGCAGTGCTTCAAGGACTTTTTAGTTTAAGTGCCTCAAATCACCATTCTGTATAGGTTGGTTCCCCAGCCACCATACAGCTCCAATGACACATTATAGCCCTGCTGAGCTGTCACGGTGCATCATGGGAGATATAGTCTGGGTTACTGGCATCACAGAGAAATTCAGTGTGAGTTAATACATGATTCAGCTTATGAATTTAATAGCTCTGGGCAAAGTATTCTTCTTTTGTTTTCTTTTGATTAAAAATTAGCCAGTTTTTGACTTATGGAACAGTCACAAAATTAGAGCAATATTAAGAAATATCAGAAATTGTCAATATAATATTTTCCACCATCTGGATATTTGCTAAATAACTTTAAAAAAACCTACATTTGAAAATTCTTATTTATAATTGTTATATATATATAAAGGAGGAGAGTGACTGATGGAGAATTCATAGTGATATGCCCCAAAAGCAACATAAGCTAACCCAGAGTTTCTCAGCTCAGGAATTAGGGAAGGCGTTCTGGCTGGGTCACATCCGGAGCTTAAAAAAGCAAAACAAAAAGGCAGCAAAATCAGGAGGGAGCTGAGGGAAGGGCTTGTCTTGTGGTGCTCACTTGGAGGTGATTCAGGACATCTAGGTTCAATTCAGCACTTGAGCTGTGCCGGAATGTTCCGGAATGCCATTCCAGCACTTCTTTGGGAGCTGAAACAGCATTCTGATATTTCTGAGTCTTCAGCCAGGTGGCTCTCTCCCACCTTGGCTACAGGCCATCGTCTGAGCTGACAGGTGTTAGTGCCAGTCCCAAGCAGGGGTGTGTTTGGCAGCAGGTCAGCACAAAGGGAGCTGTGGATGCTGCAGCCAGGCAGGGCTTGGAAGCATTGTGCCAGAGCCACTGTGAGCCTGAGGTAGAACTGGAGCTGCATGAAGAGAGCCAGGGGGGCACCTGGATGATGGAGCCCCCTGCAGGAACCAGGAGGTGGGCACATGCAATGGGGAGGTGGGAATAGAATGAGTTCTACAGGGAGTCATCCCCTACTCCCTGAGGTCTCCTCCAGCTTCCTGACTACTCCTATCTTCCTCCCCCACCACATACTACTTCCCTAGCCTTCTCCTTTCCCTCTGGGGGCCTCCCACTGCTTTGCATTCTGGCCCTTTTTTTTTAAGGACTCAAGCACTGGTAAATTTTTTGGCTCTGTCATGTTATTTCCATGAGACCTTCGGTAAGCCATTTCCATTCTCTGTGCCTCAGTTCCCCACTTGTAAGATGTAGGTGATAAAATCCCTCCTTTGTCTCTCATTCAGATTTCAAGCTTTTCTGAGCATGGACTGTTCCTAACTATGAACATGTACAATGTCTAGCGTACTGAGCACAGCAATCTCAGTTAGGACTGGCAGGTGCTACTGTAACATAAATAATAATACTCCCCTCCTTCCTTTGCCCTTCAAGTTGCTTCCCTTTTCCACTGCTCAATCCATTTATTTAGAAATGGAATTGTAACATGGTGGCATGCTCCAGGTGGTGAGGATTGTAGGGATAGGCCATCCCCTGATTACAGGATGAGCCACACCTAGGTTGGATCAGGTGATCCAAGGACAAAAAGAGCAAGAAGTTGCATTGAAGTCAGGAATCCCAGAAAATTGCAGTTAGGTTTTTGGACACTGTAGGGGGCAAGAAGGCATATGCAGGGCCCTCAGTTAACAGGAATACAAGCTGAAGATGCAGGAGAATGGGAAAAAACCTCTTCAGGCAGGTAGGCTTGGTAGAGACTAAAGATCAGTTCACATGAAGCCTGAATATTTGTGTTTTGTGTTATTTTGGGTTAATCAGGTGAGACACACTGAATTGCTTGGGGTCTAGAGGGCTAGTATCTTTCACAGATTTAAATAAATGGGACCCCGTGTGGGAATTGTTTGAACCACCTTTGAAAGGAGAGTTCTTAAGTTGCTCTAAAGAGGGGGAAACAGAGACCTACAATCACAAAAGCACGCTCACTATGTGGCTGTGTACTATTACAGGGACCTTAGTATAAAGTGTGACCCACATAAACTCTCATATTTCACATTTCAGAAGCACCTTTTCTCTTGCCTGCACCTGGTTAAGTATTCCACTATGTAGCACAGTTTCACATTAACAGGAATTGTAGCCAACATTTCCTTTCACAAAAATAGTCTGTTTCTAGTGAGGTGGAAGGGAATACCTTAGGTTTGACCCCAATTACATGATCCCACCAAAGAAACACTTATTTCAGTTTCTTGTCTAAAGAGTTTATTATAAACATGGGTAAGGGAAAAGAGAATTGAGACTGCATGTATGATACCAAGCTCCTTTTATATCTAAGTACATCTCTTTTCTCCCTATCATAGCAAGACCTGTCTACATTTTAGGAATCAATGTATCTCCAACTGGAGAATCACACATTTAAATTCTTAGAGAGACAATGTGAAACAGAGTCTTAGGAGACATCAACAAAGATTTTCAAAGAGAAAAAATAAATAATAATGGAGTCTAAATCTATACAGGGAGTTTTAGGTTACATGTGAAACATCTGAGCTTTTTGGTGGCGGAGAGAGTGAGAGAGATAATGTGTGTGTGTACATACACACGTGAGAGTGATCTTAAATTGTGATCAAGAATAATGTCTGTGTCCATTTAGAAGCCACAGGAAATGATGTAGAGTGGTCACTATTACATTTTAAGTATTCACTCTCACTTGCAAACAAAGTTATATTTCAAAACAGAAAATACTGCAGTTATGATCTAGTCTAAGTAAAATATAGTGAAATATAAAACAGTGTTATCCTAGGTAGATATGAAGTGCAAGTGATTGTATAACATTTTTAAGTAGTATTTTCCTGCACAGAAGATTTTAAAAGTACAAAAAGTTGGCTTGTGTCATTTTCAACTATATCCTATCTTTTAAGCATTTTTGTGAAATTTGGGGAGTCTATTGTTCAGATAGCTTATGAAATAAGCTCACCCTTAAAAATGTAGAAATAATGGGTAAAATCCTGGTCTCACAGGAGTCAATGGGAGTTTTGCCCTTGAATTCAATGGAGCCAGAATTTCATCCCATATTTTTTGTGTGGAATGAAGACTATGAAGCTCACTTTTACTTAGATGTTAATAATGTGAATGTTTTGTTTATGTCTTTCTATTTTATTTATATTATTGTTGTCTATGATATATGTTAGTTTAACATCTGGTTGTGCACTACAAAAGACACTCGAGGATAATTATGGTGTACTAGGAAAACTCTGAATGTGCTAGTAAGTCCAGAGTTGACATGCTATTCTGAACTTTAAAAACAAGCTCGATATGCATTTTACTATTTGGATGTAGGAGGAATCTGGGATAATTTTTAAACACACTTTCTTTGTATTTGCTTTATAATTTGCCTCAGAACTGGGACCGTAGATATTGAGCATTTTTTTATATAACTTTATTTTCCATGTGATATTACATATGGTATCTTAGATATCTCTGTTCCAAAATGTCTGGTTCCAAACTAGAACACATAGCACTTATTAGGCATTACATATGTAATCAAGGGCAAGAGATATTGTATTCTAGCCTGGGATGAAAGCTTAGGATGACTGCATTAAATTTTGTGTTTGATTTTGAACATGATTTTGAACTCTGATACAAAAATACAAAATAATGTCATGGTAGAGATAGCCATTCAGACACACAATAATCTCTTAAAGGTAAGCATGACAACAATAAAGGTTTCTATCTATCCCCACTGGATCTCTGAAAAACAACAGCATGGGGACTGGCTTCTTCAACCCAGAGTTTAATTTCCCACTGAGTAATTTCTCAGTTACTGAAACTTAACCAAATACCAGATTTAGAAAGACTAAAGGAACAAAACTTGCACTAGGACAGACACACTAATATAGACAGCTAGTTCAGATTTCCCAAATGATGGGTCCTGGGAAGGTTATAAATGGGTCTCTGACGAATGAGAAGATGGGAAAGCCATCCCATCCCACACTTTCCCCATCACAGTGTCTCCAGGTCACAATGCCATTCACTCAAATTGGCCTGGCTGCCTCCCCAGTCATGAAAGGCAGCTGGGTCAAACCCTGTCGTTGCAACCCTGTGTGCCAGGTTGCAGTGCCCAGAGCAGGGAGCTGGGCCCAAGCCCATGAGACAAGAGCTGCCACTGTGAGGTGAGTGCAGGGTGGGCTTGTGCTCCATCACACCCCCTCCTAGGGCTTCTCTGCCTGGGATTAGAGTTGTTGTATCTGGGAAGAGGGCACTGCTGCATGTGGTTGGTGCCCTCAGTGAGGTGAGGAAGTCAAAGAGAAGGACTCTGTAAATTACTACATTAACCCCTCCCCAAAGATGGCTCAGCTACTCTACAATAAGAATAGGAGAGTTGAGCCCACTCCCACTGCCCACCTGCTTTGGGGAGGGAGTAAATAGGGTATCTGTATCTAGTGACATTTACATTTATGGATTTGGACTCAAAATAGGGAATTTAAGGGGGTTTCTTACTCCCTTCCACAGATCCAGTCTATATTACAATGTAGCCCATTTTGATACAGATTTTTGTGATTGTTGTTTAATATTTTTAGAGGAGGTTTCAAAAGTGAGATTTACTAAATATAGATTTCATTTTCTGTACATTTATAAAGAAGTCCTTTACATTTTGTTGCACAATTTGTATCATGCCCAAATTTATACCTTACAGCTGAGTGCACTTTCAATCTTTGACCTTTAATTTTCCCAGCATATTATGGAATGATTAATAACAAAGTGCTATTTGCCCTACAATGTGACTGCATTTAAGGTTCTGTGTTTGCGTGTCAATCAGTTCCATTTCTAATGTGCACTGTTTCCAATTTACAAGATGTTAATTGACTTATTAGCAGCCCTACAAACCCAAGCTACATTCAAGTTAAACTGAGTCCTTTGGAGAATTGAAATTAAATATTTGTTAGTCAGAAACTTTGAATGTGTTGAGACTGAAACTTGTCACAGAAAAGGTCAGTTTCCACAAATGTCCTGTTTCAAAAAGTTATTTTTAAAAATGAAATGATCAGAATAGGATGTCTTGACATTTGTGTGTGTGATATAAATCACAATGTTGGTTGACCACAGCAGAATTTTTTACAGAGTTTTCATTTGCAAGAATGTTTGTGATTTTAACTTCTTGTCCCATTGTGAGATGAGTAAAATTCTCATAGGCCAGAAAAAAAACATCCCCTATCCTGCTCTAATTCTTTCCAACTCATTCATCATCATCAGTAGAACTGGAAGAAATTTTTCAACAAAGTTTCTCCCCCTTCTCACCAACTGAAAATGCAGTTTTAGGTCAACTGAAACATTTCATGAATTCACATGAAATTTGTTGAGTTGTTTCAGTAAAATAAAAAAAACCTAAGAGTAAAATATCAAAACATTTCAGTTTGACATTTTCTAAAGGAAGTGTTTCAATCTTTTTTTTATTTAAAATACTATTAATGTCAACAATTAAAAACATTTTTAAAAGTTTGAAAAGTTTGAAAATGAAACATTTTTCTTTTACTTTTTGGTTCATTCTGATACTTTTTTGGTTCTTTTTTGGTTCAGAGACATATATTCTGATACTTTTTTGGTTCGGAGACATACATTTTCTCTGAGCTATGACTGGTGGACTCTTCTTTGTAGAATGATGATAACTGGACACCATACCAATTGTAGGTCTTGATATAGTGCTCTTATCAATTACTTCCTTTTAATGTTGGGGATTTTGTGCTCACTGGGGTCTGTTAGTTTGCAATGTATTTAAATCAAGTTTGATCTAGGCTAAGATATACATACTTTCCCAATATATTTATGTAACCCTTCTGCCAGGCCGGGTTAAAGCAGCAAGGGCCGGGTTCAGTACCTAGGGGTCCCCTCTTAACAACACAAGACAAAACTGGCTCGAGCCCCCACCCAGTGACCTGGGAAAAATCCTAACACCCTCCCTGGGTGCCTCAAAGAGGCAATACTTCCCCTCTCGCAAGCACAGATTTGTGTATCAGAAATTTTTATTAACAGGAGATAAATGACATCATGAAATTGGGAAAAAACACCACAACTAGGGTCATACACCAACCCCTGAGCAAACCGCCACCCCAGCCGATTGGGCTGTGTCCCCTTCTTTAGGTTTGTGATTCCAGTAGCCCAAAAATCACCCAAAGTCCCCAAAATGTCCCACAGCCCAAAAGTCTCTGGAGCCCAGCAATCCAAAAATCACCCAAAAGTCCCTCAGCCCAAGAGTCTCTGTTCCTGGTCAGTGCAGAGTTCCGGAGTTAATCTGCAGAGTCTTACCTCCCAGCCTGGGTGGAAATGGAGGGTAGGGCAAGGGGCACCTTACGTGGTCCGAAGCCGACTGCGCCGCCTCTCTGTGAGGTTCCGCTGCAGCTCTCCCCGCAATCAGCTCTGCTCCACTCCGCTGGCTGTCCCACGAACCGCTCTGCCCGTTGATCCGCTAGCTGCTCTGCTAACCGACACACAGACAGCTGTGCCGTGCCAGTCACTCTGCCCGCAGCACCAACGCCTCCGCTAGTTGACACACAGACAGCTCCGCCGCACCGGTCACTCTGCCTGCAGCACCAACGCCTCCGCTAGTCGACAGACAGCTCTGCTGCACCGGTCACTCTGCCCGCAGCACCAACTGCTCTGCTAGTTGACATACGGACAGCTCTGCCGCACCAGCCACTCCGCAGCACCAACAACTCCGCTAGCCGTCCTGCTAGCCGACACGCAGACTGCTCTGCTGCACCAGCCACGCTGCACTTTTTTCCGGCCCCCCTACTTAAGACAGTGCTCAGTGATTTCTTTAGCTCTTAGGTGATTTCAGCTCACAGTAGGGGAGCCTTAGTGCAGGTGCACCAGCGAGCCCAAAGCAATTTTCAGCTCAGCAGCCTGAAACCAGGCTCCTAATGGAAGCAAAATTCACTTCTGACATTCTACAGTGGAGAGAGGCAGGGTGCAATAGGCCTAGGAGGCCCTCAGACAGAGCCCTCACCAAAAGGTATAGGTGCTTGTCTACCACCTCTCTCAATCTCACAATGTTTTGAAAACGCATGGCCCTTGTCCAGTGAGTGCTACCTAGATGATGGCGAGTCCCTCCATCATAACAAGGGCCAAGTACATGTCCATAGTCCTTCATTCACATAATCACAGTAACATCACTTTATCATTCCTGCCCCAATAACATAGAAACTGGGGCTCCCTCATCAGCCGAAGTGGCCATGTGGGCTGCTGTGGGCTCAGGCTAGGCGCAGTGGGTGTGTCTATGCAAATTGATCAGCCCCAGACTTATTTTCTAAGGCTCACTGCAATTCCCATAGTTCGCCACCAGATGTCAGAGTATATCTCATTCCTGACACTGCTTACATTTATTACAACCTCTGAACAACTTACCTGCACTAATCTGGTGCAATTTTTAAGCAATGGATCACTACTTTGATTGTACACATGCAGGCAAATCATAAAGAGTTTTTTATTCAGTTCTTTTCATTATGGTCAGTCATGGCAAATCAATGGGAGTTTTGCCTGAATTAGAACTGAACAAAAGCTCAACAAGCATTTCAAATTTGTTCCATAAAGGAAATAAGATACATTAGTAGAAAGGATTCTTTAAAATTCTAGATGGCAAAGAGAATGGAAGAGAGGTATAAGAACAAATTGGAAGGTTGTTGCAATAAAATATATTGCAACATGTATAAGTGTTTAAAAACCACCAACAAGTAGGAGGTCAACATAATGGATATCTTAAATCACCTCAGTCTGAAGACAGTCTACAGAGGTCAGTTGTTGGCTCATTCAGTGGAATTGAACATACTGATGAGAGATTTTCTTCAGGAAAGCAAAAAGCGAGAAAGTTAAGTACAAGTAAGAAAAAGAGCATAACTATGAGGTGAAACGTTGCATGACAAAAACTACCTGCCAAAAATTCTTGGTGATTCCCAGATCAACTTACTATGTAACAAAATATGTGATTGCTGATCAAACTGGTCACACAAGTTTGTTCAACAAGATAGGTGCATTTTTATTACTCATGTCATGTCTGTTTCCTTTGGAAATTTGGCTTTTTTAAAAAAAATGCATGAAGTCATGAACCCAAAAAGCTGTTTGAACCAAATGTCCTTTTGACCATATATTGTCTGGATATGGAACTTCAGAGGAACTTCTCCACTTAATGACAGCTATGGTCTTTCCCTGTATGTATGTATGTATGCATTTGGACTATATCCTAGAGATTGTGTACATTTGGATCCTAGATATTATGGACCCATTTGGATCCTAGATACTGTGTACATTTGGACTAGATCCTAGATACTAATGGAAAGGAGGGCCTGAGGTTGGTTGGTTCAATATATTAGAATGAAAGAGGGCAAATTTTGTTATTTCACTATGTTGCCTAATCTGGAAGCCATTTGACCAAATTCATCTCTCCTATAAATTGGCTAAACATCCATAGGCATCCCTGAGATCCTTTATAGAAAACCCCTATAAAGTTTAATAGACTATTCTAACCTTTCAATATTTTTTTCTTTCACTTATCCTATAGAATTTTATAATTATAAACTTGTGGCAGAATTTTACAAGATGGTTCAAAAAAGCTACCCAAAGATTAGAATTTCTTTTAAGTTCTCCCAGACTTTTCCATAAAGTTGACTCCCATGCAAAAGCTGAATCTTGTTCTTGTCTTCCAATAGTACTTTAACAAAAGCAAGCAAACAGACAATCCCAACAATAACTACACAGATTTATGATATAAATATTTTGAGATTAAAATTAAATTTAACAGAAACTAAAAGATAGGAATCAAATATAGTTCATATTGACCCCAATTCCCTATTCAGAACATCACGTAAGCATGAAGTCCGTGGGACTTAAGCATGTACTTAAAGTTAAGCATGTGCTCAAATGCTTTCCTGAATCAAGGCCATTTTAGTTTTTTTAAAAAGTGGGACCTGATACAAATCCCACTGAAGTCAATGGAAAGACTCCACTTGATCAGGCCTGTATTGAACATTAGCACTGAACAGTTTTATTATGTTTGTTGCAGTCATAAACTCTCAACTCAGCAATTTCTGAAGATCTTGTCATTCTTAAGGAAGGACAGAGTTGAGGAAAAAGTCGTCAAATTGCTTCATTAACTCCCTTGTAAATATTCAATAGGTTAGAAACAAATTAAAGGTCTAGAAAACATGACCTGTGAGGGAAGATTGAAAAAACTGGGTTTGTTTAGTCTGGAAAAGAGAAGACTCAGAAGGGCTATAACAGTTTTCAAGTACAGAAAATGTTGTTACAAGGAGGAAGGAGAAAATTATTTTTTTTCTTAACCTCTGAGGATAGGACAAGAAGCAATGGGGAAGAGATTGGGGACAGATAGCTCAGTGGTTTGAGCATTGGCCTGTTAAACCCAGAGTTGTGAATTTCAATCCTTGAGGGAGCCATTTAGGGATATGGGGCAAAAATCTGTTGGATGATTTAATTGGGGATTGGTCCAGCTTTGAGCAGGGGGTTAGACTAGGTGATCTCCTGAGGTTCCTTCCAACCCTGATATTCTATGATTCTAAATTGCAGCAAGGGAGGTTTAGGTTGGACATTAGGAAAAACTTCCTAACTGTCAGCATGGTTAAGCACTGGGATAAATTGCCTAGGGAGGTTATAGAATCTCCATCAGTGAAGATTTTTAAGAGCAGGTTAAACAAACACCTATCAGGGATGGTCTAGATAATATTTAGTCCTGCCATGAGCATCAGGGACTGGACTAGATGAGCTCTCAAGGTCCCTTCCAGTCCTATGATTCTATTCAGTCAAGTGTAACAAGGCAATAAAGGACCACTTGCAAGATTTCATTAGCTGTGTTTGAGAGTGGGTAAGATGTCTGCTGTGGGAGAGATGAGAATGTTTATTCACTGAAAAAACTCAAAGAAATTCTGAAGGATGAAGAACCCATTGCCAGCTGATCCTTTAATATAATAGATGCACACACACAAACAGAGCCATAGGCAAAGATAAATATTGTCCTCAGCTGAAAAACAGAATCAGATACGTTTCTGAAGAGTAGGAGACTATTACTGTTTTCTTTGCTTTTGGTGATAAGCAGACAACTTCCCAATATATCAATCCTGCAAAGCACTGAGTACTCTGTCCCCAGTCCATCATAGCACTTACGCCCATGTTTAACTTTTACCATGTGAGTAGTCCCATTGACGTCAGTGGAACAAATCATATGATAAGAGTTATGCATATGTTTAACTGCTTTGTTGCAGGGCAGTCAGTTTATGTCATACTCCCTGTTAGTACATGGACCAAGGTGGGAAAGTTAATGAACCAACCAGTTGACCAAAATCAGTGATGAGTCTAGGTCATATGCCACCTGAGGCATGTTGCACATATGCCAAGAAGACAGCTTTGCTGAATCAAGGATCAAAGTCTAGATGACTAGCTTTTGGATAGCAGTAAAACAGTAAACTATCAGTATCTGCTTCTTCCTAAAGGTAACATATCAGAACAATACCTCTTCATAGGTAGCTTGTGCTACTAATTACATGAATCGCATACTCATAAAATTCATCTTGAAATGAATAAGGGAAATATTTCCAATTATTTTTTCCTTCTTTTCCCTCTTTGGCTCCCATTATAAACAGGGAGGATAAGTTTGGTTGAACAACACACAATCAAATTCTTATAGTATATAACCTTGGGCCTGGTTTTTAGCCCCTTGCCCTCAGGTGAGTAATCCCATTGATCTGTGGAAGTAGTAACCTGATTTAAAGCTCACCAATATGAATAAGGGTTACAAAACTGGCCTTCTCATAGACAATGGCCATCCTGCCATACTGTTGGATAAGTATTTTACTGCAGGTACCCCATTGTTTAGAGTCATGTGACTAATTTCTGGCTCTTTCAGAGTAAGTTAGTTCCTAGTGTGTGGCAGTACACATTGCATATTTCAGTGCAGTTATATTATTGATTTCTGACAACTTCAAACTATTTTCTCAAAATTCTTAATCAATCAATGATGCTGTCTTCTGCAATGCATCTCCTTATATCTATTTGCTTCTTCATTACCCCTAGCAATCACCCCTGATATTTTCTTGCAAAACACAGTAGTACAATAAATGAGCTAAATGAACTGTGCTCACTGACATGGTTTGGATTCTTGATAACTTTGTCTTAAAAAATGAAAAAAGAAGCTTTTTATCATTGTGTAGAAACCTTTAAAATGTGACCCAACTGTAACCAATGCAGCAATATCTGTCAGAGATCCTGAAACAATAGCTCTGAGGAGTGAATATCTCCATTTGCTTCAGTGGATGCTAACTCAGATACCACAGAATCTTTTAAAAATGTCACTATTGGTAAGTATTTCACAGCTCAAAATACAAAGGAAAGAGAGAATGTATCCTATTAAATCTATTTACCCCAGCATTTCCTAAAGGATGGGGCACCCTGGGGATTGTGAAGGCCTGGCAGGGATGAGGGTGCAGCAGATGTATAAATTAAGATGGGGAGGTCTTTAACAACACATGACAGGGTGTTGGCAACAAGATTGATTTAATTTTCCTGAAAGGGGTCTCAGCTTTCAAAAGTTTGAGAAGTATTGCTGTAGACTGCACTAAAATTAATCAGTGCTGCAATTGAATCTTGCCATAAAACAGCACTGCAATTTCCTGTAGTTAGGTATGAAGATGTTTCCCAATACTCTGCTGTTATTATTTAGCCACTGAACCTCCAAGTGAGCATCTGGGTTAATATGTTATTTTGTGTCCAGATGAAATAAAAATTTAAATGAATGTTTCTTTGAGAGATGAAGGCCCATAGAGGCATACTTTTGTCTATAAGTCAACACTCTCTTCTGCCCCAAAGAATTTTGATGATATATCCATCAAGACACTTGTCAACATACTGTTGCTTTGAAAGGTGCCATGAGCCAACAAGTAACTATTTATTTTTCATATAAAATACCCTTTGTGGGAGAATCACACTAACACAGAAATTTGTCTAGTGTTTGAATTGAAAAGGGGCTGAATATAAACCTGTTCCTTGTACAATGAATCACATCTGATGCATAGTCGTTGTCAGTTTAAGATAGGAACATGGAGCACTGAGTTATTTCATTATCAAGAGCACTTTTTTTGCAGGAGGAGGAGGAGGAGATGGTCTGTCTGTCTTTTTTTCAGAATTCAGAGGCTGGAGTACTGCTTGGAAAGATAATATTCCAGTGTGTGTTTAGATGTCTCTGAAAAGTGATTATGGACAAAATCCATTGCTTCACTCACAGCTCCTCTGATGTTTGCCCATTAATATCATCATTGCTAAGCATTTATTGAACAGATTTATTTGATCTGTAAACCTTACATTTACCGAATCATGGTAAGTGTTACTGGCATCAAGACAATATGCTGAAAACTAAAGATAAAAGATTTTATAACTGTTGGTATTTGTCATGTTTCCATTTCCCTCCTTCTTCTCCTTCCCATTTCTTTCTCTTTCCCAACTTCTTCTTTGCTGACAAGAAGAATGTGAATACTGGTACAATGTCAAACGCTGTTAGTACATATAGTAGCATCTATAGTAATGAATAGTTTTTTTAAGCCAAGATCATTTTTAAACTGGGTGTATTATATCATCAGAGTTTATCATAATCTATATTGCAGGACTATATCTGTACTGAGGGCTATGGCCACATTGACTAGGGGTGCCGTTAGTAATTGCAATTTTAATGTTATACTTTCCTACCAACAAAAATCTTAATTTCAATGCCTCTTAGATGAAAAATCTATGTATACCGCAGCCTATTAAGATATTCTTCAGACTCTGGAGAGAAGCCACCAGCCCTCCGTGTGGCCTAGTATTTGACGGAGAAATGAAAAAACAGAAAACTTTGTCATCCTTTTCTGGATTATGATAATATTTGGACTTGTGAGGTCCAGGGAAGGTAATGTATCTGAACAAACAGAACAGAGAATGGTGCTTGGCTTAATAGGCTCAGGATGCTAAACCACTGGTAGGCTTAAAAATTAAGATTGTCTTTGGACCACAGAATCTGGGCAGGTCATTTGAATCCATGCTCAGACACTTTCAGGTCTCATAATTCTGGTCATAATTCTCCTGTGAGCGACAGATTGGGAGGGCCAATAGTGAATGGGTGTCCTCCTCTCATTGCCCTGGTTCATTGCTGTCTGTGATGAGACTGTACATTTAGTTTATGGGCCATAAGTAGCACCCAAAGAGTCAAGAGAAGACAGGCTAATGTTCATAGAAAAGGTGATGCAGGTACTCTGGAAACCACAGTGGTCTTTGGGAAGCGGATTCCAAAAGGGTGGCAGGGAAACAGACATGGCCTGTGGAACAACTGTGGAACAGACTGGCAGGATTTGCCTGCAAAATCTCACCCTGGTGTTGAGTTTCCTGGAAAAGGGTGAGGTGAATTCTGCTGACTATGAGACAGGTGATTCACTACAAGGGTGATGGGAGAGTTTCTGTAATGAGAGAGAATCTAGGGCAGGGGTAGGCAACCTGCGGCATGCGAGCCGATTTTTAATGGCACACTTCTACCTGCCCTGCAGTATTGGATTTACAATGGTGCTCCTGCCCTCCACTCTCTCCAACATGGGCAGGAGGCAGAAGTTTGGTCCTGCCAGCTCCACCAGCAGCCAAGCTCCCCACTCCTCCACTTCTTCAACCAGCCTGCTGCATTCCTCTGCCTCCCTGCCACCAAACAGCTGATCTCCCAGGCGAGGGAAGAGGGGGAGAAAGGGGAGAGGGAGAAGCAGAGCCGCAGCATGCTCGCAGCTCTGGGAAGGAAGCGGGGATGTGGCCTTGGGGAAGAGGGGTGGAATCAGGGAATAACCACTCCAGCCCTCTGCCGTGAGCCACTCAGAGCAAGGGGCTGGGAGCACCTCTAAGGCCCCAGCCCACACCCCCAGCCCTCTGCCCTGACCACTGCACCCCAGCCCTGACTCCAGCACCCCTCTACACATACCCAGCTGCCCCATACCCTGACTCCTGCACCCCCTATATCTCCCAAGAGCACCAAGCAGGAGCTCCTGCACCCCTCCCCCACACATTCCCACCTGCACCCCTAGTACCAGCTGGGAGCTGCCCTAGGTAAGCGCTCCACACCCAAACCTTCTTCCACAACCCCGAACCCCCTCCCTCATTCTAGCTCTTTGGCCAGACCCTGCACCCCAACCCCCAGCCTGCTCCTTCAACCCCACCATCAGTGCAGAGAAAGACAACGATTTTGTATCATAGCAAGTTTAGAAAGGAATCTGTGGCAGATCTCTTAACAGTGTACAAAGGCAAATAGAACCAGAGAGAAGGTAAGTACCCACTCTATGTGGGCAGGGTTGGGACCCCAGACTGGCAGCAGGCCCGCTGCCAGTCTGGGTTCCGTCCACCAGCTTCTGCCAGCCGGGTTCCCAGCTTCTGGTCCCGCTCAGCCCACTGCCAGTCTGGAGTCCCGGCTGCCAGCCCCATGCCAGCCAGGGTCCCAGCCGAAGGCCCCGCTCAGCCTGCTGCCAGTATAGGTGAATAGAACCCCAGGCTGGCAGCGGGCCGAGTGGGCCAGCAGTGTAAATTCAGCATTTTAATTTAATGAAGTTTCTTAAATATTTTGAAAACCTTGTTTATTTTACAGACCTCAATAGTTTAGTTATATAATATATAGAATTAGAGAGACCTTCTAAAAAACATTAAAATGTATTAGTGGCATGGTAAACCTTAAATTAAAGTGAATAAATGAAGACTCAGCACACCGCTTCTAAAAGGTTGCTGACCCCTGATCTAGGGTGTGGGCTGAGCAATCCTGAGACAGCAACCAAGGGAGCAGTCAAGACTACAGGAAAGGCAGAATCTGAACTTTATGACAGTTAATTTCTTGCTCAATTTAGTCAAACCCCCAAAAGCAAGTGAGTTGTTTACTTTGCACAATATGTGGATTTTGTATCATAGCAAGTTTAGAAAGGAATCTGTGGCAGATCTCTTAACAGTGTACAAAGGCAAATAGTATTTAAAATGCTGTCTGGATGGTGATGGTATGGAAACTATAAAAATCACTTATAAACTGAATCAATATCTTATAAGGTAACTTTTCAAAATCTGTTAGGAAAAGAAATATATGGATAATAATGTTTATGAATTGCATATATAAACACAGAGAGTAAGAATATGTTCTCTTTCTATATGTGTGTTTATGCATACAATTCAAAAACATTACTCTCCTCATTCTATACACATTACCTATATTTTACAGTCATGTGATACATTTTCTTTTCCTAGCCTTCATAATATTGTATCACATTTGCTTAACCACGTCTTATCTCTGCATCCATAATTCAGTATGCTTTTGAAAAGCCCATTTAAAAATATTAGCACAGAGCATACATTAGCACTGGTGTTTGAAGGCTTTAATGCAACTGAAAAAACAGTAGCCTGATAAGGTTTAGAATATAATGTATTTATTTAATCACTTTATGAAAATCCTTCAGCAGTTTTGGCAAAAGGTTATAGCTGTCAATGACTGATCAGAGAGAAGTTTCTCCTGCTAATTCAATAGGAATATAAAACATTTCTCCTGGCTGGTTGGTTACGGAGGGACAAAACAATTGAAGACTTCTTTAGAGTCCAATTCTCTTTTACAAAAGATTCCCCTCATTCATCAAAATGAAATATGCTTCCAATTAATATTAGACCAAGCAGAGAGTACTGATGATCTTGTGGTTATGTTGCAACTCAGGAGACGGTTGCAACTCACAAGACCTTGAGTTAACTCCTACTTCTTCTGTAGACTATTGTGTGATCTTGGGGAAAGTCACAGTAGGTAACATTTTCAAAAGCACATCAGTATCTAATCCCATTGAAAGTCAATGAAACCTAGACCCCTCATTCATTTAGGCATTTTTGAAATTTTATCCTTAATAAAACTTCTGTTGTCTTCAGTGGGGTCACCATTACTCCTATAGAGTTTTTGTTTTGCTTTCTAGTGTCAAGTTTACAGTTTTTCAATTATTTTTTCACCTACTCCCCAACTTTGTTTTTTCTTCCTCCATTTTCAGTGACATCATGGAAAAAGCTAAAGAATTAAAAAGAAAGTGGAGGGAGAAGGTAGCTGGAGGAAAGGATAGTAGTGAGAAAAAAAGGTAAAAAGAGGAAAAATACAAACTTAACTTAAAAAATGTAAATGTCCCAGGAAAACCTTTTTGGAAAAAAGTCTACCAACATAAAAAATATTCTTCTTTAAAACCCACAGGATTAAAATGACTTTGAAGATTTGACATTTTTCATTATTATTATTCCCCTCATTTTTTGGAACATCTCTGAAATTCATCTCTTTGGTACTAAGAAGGGCTAACATGGGTCAGCATCAATGAGAGGAATATAATTATTTGGATGGCAGCATCTTTAGAACTTTAAGGGCTAGTGATAAAGATAAGTTGCTGTACACTTTCGATAAAGGTGCTAGAAAAAAATCTCACATAAAAGACTGGGATCTTGTTATGGAAATAGTCTCAGAGGGGCTGACGACACTCACTAGTTTGCCTACCCAAGGGTTTGCTAGGCCTTGCATCTCTTACTAAATCTATATGACCGTTCTCAGAGGATGAATGTCAGCTACTAAATTCAGAATTAATCTCCCCTGGCACTACACACTGACCAATGATAACCTCTTTTCCCATTGGGCACATTTTGTTAGTTTCAGCTTTACCACCTCAATCTTGCTTTTTCCAGAAAAAAAACAAAACACATGGCTTGAAATCTAGGCACAGATTCATTGCTGTGTCAAGTTTCTGCATAGTGAGGCAGAGAGGAAGGGAACTGTCAAGGAGACTGCTATGGCTCCCTGAATATCAGGGCACTTATTTACGTCCTATACTTGGCACCAGTTTGAGCTGTCCCCAGGCTGCTGTAACCTTAAGTCACCTGGCAATGGTCCCTTTGGGGATGACTGCAAATGTTGGGGGAATTTTTGGTTGACCACTTCCTGCTGCTTTCTGGCCTTATTAACATTGGAGCTGAAGATTCTGGTGCTAGCTATTGCGTATATAGTCAGAAGATTTGGGACAAGTTGGGTTGGTGGTTCATGACAACTGGAAGTGGAGATGTGTTCACTGCTCTTCAAAACATTGCTTCCTTCTCCCAGCATTTACGTTCCAGTTTCCTCTGTATCTGCCTATATTACTATTGAGTAGTGTGCTCTGGCTGAAGCTGCTAAAGATTTTTTTCATTATTTTTAATGAAACTGTGTGTAGTGCTGAACATATGTTCTATGTTCCATGGAACAAAAACTATATGGTATATTTTGTCTGTCTGTCCATACGGCTGCTTAAATGGATGCCTATTAACATGGGATCTGCATAATTCACAAGGAAAGCTTTCTTCTCCTAGCACTTCTGCTTAAAAGATATTCATGTTTAGATGCAAAATGTATAGAAAAGTTTATGTATTTTAAATATATTTTAAAGTACATATTAAAGAGCCAATTAAATGTTACTAAAAACATTTAAATTATGCTATAATTGGGTCCACTAATGAAAAGACAATAAAACAGGTGTAATAACTGGTAATCAAAAGTTTGTTGGTTTTCATTTAATTGACCCCTCTGAAATAAATTATATATGGCTGACTTTTTTTGTTTAAATCAGAAGCTTGCATTCCTCTGTTTCTTAAACAGTCCTCCAATGAAGATTTAATTTAGTATTTCTAATGAAAACTCCTTGGTGTGGGATTATTGCTTTATAATCCTTTACTTTGCTTGAAGGAATTGGTGAGGCATAGTGGGGGGTGGATAAAGGATTATAAAATTGCAGTATGAAACTATTGTAATAGAACTCGCAACATTTTCTGCTTAACAGAGCTTCAAGATAACATTTGCGAAACAGTAAAATTGCAAACACATCCAAATATAGAGGGAAAATATAGAACTGGAGGATTCTCTAAATATCCAAGAGAGAAGCAGATGATCTTTAACATAAAGGAAAATGAGTGTGTACTGTCAAAAGCAATGAGGAATGGAAAATAAAGTATGTTTTCTTAGGCTGGCAAGTGCTTGTCAGGTGATCAGTTGTATGAGTGAAGTCAGTTTGCAAAAAGGAGCAACTAACACTTGCCTTTGCTCTTAAGTAGTTTTTTTAATTTTAATTTCCACAAAAAATGCAATATTCCAAACCCTCTATATGTGCTCTGCACTGCAATTTCTCTTCTGGAGATCTTGTTTTCAGTGATCTCTTGTCATTGCCATGTGTGTGCAGAATAATTTCATATCCCCCATATGTATCACCAATGGAGACTAGAGCTAGAGACACTATGAAAACTGAACAAGTGACAAAGAGTCCTGTGACACCTTAAAGACTAACTAAAGTATTAGAGCATAAGCTTTCATGGACTAATACCCACTTCGTCGGATGCTTGCAGTGGAAGTATCCAGGGGCAGGTATAAATAGGTAGGCAAGAACCAGGTTAGAGATAACAGGGTTAGTCCAATGAGGCTGACCCAGCTTGTTATCTCTAATCAGGGAGGGTGAGATATTCCCCTAGGAGCTGAACTGGAGGTGTGAACAGGGAGAGAAGAGAAACTGCTCTTGTAGTTAGCTAGCCATTCATAATCCCTATTCAGTCCTGAGTTGATTGTATCAAATTTGCAAATGAATTGCAGCTCTGCAGTTGCTCTCTTAAGACCAGACTGCAAATAGAAACTGCAGAACTGCAATAATGCAATATGATGAGATAATGAGCTGGCCCTGCATTTCGGACTTCACTCAGAAATTTCCTAGGAATGGTGCACGCTTGTTACCAAAAAGGAAAAACTGTTCCATATAAATTATGCAAAATGTTAAATAATAAACAAGTTCTGTGAACACATCAGAAGTACTGAAATCCTAATTTGCATATGGCTAAAATGTATTTGATACAGAGTGGAAAATATACATTTTTTTTTCTATGTAGCTGACATCTGCATAGTCATCTGAGAGAGGCTGGATTCTTGGAAGGTAAAGGAGAAGAGCTGGAAAGCGTCACAAATTTTAGCTCACTGCTGAAATGAGTCATCTGGAGTCAGATGTAGTAGATGAGTTTATTTAAGATGCTTCTTAGCTGCAATAGACTTTAGTAGATGATTTAAGATGGAACATCCTGATTGAGACGAGCTGTAAGCGCTGGCCATAACTACACAATCTTTCCAAAAGACTGTTGTTGGTTCAGGGAATAGCTCATTTTTTACTTCATATATCCATTATTGGGCTCCAACTGTGCAAACTGTATGCACATTCTGTGATATGCAACACCAGTTAGAATACAGTTCTTTGACTGGGAGTGAAACTTTGACCCTTAGGTCTTAGAAGGGAAGAGAAGAGGAAGTAGTTCTATGAAATCTAAGTGGAATCTGATTGCTTAGAAGATCAGTTCATAGAATTCAAAAGAAGAAAACAAAATCACTTATTAGCTAAATAAGATCTGTATTTTTCTTTCATATAACTGATTGATAACAAATATTGCTATAGCAATGGTATACACCTTATTTTTAAAAAATCACACCAATTTTGGAAATGCTAAACACTGTATTAGAAAACTGGGGAGACTGAAAACAGTGTGTTGCTCTCTGTACCCATTTTATTTAAGACTGAGATCATCATTCACTGCAAACGAAGAGTTCAATCCTGCTCCCATGAAATTTGAGAGCAAAATTCCCATTTACTTGAATGGGAGCAAGATTTCTCTGGGACTCATCTAATTGCCTGCAAACCGATAGTTGAACCTCTTCACTGCTTCTCAACATTATCTATCTTGGTAGTACTTTATCACATATAAAAATCTCTCTAATTGGTTGAATTTGTGTGATAGTGATTGCACAGAAAAAAAACAATATTTAATATATATTACAATACGGTAAGATATCCCTTGGACTGACAAAAGCAATAAGCAGGTAGTCTTTATAAAAAAGAAAAGAGAGATTTCTAATGAAACTGGATGATCTATCTCATAACAGTCACATAAACTCTCCTTAACATTAAACCCACAAAAAAATTATATATGAATACTAAAGAGGATTCCTTTACAGGCTGGACAAGATGTGTCATGTTAATTTCATTCCACTGTCACATTTTATGATAGCAGTTGAGGGGAAAAGTTCATATACCAGGTAGAATAAATGAATACTTCATGGCAGGAAAGCTAATGAAATTTTTGATTCCAGGCTTTGCACAGTATCTTGGTTTATTTCTGATTTATGGTTCCTTTTCCTTCAGGGGTAAGAAAGAGATAGATAATACAGGAAGCATTACTGTAATTTTGTACTGAGGGCTCATCATGAATGGCAGATGTAATTGTGACAGAGACCTATCATTGCTAAAATGTTTTGATTTCTGTATATTAGTAGCAGAGATATGAGCATGTATTATTATTTCCACTCCAGTTACTATAGGTGTACCATATTTTTTAACACATTTCTCACACCCTAGTTCTTTAGGGAAAACATATATTATGGTTCATCAAACTGTGTAGGAACTAGTGCAAGTAAATTCTTGGTTTCTTGTTAAAGAATATAGAATATGACATGTTACTTGAAATATTTCCCCCTCACACATCCCAATTCCCCAAAGAAGCACATTTATTAAAAAAACCACCTTGTAGAAGATCTATTCACACCAGCAGCTCTGTGGCATCCACTCAGTTCCCTGGCCCTTGAGGAAAATATCTCTGAATGTTTGAAGTAATAGCTTCAAAACCCAATTTTTCAACATTTCATCTTTGATAGCCTCAACACTTTCAAACTCCCAACTCTCTAACACTTGAAAATCACTTTCATATCACCTCCTATTTGTTTCCCTCCACTCATCTATCTGAAGATTGTTACACAAAACACCCTGGGCCCTATTTTCCTCCTATGCAAATTGTGCACAGTGTATTTCTACTGTCAGTTGAGTTCCTTCTATTACATCAGTGTGTATGACAGCAGGAAGAGACCAATAATCTCCTACATTTTTTGTTTGTTTAAAGTCTAGTATAAGTGAGCACAGTCCTCCATGCTCACTGTAACAGGTTGTCAGTCTGAAGTTAACGAATGGAAGGAATATGAGAAATCTTTAGCCTTGGCGGGTTGTGAAAATGACAGGGCTGGTTCTACTATGGAGACGATGTCAAAGCCATTCTCTCGGACACCTGCTGAGAAACATATGGCCATGATGGCTTTTAATATGGTAGCAGGACCTGGTGGCATTTAAAAATACCGTAGATGACTGAAAACTACACTTTAAAGTACACAGAAAGCCAATATACATCAGTGGGTAAATAAAGATTGTGTTATGTCTGATTTAAAACAGAAAAAGTAGAGAATATTTGGCTCACCCCAAAGAGCCAACTTGGTTTAATAATGCTGCCTTGGGGCTACTGGTAAATGGTAACGGAGGAAAATATCCACAGTGTAATGTAATATTGCAGGGGTCAGTTCCTCTCCTGACGATGCTGGCTTTTCATCAAATAGAATCCATCTAGCAGCTCTGACATCTTAGAAGCAGTAACATAAAATGCTGGGGAACAAGTGGGGATTTAACAATCACCTGTGCATTTTCCTGCTTTTAGGCTTTCCTTTGGATCTTCTGCATGACATAAATGTAGCCTTTAAAAATGGATTTATTCATCTACAAATGCTTGCCATTCTCACTCTTTGCCGCTTTAGACTACTTTTAACTTATCACTCAACACTTATTTTTCATAAAAGTTGGTTGACATGAATTCAACACTCTGATTTTATCCATTTAATCATTGTTGATCTGTCTGTGTTACATCCTCCTTTTTGACTATCTCCTCTGGTTCTCTCCTCCAAATAACATGAAATTTGTACTTCCTGTCCTTTTCAATGCTGTACAGAATGCTGTATCCGTCAGCTTATCCAGCTTCTTTTCTCACCACCAGTCGCACCACCATGCTCTGCCATGATGCCAGCCTCATCCCATCTCCATGCCTTCTAATATGTTTCTTCCTACACATGGAAAGTTCTTCCTACTCTGGTCAAGTTAACACCTTCTCCTCAAGATACTTATGTGACAGTTTTCCAGGTACCCAGGACTGTGAGTCACCTTGTAATTCCCTGCGTCCAGTGAAAGGGAGTCTTGTTTGTGACAGCTGGGTGTTAGCTCCCTAATACCATCAGTTTTTCAGCCAGTCAAGTTCTCCCTTTTAGGCTATCCCAGCCTTGTTTTTGCATTGCAGGCTAACAGGAGGGTCACTGAGTCCCTCTGAAGTGTTCCTCTGTGGTATCTAGTCCCTGAGACTGGCTGCTATCTGAAACCCCAGAGCCTACGTCCCCAAAGGCTTTTTGCTTTTGTTTTATATTGTTTCCACCTCTCTTGTTTCTAAAACAAACAAACTTTTGTTTCATTATAAGTGCTTTGTGTTACACAGGAGAGGAGCTTTAAAACAATATCATAAAACATGAACTAAGGCCTATACTTACTAATAGTTACTTTTCCGATGTAAAAAATTAAGTTCTCCACCTCCACTGCCTACCGCATCATTCAATCTATTGCAGAGCTCACAGGTTTTACAGGAACCCAGATCCAATTTTTCATGAAAACAACCCCACTCTGTCAGATGTCTCCTCAATTAATGGATGCAGAGTGCCACTCTATCTTGTACTGAAACAGTCTTTTGTCTTTATTCATAGGCAAGGTGATCCTCTATCTGTTGTAATGTTCCTTTTTTTTTTAACCTGCAAGTGCTTTTGATTTTTTGCAGTTGTCTTTGCTGTTTTCTATTGTCCGTGCTGTGACAAGGCAATGGTCAATAATAGAGCTTTCCATTCCATCACCAGTTAGCGAGGGAGGTGTGACAACTCCTTCCTGCATAAATAGGCTATCACTGAGTAATATTATTCCCTGGTGAATCCTTTTAGCCTTAAGGCCACACAGGCATAAATTTCAATATGTTTACATTATTGCATAAATATTACACATACATGCACCATGCCATGTTTACAAACATTGATAAACTGCAGTCTTTTAATAGATACCTTTCATTTTCCCTTTATGGAAAAATACCTTGAAAGCAATGTATTTGATGTAGTAAGTTCATCAGGCTTGCAACGAGTTTGTTTGTAAACATCAGGGGATCCTCTGCCAAGGTCTTGTATCTCACAGTTTGAACAGAGTTCCTTCCAGCCAACACATGGAAAGGATAGAAATCAAATCAAATCACACTACTATATGAAAAGAACTTGATGGGACTCACAGACTTCAATTGATTTTTGTCTCCCTCCAGTGCAAGAACAACTGAAAATGCTAATTATTGCTCAAGATTTCAGTCTTACAACGTTTTGAACAGAAGTAGCAGTAGACCATTTTCTAGCTTAGGGGTGGTCTGACATGGTGAACTCCCTCCACACTGGATGGAGAAGGGTTAACTCCTCACTGTGGGCAGAGGAAACCATTCCCCCATGTCCCTACTGGGCATGTTCCAAGCATAGCACCAGTATAAGAGGGAGCATCCAAGGACAGTCTGGGCTGACTGCCGAAGAAGAAAGAAACTGCTTGCTGGCTCCTGCCCAGATCATGGAAGCCAGACACCAAGATCCAAGCAAACACCCAGCTTACCTGCAGACATCCCAGAGAGTTGCACTAGCCAAGGAATCCGAAAATCCCAAAGACGCACAGACTGCCACCTCAAGTATCACGGTAGGAAGTAGCCCAGGGAAACTAGTCAATGTCCTGATGATAGGCATGTTGTGGATGGATCCCTGCTTAGCCCAGTGGCAGACACACTTGCAACTGGAAGAGCCCTAGGCTGGGCCCCAGTGGACTGGATTCCCCTATACTATCTACTGCCCACCCCAAGTAGCAGTCCATACACCCCAACTGGCTAGTAGGCCATACAGCCCTGCCCTAGAGGGCAACTTTATTGACTCTAGCTGCTAGGCCTTACTACCCAGCGAAGCTGGGGTAACTCTGACTCTGGCTGCCAGGGCTTATTGCACGATGAACCTGGGGCATCTCTATGAATTCTAGTTTCTAGGCCCCGCTGCCCTGCAGAGAAGAGCTACCCTATTCACACAGATCATGAGACCCTACCGCCCTGTGGATCAGGGCAATTACACAGACTCTGGCCATTGGACCTTCCGGCCCGATGGATCAGGGCAGCTGTATTGACTTTAGCTCTTAGGTATCACTGCCTAGACACAGAGGGCGGCTTGAAGGACAGGGGTGAGCTCACCTCACTCTGCACTGGTCAAAGTCTCCACACCATGTTACAGATTATTTTGTTTTGAGAATAGAATTCCTGTATGTTCCAGACGTGTACAAAGAGACAAATTCCACATCCATCTTGCACTGGGTGACCACATGTCCCGTTTTGGCCAGAACCATCTCATTTTTAAGCCCTGTCCCAGGCATCCCAACTTTTTTGGCAAAACTGAACATCTGGCAAATCTGATCATCAGCTGGCAAAAGCAAACTGGACAAATGCCCAGTTTTGGAGGGGAAAAAAAAACGTTTTGCCTACTGGTGCATAGAGGAGTGGGCGACTGACAACACCAGCTCTGCACAGAAGAGAGAGTTCAGGAGAGTATCTTGGGCCGGATCGCCCTGCGAGGGAGGGTGGCAGGGGGACTCTGGCCACTCTGTATGTGAGCGGGGAGAGAGGAGCCTCAGGCTGGCCCCACACAGGCAGACGGTTGGGGGGCTCAGGCCACCCTGTGCATGGGGAAGAGAGGGAGACCTCAGGCTGGCCCTACGCAGGCAGGTGGCAATGGGGCTTGGGCCAGCCTTGCATGGGACGGGACCTTGGGCTGGCCTGTGCGGTGTCCCATTTTCACTTTGGAAAAATATGGTCACCCTAATCTTGCACCATATTGGCCTGGTTATTTGAGGCTTCCAAGAGAAGTTAAAACCTCCTGACATACAAACTCCAATGCCTCAGAGCATAAACTATCTACTAATAGGATTATGAAGAATTGTCCACCATCAGTGGCGAGTGTCTAACTATGATGGGATTTCTTGCACTTCTGTCCCTAATCACCAGTGAGTGAGAACATAGATATTGCCTATCGCATCAAACTGGTTCTCTGTCTATCCTCTATCTTTTCTATGGCAATGTTCAGCAGTGGATACTCTAGAAGAGTTCCTCCCTCTTGATCAGATCTCTTTTTCTTAAATCAATAATTCCCAAATTAATCATTTAAAATAACACAATGCTTAGAGCCAAGGGTGATGTAAATTTTGCACATAAATATAAGTGAAATTTGGTAATATTTGGTACTCCAATAAAATGCTAATTTCCTTGTTAGAGCAACTTTGTACTGCAGTCAAATTTAATAGTATATTCATATATTTGGGACCTAAATAATCTGTGCCATTTAACTTTTGTAGATCTGGCTTTGTTTCTCAGAAATAAATGCCTTAAAAATTACATTTGGTCTACTATACATGGACAAAAATGCTAGTCTATTAGAAAAGCATGGTGCAAAAACACGACATATCCATGGTTGATTGTTACTGTTCGTTTAAAGAGCAAAGTGACACGTCTAGTACAAGTGAGCCTGTTCCCCCTGCTCATTGTAGCAGATTGTCAGACTGAGATGTACACATGTAAGAAAGGTGTTTAGCCCTGCAGGGTTGTGTAAATGGCAGGTGCTGGTAATATAGTGAAAGTGGAGGGAGGGCAAACCCATTTACTTCTCAGAAATGTTTTATTTGTAAGGAAATCTTGACATACAAGTAAACTGCCTCTGAAGTCTAACTGTCAAAGCCTCTCTCGCTGATGCCTGCTGAATAACCAGCAGCAGTGTTGCTTTTAATGAAAGTGTACAGCAGCGGAGGCTGGTGGTGTTTGAAAATAAGTAGGTGAAACTGACATGTAAAAGTGCACTCTAAAGACAATACACAGCAGTGAGTGATGATGATGATAAATCTAATTCAGAATAGGGTAGGTGGAGACGGTTGTTCTGGCAAAGAAAGCAGCCCTAATTTCTGTTCCAAATATAAACAATCTTCCACTTATATGTATGGCCTACCTGTAGCCTAAATGATACACCATTTAAAATTATTAATTCAGGAACTATTGATTTAAGAAAAACAGAGGCCTGGAAAAGAGAGAGACATTTCTATGAATTATCTGGGAGTTACTAGTATCCTACTGGTTGGTACATGATGGTGGAAAGCCTGTTGAGCATTTTGTTTTACTGTTTGCTGGCTCACAGTTAGTGGAGAGGTTCTTGAGAAAAAACTGATAAATATAAAAGAAGAAGGTTGGTACCATTTGGCTCTGGCTGTCCCACCAAATTATTCTCACTGGGATAATTGACTAACATGTCTTCTACTTGTGTGAATTCATGTAGTTCTGCAGAGTGGAAGCATTAGAAACAGAAGTACATTATTGTTCTTCAACATCTTATTAAGTTGTTTAGGTAAGGATTAAGGTAAAATCCTTAAAAATCAAGCTAAAACTTTACACTGTGGAAATAAGTATTTAACTTTTTTTTAATTTTGCCTCTTTTGAACATTTGAACATGTATGGATGAAACTGAAGTCCGTGGACTTCACTAATTTACAGCTGCTGAGGATCCAGACCACACATTTTCATAAAAGAAAAGAATGAATGAAAAGATTCTAATAAGGCGTATAAAAATAATATTATATTTCACTACAATGATCCAAAACATCGGAGCTTAAATTGTTGTTTCTGTAGTGTTTTAGATCATTATGACTGAATATGGTGTGTTTTGTTACTAAGTTAGTATAAACTTTTACCCACCAGTAGTTCAATATCTTTTTCTAGGGTTTATTTTCTAGTGCTTTCTCCAATCTTGTTGTAATGACTAATGTGGAGAAGTAAAGCTGACAGGAAAGATTCATTAAAAAAAAAAAGTGAGTAAATAGAATGAAAATTTAGTGAACAATATTTCTCTCACTTTAAAATTGTCAGAATCAAAAACCTTCAGTGTGCTGTTACCACCAGAACCAGGCTGACTTATTCCCAGCTTCCCTTTCCTGTGAGCAATTCTTGGAGGTGTAGTGATTTTATTTATGTATTTATTTATTTAATATATTGGGGTGGGGGGAATCAATATAAAGCTTGATTCTGTTGCACTGATGTTCCATGTGTGTACATAAGTAGTTTGATAAGCTGATAATGGTCAATTTGCAAGTTTCTGAGAACCAGACCAAGTGTAGCACCAAGAATAAAGCAAAACAGGTGTCAGAGAAATATGAACCCAAGTGATTATGCTCAACTGATTTATCTAAATTTGATGAATCTTTCATTGTAGAAAGTTTTTGCTCTCTCGTAGCCCCTAATATGAGAATAAAAGAAATGAAAATGGAATCAGCACAGAAAAGCATCCTTAAAGAGTTCTCTGAGGAATTTGGAATTTCATTTTAACCTAGTGAATGAACTCAGATTTCCAGAAAGATTTACCACTTCATGTTAATAGTCATGATGCTTCATCCTCAGGTTCAGAACTCAAGCCAATACTTTAACAGCCAGATGGTGGCTTAAATATCAAAGCCAATACTAGAGCAGAGAAGAGTTGGGTTACAGCTGAAACTTCAAGGATAAGTTAACATTGGCTCAGCCAGAAGTTATTAAGAGAGAGAAGCACAGGTTGCAGCAGCAATTACATCGAGGTTTATTGCATGGATTGGTTCCTGAGTTAGAGTTATTATGGCGCGGTGTGCTGTTGCTGGTGAGAATATGCTTGAGGTTGGCAGGTTGTCTGTAGGCCAGGACTGGCCTGCCTCCCAAGGCCTGTGAAAGAGAGGGATTGTTGTCCAGGATGGGTTGTAGATCACTGATGATGCACTGGAGAGGCTTTAACTGAGGACTGTAGGTGATGGCCAGTCGTGTTCTGTTGTTTTCTTTCTTGGGCTTGTCTTGCAGCAGCAGGCTTCTGGGTACACATCTGGCTCTGTTGATCTGTGTCCTTATTTCCTTGTGCGGGTATTGTAGTTTTGAGAAAGCTTGGTGGAGATCTTGTAGGTGTTGGTCTCTGTCTGAGGCGTTGGAGCAAATACGATTGTACCTCAGTGCTTGGCTGTAGACAATGGATCGTGTGGTGTGCCCGGGGTGTGCCAGCAACAGCACACCACGCCATAATAACTCTAACTCAGGAACCAATCCATGCAATAAACCTCGATGCCAACTCTGCCCACACATCTACACCAGCAACACCATCACAGGACCAAACCAGATCAGCCACACCATCACTGGTTCATTCACCTGCACATCTACCAATGTAATATACGCCATTATGTGCCAGCAATGTCCCTCTGCTATGTACATCGGCCAAACTGGACAGTCCCTATGAAAAAGGATAAATGGACACAAATCAAATATCAGGAATGGCAATATTCAAAAACCTGTAGGAGAGCACTTCAACCTCACCGGACACACCATAGAAGATTTAAAGGTCAGCATTTTGCAGCAAAAAAACTTCAAGTCCAGACTGCAAAGAGAGACTGCAGAGCTGCAATTCATTTGCAAATTTGACACAATCAGTTTGGGATTGAATAGAGATTTTGAATGGCTAGCTAACTACAAAAGCAGCTTCTCTTCTCTCCCTATTCACACCTCCAGTTCAACTGCTAGAGGAACACCTCACCCTCCCTGATTAGAGATAACAAGCTGGTTCAGCCTGATTGGACTAACCTTGTTATCTCTCACCTGGTTCTTGCCTACCTATTTATACCTGCCCCTGGATACTTCCACTGCATGCATCCGACGAAGTGGGTATTAGCCCACGAAAGCTTATGCTCTGAAAAATTTTTAGTCTTTAAGGTGCCACAGGACTCTTTGTCACTTCTATTATTATTTGATTGATCATAATAATATGGCAGTGATCAATGATCATTGATGGGAAAACTTGAAGAGCTTTAGAGTCTGGCTTGAGTGAGATGCCATCTGCTATTTTTCTATAAATATGTACACATTTGTTGTCTAGTAATAAAGCAAATCATTTCCCATAAATAGGTCCTCCCAGATTTCTAGTATTCTAAGGTGAAAAGTATGGTTAGAATAGATTTTATTTTTGCCTCCACCTCCAATATTTTCATTTCCGGAGATGACAAGAAAAGAAACAGGAAATGCAACGGCATATAAATACTTTCTGCTTTCAATACCAAAATGAGTTTGATTGAACCTCAAAAACAGTTTAGCATGTATCTAGTTCAGTTTTGGGGCTGAGCTCTGGAGAGGGAAATCTAATTTTATCCAAATCACCTTGTCTCTCTCTAGTTTATCTTCTTCTTACAGTTCTGCTGACCTGAATTCCTGAATACTAAAATATGGGAAATACCAAGAAAAATGTTTTTCATGAACAGTTGGGTCTGTAACTGATAGAGAAGTTAATGCTATATTGAGAGTGTTATTCCATGACAGGAGGTTGTCTAAGATTGGTTCAACTGCCTGGCTAGAGCCCATTTTAATTCCATATTAGAGAGAGCCTGAGGTGGGGCCATCACATGTGTTACCTACTTCTTTTTTTGACAGACTAAAACTTTAGCTGCTGTTTTTATTGATAACACCCTTCCTCATCCCCCCATTGATGGATTGATGAGAACAGAAACTGCGTAACTTTCTGTGCAAAGGAAAATGTCAGTTGGAGTTTTTCGAGGCTCATTTATATGAATCTAATTGTTTTGTATAGTCTTGACTTTATGCTGTACTCTGTGAATACTTTAAAATGTAATCTCATTGTCTGTAATCCTAAAATCAATTTTAAAAAAAGGAAGCAAGGAAGACACAATGGAAAGAGAACAATTTTTCATGTTGAAAATTGGCATGTCATTGCTACATTTGGTGTATTAGAAACAAATTACTTTTGTGTAAAACATATTAACCATCTTTTATTCCATTAATATCTATTAAATAATAAATAAAAACAACACTAATTAACGAAGAGCTAGAACTGGTGCATTAAACTTACCTCCATCTAGAGTGTATTCATGTTTAATTACCTAGATCTGAACACATACCAAATGTCTTCTTCTGTACCCATCTGTGTAAGATCTAAACCCAGAAGGGGTCTGTTTTCAATATCCAGTTCACTTGCAATGCATGATGTCAAAAATCTCAATAAACTAGCTCATCTCTTGTATACAGAGTTGTTGTAGCCATTTTGGCCCCAAGATATTAGCGAGACAATGTGGGTGAGGTAATTTTGATTAGATCAACTTCTATTGGTGGGAGAGGTAAGTTTTAGAGGTCCCCAGAGTTGTTCTTCTGGTCTGAGAAAGGTACTAAATATGTCACAGCTACACACAATAATCTAAAAACTCATCTCCCATGACTCCCATCCCGAAATTTTACATGCTTCCCAAGGTACACAAGCAAGGGAACCTAGGTAGACTCATCATATTTAGCCATTACAAGCTTACTGAAGGAATATTGGGACTCATAGAAACCATTCTTAACCACTCACCTTAAAAAGGGCCAGCTTCCTTCAGGACACAACCTACTTTCTTCACAGACAACATTAACAATCTCTCTCATAATAACACTATTGTTCCTTTTTGTCTTATGACTTCAGGAGTGTTAATGGCCCACTTTACCATGAATGGCTCTTAGAATGTGTCCTAACTACTTATATGAAACTATCTGTTTTGATCTTGTGTTTAGCTGTGACATTCTTAGTATATTTCCTAGACATAAGAGAAATAAGAGCTCTTGTGTAGCTTAAAAGTATATCTCTTTCACCGACAGAAATTGGTCCAATTTCTACCTTGTGTCTCTAACTCATCTCTTGAAATTTTCACAATTCAAGATGTGTATCACTGAAGTCAGTGTCAGATACTTTAGAGGAGTTCCCCCCTCTTATTCCAGTCCTCTTTTTTTCTAAATAAAGAGTTCTTCCTGATTCTATAATTTTAAGGTAGTTAAAGGTAGGTCGTTAAAACATATAAATGGAAGGATAGATTTGTTTATATTTGGGGGAAAAACAGATCAATCTTCATTTCCCTTCCTCACAATGAAATTGTGAGTGACTCAGGCACCACAGTAATGGAGGGAGGGCTTATAAATACCTTCCATACACAGACTTTTTACAAATATGTTTATTCAATCTCATGTATATGCATTAGACATATAAATGTCCAATATTTTTTTCTGAATCCTATCAAACTCTTGCCCTCGGTGACATCTTGGATCAATGATTTCAACTGGTAAATTATGTACTTTCTTTTCAAACCAAATTTTCTTTTATCGAGTTTAAATGTCTTTCCTTTCAATTTCATTGAATATCCTCTTGTTCTTGTATTATGAAAGTGGGGAAATACGTTAGCTCAAAAAAGGGCTATAGCACTCATTATTGAGGCTACATTTTAGTCAAAAGATTTTTAGTAAAAGTCACGGACAGGTCACGGACTGTAAATAAAAATTTAAGTCCCGTGACCTGTCTGTGACTTTTGTCATATATACCCCTGACTCAAACTTGAGAGGGGTGGGCATTGGGTGGCTCAGGAGAACGGTTCTGAGGGCACCGCGGGTACTGGGGCCATTTCATTCTGTACAATATATTTTCTGAGATAGAAGGACAAAAGTTTAAGATAATATGCTAATATGATGATAAAGTATCATTTTTGTTCCCATTTAAATGTTAACCCTTTTAAGAAGTAGAAAATCCTATCCTGAGTTACTGCAGTTTGTTTATAATCACATTTGGGGTCCAATCTGATCATCTGAACTTTCTTTATATTTGTGAAATTAGACCATTTATCTTCTACATTTTTCTAGTTGCATATATCCTGCTTAGAATATAGATAGATATGAGAGATAAGATGGCAAAATGTATTATTTAGCTATATGGTTATATTACAAATCATGAGATATGATCAACATAAATACATTCTTAACCTCCTGTATTAAATATATGAATTTTCAGCTGTTAAAAACAGTGCACCTGATTCTCATTTAAATATACTTAAAGCCTTTTTACACTACTCTGGAAGTGGAAAGGTAATTAATTTTGTGTCATTTAAAGGAGCCATAATGTAAATTCAAAGGATGAAATCCTGGGTCCATTGAAGTCACTGGGAAAATCTAATTGACTTAAATGGAGCCAGGATTTCAGCAGTAGATTTTAAGGCTAGAAATGATCATATAGATCATCTAGTCTGAACTATGTAACAGAGGCCATAGAATTTCACCAAGAGATTCCTTCATCAAGTCTATAACTTTTGGTTGGGCTAGAACATATATTTTAGAAAAGCATCCAATATTGATTTAGAGATTTTAAGTGATGAAGAATCCACCACACCACTAGATAGTTAGTTCCCGCTAATAAAAATGTGCATTTTACTCTAATCTGCATTGATTAGCCTCAGCTCTCGGATACTGGATCTTGTTGTGCCTTTGTCTGCTAAATTAAAGAGCCATTTACTATTAGAAATGTGTTTCCCCAGTATGTACATGTAGACCATAATCAAGTCACCTCCTACCATTCTCTTGGATAAACTAAAGAGATTAGAGATTGATCTTAAATCTGTCACTGCAAGGCAGGTTTTCCAGATTTTGAATAATTTTGTGGTAGCTCTTTTCTGAAACTTTCCCATCTTACAACATTTTTTTAAAGTGTGGACACAAGAAACAGACACAGTATTTCAGTAAGGGTCTCATTAATGCACAGTGCTAATAACATCTAACTACTTCTAAACATTCTCCTCCGTGTATATCCAAGACAACGTTGCACTGGGGGCTCATGTTCAGTTGGTTATCCAACCATTATCCAACAGTCCTTTTCAGAATCACTGTTTTTCAAAATACAATTCACCTGTTCTATAAATTTGATCTATGTTCTTGGTTATCAGGTGTATGACTTTGCATTTGACTTTATCAAAACACATATTGTTCAACTGAGGCAAATTTACAAAGTGATCCTAGCTCTGCAGGACTCTCTCCATATTATTCATTACTTTACCACTTTTTTGTGTCATCCACAAACCTGACCTCAAATGATTTTGTTTTCTTCCAGATCATTGATAAAGATAGCACTTGGGCTAAGAACTGACCACTGTGAGACTGCACTAGAAATATCCCCATTGGATGACAATTCCCTGATCAAAATGAATGTAATTGTGAGTGTAAATGAAAATAGATCCCTTTGGGTTCAATGTGGCTCCTAAATCTTTATATGGATTTAGACACCTAACATCAGGCAACCATATTTGCAAATTTTCAGAAATCTTTTAACAATCAAGACTATTCACAGTTCTCGGTTTCTTGTAGATACTGAAAATTCAGTTCAGGTATGAAAAATCAATAATTAATTGTGAGGGGGTTGAAAGAAAAGTTATGGTAGGTAATCCATATAGTTTACTACATTGAAATAGTCTACTACATTGAAGATGCAAAAATCTTAAGAGGGACAGCAAAACAGTTTATGAAAAATACTTCTGCTCTTTGCAGAGCAGGTATACTGTCTTTTTTTGAGAGAGAGGGAGAGAGAGAGAGAGTGTTCATGGTGAGAGTAAACTATTACCTCTTTTGATAATTGGACTGGAATTAAATTTATGTACTGAAGACTTCAGCCAGCTTAATGAATGGGTAATAATCCATGCATTTGAACTGAACCACAGTAACTCCCACATGTTCAGCGGGTTCTTTCTCTCAAAGGCATTTGAGCCCCTCTGAAATTCCTTTTAATGATATATAAAGATTAAGCCCTTTGTTAGATATTCTGACACTGTTAATGACCTCCAAGTAAGATAAAAACAAACCAGTGATAAATAATATGTTTCTTCTATTGTTGCTTCAAATTTTATCTTAGGCATGGGCTACACTGGGAGTGGGGTGTTGTCCTAATATATGCAACTTCAACTACGTGACTAGAGTAAATAAAGTTGGCGTATCTTAGAGCGACTTACCTGGCAGTCCGCATGGCGGTGAGTCAACCGGTGCTGCTCCCCTGTCTACTCCACTTCCTCCTCTTGCTGAGATGGAGTTCTGGAGTCAATGGGGAGCATGCTCAGGGATTGATTTATTGTGTCTAAGGTAGATGCAATAAATCGATCCCTGATAGATCGATCACTGTCCGCCAATCCGGACAGTTGCATGCTGTCTACCTAAACTGAGTTGCATCAACCCCTATGCATTTTCCCAAACATATCTGAGATGTTTCCCCTCTCCCCCGCTGCCTCCCCCACCAAAAAAAAACTGTACAGAAAGAATAATATGAGGAAGTCTGGTTTGTTTGCAGTTGTCATGGAGAATCTGGCATCCCTACTGGAGCAAAGCTGAGGTTGTGGAGCATCCTCTGTTATTTATGATGGTTGTTCTAATGGTGAGGTATGTGTGAACTGGGTACAGGAGAAGAAAGCACATATTAAAAATACCTTAACTTACTGTTTTTTTTCTGTAGTGTTTCATATTGAGGTATATTATCTGTAGACCAATTTTAATCAACACACAATGTACTTTATTTGTGTAATGCTGTACTAAACATAATACTCATATATTTAGTGATTATACTACAATACTATACATGGTACATATATGAAAACGTTTGTCCTAGTAGTAACAAGAACATTACCATTATCTAAAATAAAATGTTTAATAGAGCTGGATGAACACCCAAAGCAAAAATATTTCAGATAGCCAATATGGATCCAGAACCATTGAAGACTTGCATGCGATATCAGTCTCAGAGCCTGGCTGACCACTAATTACCCCTTGGTTCCAGATCTGGCTCTACCACTGAACTGCTGTGTGATCTTTAGCAAGTCACATCATCTCTGTGTCTCTTTTCTCTCCCACCCTTTCTCTGACTGGTCAGTTTAGATTGTAATCTCTGTTTTGTATTAAGTATTTGTGAAATGCCTAGCATAATGAGGCTCCATTTTCTGTGGGAATCTTAGATATGACAGCAATATAAATTATAGGTAATCATAATGTAGGAAGCTCAAAGGGTGAGCACAAGCTAGTATCAAAAATGAATAAGAACTACAAATAGGTAGAGCAGAAAAATAGGAAGTGATATGGAAGTGATTCTCCTGAAAGTGAAGAAAGGAAGCATCATACAAGTGGGAGGTATAAACCTAATTTAATTGAC
Organism: Dermatemys mawii; assembly: GCA_007922305.1. NCBI lineage: Eukaryota > Metazoa > Chordata > Testudines > Dermatemydidae > Dermatemys > Dermatemys mawii. Next base: position 16,101,821 of record ML677334.1, read on the forward strand.
TGAGGTAACATAATGGGACATTTCCAGTTAAAATGATATGGACATTTCTATATTGTCATGTTTATATAAAAGATGCATGTAGGAATCCCATTTGAGACCAATGGTCCATCTAGCCCAATGTCCTGTCACTAACATTGAGGAATGACAGATACTCCAGGAGAAGGTGCCAAAAATCTTATAATGGACAATTATACTCTAACTTTCCAAGAGGAAATGTTTCATTCTATCCCTAGTTAGTGATTAGATTATAATTTAAAGTATGAGAGTTGATATTCCTTGTGTATTTATTTGTGTCCCATCTGCTGTACAGAAATGATGGCTGACCTCATTAACCATGTAAATGTTCAGTCCTGTTTGGAATCTGACTAAGCTCTTGGTGACAATGATATCTCATAACAATTAATTCCAGAGGTTAATTTGGATTTGTGCAAAAAAGCATGTTTCAGAAGCTTTTTTTTCTTTTAATTTTCCTCAACTGTATCTTTCCCTAGTTCTATTATGAGAAAATGCAAATAGGAGTGACCTGTCTTATTTTTCCTATGCCATTTATTATTTTACAGATGTTTATCATACTGCCTCTCACTCTCTCTAAACTAAGTTTAGTGGTAAGAGCCTATGTTCATCTCCATTGTCCATCTCTACTTTTGCTATACTTTTTTAGAGCAGAGATACATTTTATGCATCGTTTCTCCTTTGCTAACTATTTTGCTGATACTGAGAAAGAATTCTCGTAGATTGGAGAGGTATTGGGAGGGATAGTGGGGAGATGGTTCTATTTGTGTTGGAGGTAAAGGAGATGTACAGCTGCATATTATGTACTTATTACTAGTGTTTGTGACCCTGGTGTCTTACAATTTGTCCCAATGGCATCACGTGTTCCTTTTTTTTAAAAAAAAAAGAGGATTGGGGAGAGGACTGAACTTTGTGAGACTCCACAGGAAAGGGCTCTGGAGTTACTCAAAACTACCCTATTTGAACATACAGAAGGAAAGTATTAAAATCATTTCAAAGCTTTCCCATCAGCCTCCACTATATCACTAAGACAGGACACAATATCAACATTAACAGATCAAGAAGGTAAGTATGGACATTTGTCCCTATCTCTGGGCAGGTGGGTGTTATTCATAAGTAGCCGCCTCGTCTGGATTATAGCTGAATGGGGCTTAAGATACTGGTAGTGGGAAGGTGGTTCTTCACTTGTATCTTGAAGATTTTGCTCAAAAATGGGAGTTTTCCAGTGATTGTTCTCCAGGTGTTTTGGATACAAAGATGGTTTCTTAAGAATTGGCCAAGTTATAGCATTTATTAAGATGGATAACAGGTTTCCCTCTTCAAATGAGGCGCTGGCAGTCTCTATCAACTAGGTGTTTGTGGGCCTTTTTTAGCAGGCACAATGGGCATGGGTAAAAATCAAAGGTGGTAACTTTGTTCATTAATTCTCGAACATCCTACTCCATGAATGAGCCAAAGTGATGTGTAGACCAGTCTTAATCAACACATAATGTACTTTATTTGTGTAATGCTGTACTAAACATAATACCCATGTTGGACTTGGAGTACAGTTGTTGCTGTATACAGAGGTAATGTAGACAAGATCAAAGAAGGGTATCTGATAACTATGAACATGTATTACAAGGATGAAAATATCAGAGAGAGAAAAAGAGAGGAGTTGGTTTAGTGGGCATGGGATGTACAAAAGTCTATGGTTAGGAACAATGGAAAAAAATTGAACACAGGAACATTTAGACTCAGTATCAAGAAACGAATCCTGTTACTAGGGTCTATCTACTAGGTCATGGAAATCCTGTCTTTTGCGTCATTTATGATTGAACAATCTTGCCCCTGAACCTGTGGAAACCCCATTTTAATCATTCTTGATTCTCATTGTTACCTGATCTGTTGCCACGTAGGCTTTACAACTGTTAGAGCACAATTGTTACACTTTCTCACTAGAACACATGGTCACTATAAGGCAGAAGCAAGTATAGCAAGGGTTTTCAAATCTTAACAGAGTCATATTTTAGGAGGAGGATTATCTTTTGGACCCTTCTCCTTGCTTTTACAATCCTGTAACATCCCTATAGCAGCTATAGCAATTGCCAATGTGGGAAAATGATACTAGGAAAGTAATAAAGTATTTAATATGTAATTTGACTCACCATCTGGAGGAGAACCAGTACAATATAACTAGCCCAGGGCCCTGATCCTGCAAATACTTATGCATTCAAATAGTCCCACTGAAGTCTATGGGACTATTCACATAAAGTTCAGCGTGTGATTAAGTATTGGAAGAATCAGGACCCAGATCCCTGTAGACCATCAATGACTGCTTTGTGGACCACCCTTTAACAACCTTCGAGGAACATTATAGTGTAGCTTGAGTCCATATAATTGTGCCAATGTAGGAATGAAGGGTGGGGAAAAGGGTGATATTTTAAAATAATGAAAATCTACCTGAGAGTCAGACACACATTCAATGATGTGGACCCTTGAAAACATATTTGCCACTATATTTATTCTGTCATATTTGATTATACTTAAATTCCTTCGAGTCCTTTAGTTGAATTACAAAATCATGACATTGTTTTGGAAATAAATATTCCCACAAAGGAGTTTTGTATCTTTAGTGGGTAGGATCTGATGTTACTGACTACAAGGATGCATTAAACGTCTTTGGAAATGTCTCCTGTTAGTTACATAATTCCATCTGATAGATTTAACACAGCCGATATTGGAAAATGTAATAAAAGTCACTGACTGCACTTTGCATCTTCATAAAGCTCTAAATTAACTGGGTTTCTTTTTGAGGGGGTATAGGAGAGGGTAGATATGAAGGAATGTTACTGGTATCTTCAGTTTATAATCAAAGCTAAAATGCTTATTTCTAGAAATCAATGAGTAATTCACAACAAATAATTTATCAAATGACTTCTTTTCTGTTTGCAGATTGTTTACTAGCAGCTTATGAACTTCCTCCCCTCAAGGTATTGATTACTTGAAATTATTTAGCAGGCAATTTCATAGAGAAGTTTTAATCATTAGATTGTGCCTGAGCAATTTGTTGTGATTATGAGATCCATTGATTATATGCTTCTTTATAGTACCTATCTCCAGGCTATCTAAGTATTGGTTAATAAGTGTTTTTCTTCTCTCTACTATTTCCAGGCAGAGGAATATAACTTTCTGAGACCCAATTATTACATATTTATTTAGGAACATAATTTCTGGACACTTTGAAAGTAAGATGTGTTTACTCTCCAAACTGAATCCCATGAAGTCTTGTCTCAGTCTAATTTTTTTCTACACCTGGGTTCCTCCATCAAGAATGTTCCCAGTGGCAGGTAGTTAGAACCTGGGTGTATCCAGCTACAATACATTGTGCCGACAGAGTATTGGTGTCTTTGGGAACTGTGATGGCTGAGGTGGTATTTGTGTTAGCTTGATCTCCATCCATAAAGGGCAGATTCGGATCAGTTGTAACCTGTTGTAATATGTTCATCATTATTGCTGATATGGATATGGCTATGTGCTGTACAGTGTGTGTGTGTGTGTGTGTGTGTGTGAGAGAGAGAGAGAGAGAGGGGGGGGAGAGTTTCTTCTACTCCTAGGTAAACTGAATGGCAACTGTCCAGCCTTGAGTCAATGGAAATATTCCCTTAGCAAGATTCCTCATCTGAGAGGACTAGACTCTCAACATCCTAGCCAGGTGTCACAATGGCAATCTGTGAGTTGTGGAAGCTGATTTTAAGCTATATGCTACCTTGATGTTCATCAGTGTTGGGCTTGTTAGCATACAAGCCACTTTCTCAGATCAGTTCCTCAAGGTTACCGTCATCTCTCCTGCTTTTTGTCCTTTTGTTTGTTTCTTCCAGGTGCCAAGACCTCTTGATAGGAGTAGAGACTGCATCTGTGCATCTGATTTTCTTTAGTGTCAGGCACACATTGGTGGCACAGTGATTACTAAATTGGTGACATAATATGATTTCCCCACAGATATCATTATTGTAGATGTTAGAGCAGGGGTCGGCAATCCCCGGCACGCGTGCCAAAGCTGGCACGGGAGCCATTTTTGACTGGCACGCCAAGGTCGCTGCAAGGGGCCGGCAGCCACAGCACAGCAGAAACCAGCAGCCAGCCAGACCACAGAGCGAGTGATGCTGAGAGGCTCCCAGCTCACAAGTCCAGGATTTCCCCCATCACATCTCCCCCATGCAGAGTAAGGCTGTGGCTGATTGAACGGGTGGGGGTGGCTCTGAGCTGCTCGCAGCCATTGGAGCCTGCAGCAGTCAGAGCCCTTCCATCCTCCCTCCTCCCACAGAGCAGCATGTTGAGCTACAGGGTTAGCCATGGCTCTCCTCCACATGGTAAGGGAAGCTGGGTTTTGTATGCCACACCATGCAGCCAAGTAGGGTAACTCTCTACTTGCACAAAGCCCTACCAAGCATCAGGAATATTCTTTGGCAGCAAGTGACCCCCACCCTTCCCTGCATGGGGAGAAAGGACACAGGCATGCCTGTATTTCCCTGCAAACTGGGCTCCCCCTGGGTCTCCTCCCTCCCCATTCCCCTGCTTCAGAGCCTTGTTGCAGGGGAAGGAGGTCTACTGAGGGGCGGTTTGCACCCCCAGGCACTCCCCCGACGCTCCATCCCAGCCCATCAAAGGCATCTACCTACTTGGGGAGGAGGCTATGATCCAGTACCAGGCTCAGACTTTATGTGTGGGGGGATGCTGAACAGCTGCCTTTTCGTTATTCCCGCACACACACACACACGGGCAAAGATCACACTAAATTGATAAGATGTGCATTTTTTTTATTTTAAATGAAGCTCGTTAAATATTTCAAAACCTTATTTACTTTAAATACAGCAATAGTTTATTTATATAATATAGACTTATAGAAAGAGACCTTCTAAAAACATTAAAATGTATTACCAGCACACAAAACCTTAAATTACATTGAATAAATGAAGGCTTGGCACATCACTTCTGAAAGGTTGCCGACCCCTGTGATAGAGTGCTTAGTCTTGCAAGACTTTGCACAACAGGCGTCTGGATGATGAAGAGTGGGTTCCCATCATGACTTTCTGGGATCTCTGTGCTCTATGGTAGGAATGAATAGAAACACTGTCGTGTTCCCCATTTACCTTCTCCACAATATCCCCATTTATTTTCTCCAACACTTGTTGGTACAATGAGGCCAAAAGTGTTGAAAGCAACAGAGATATGGCAGTTTGAACACTGAGATTTGCTCAGTGACAGGATATGCAAAATTTGGGCTTAGTTGATATGACAAATAGGTCACATGGTATGGCTTCTGTTCACTGAATGGATGAATGCAACATAATAAGGCTCTGGAGCAAGAATTCATGTTTACAAATTCAAAATATGCTTTCTGTGAATATTAATTTTATAAAATATTTGCTTTCAAATGCACCACTTTTGCAATAATCCCTCTCAGTAAATACATCCACTAGAAAATTCTCAAGAAGTGAACATAAAAGAACATGAATATAAAGTAAATTAATATTTGCAGCACATTTTTTCACAGTATTTGTCCAGCTCTATTTATTTCCTTGTTGAGTTTGGAAAAAAAAGTTACAAAATGGAGTATGAAATATGTCTTTATTGCAATAAGTAGAAATATTTAGCTTTTAGTCTGAGAACATTATGATGCAAGATTTGGTGTGTAATATATCACAGAAAAGCCTGCATTTTAAACTGAGTAGTGAACACTGATCTGTTGAAAAAGACAGGCATATTCAATATATTTTGAAGAAAGGAGATACAGCACAAGTAGCAGAAATGTTGGCCCCTTAGGGCAGCTCAGATTTTCAGCTAAACAAAATGATCATAGGGTAATTGCCACAACTATGTTAAAGTAATTTAATAATTCCCTCAAACAAGCAATATTATTCCAGTCCTATCAGCCCTGTCCTTTACTAATACTTCTCTATCTTTCTCATGCATCAAGTATAATGTATAAGATCGCACTACTCTCAGGTCTCTGCAAATTATGTGCTTCTGTTCGCTTCCTTTTTATTGTACGAATGAATAAATAAATAAACAAATCTGCCATTAATCCACTTGATTGCCGCTTCACTTACCTGATGCACTGGGCAAACCGGAATCCCAGCACTGTCTGATGTGTGTGGGAACAGAATACTCTGTCTGTATGGTTGTGGTGGTGATCATTAGGGGAATGGTTAAACTATATATGAATCCCTTAAGATTCAATTTCATCTGCCTTATTCCAGATATTCCATGAGATACTGTGAAAGCAACTCATACCACAAAGGAAGTTACTTAATCCACAGACCAGAACTGCAATTATCTCTATACAGTTACAAGTATAATTAACCTGATAAATCCCTCACAGACACAATATATATGCTTAAAAAAACACACATACTACTATTAACATAATAGAAAGTAATTGCTATAATGCTCATTGCTTGGAATCTTTGACTCAAAATTATTGACATCCAGTAATAAACACAACAGATGAAAAATGCCACCTTTTTATTATTAATTGTTATTAAGAGTAATATTCCAGTGACACCAAAAAATCCCAACTGGATCTGGACCACATTATACTGATGGTGATAGTCTCACATTGATGTCAATACATGGGGATTCAGCAAATGTAGCTGAGCATGGATATGTGAGGTCAGGCTAATGTGAGAACCACATATGTGGTTAAATTTGGGACAAACCAAATTGCCCATGATCAGTTCAGGCTGTTGTATCCTTGATTTGTACTGTTCATCTTTTTTCACAGAAGGCTTTTAAGTGCCTTATGTCAAAGTGATTAATGGCAACATGGTAAATCTGCCATGTCCTTGCTCTTTTGCTTCCCAGTTCTGGGGTCAATGTGTCTTTATATTGTTTGTACTGGCCACCATGAGAATGAGTGCCTTGCTTTAGCTGACCATAAAATATGGTCTTGAGTATTCTCAAGTCAGCCATATAAATGAAATGCCCTGACCAATACAGTTGAGTTGTTATGAGCATGCTTGGAATGCCAGACAATCTAAAACAATTAAACATTTCAACGTTAAGAATCTTGTCTCACCCTTTAACCATTCAGACAGACAGAAGACAGTGTACAAGGAATTGATCAAGTTTCCGAATGTGGCAGTGATATGTTGTCCATGTCTCACAACCAATAATCTTGAAATGTTATAAGCACGACTGCTCAATAGACATTTAGCTGTGCTATCATTCCAGAATGGGTGTGGCAGCATGCCAAATGCAGAGCCTGCTTGGGCTATGTGAGGGAAAATCACATCATCAATTGTGGCATTCTGGGGCAGCACACTCCCTAGGAAGCAAAACTTCATGGACTTGAGAGGAGTGTTTTTGATCTTAATAATTGGTTGGATATGTGCTTTCCCCCAGTGCAGGTTGTGTTGCATTAATCTAGAAGATGGAATAAATGGGCTGAAGATGTTAACATAACTCAGTCACAGTCCAACTTTAAACAGTGTTAAATAAAGTTCGGGGTTTGGTAGACAGAGACCTGAGCCTTCTGAGTACTATGGCAAACACACCATTAAAAACCCTTTTAATCTTTTATTAAAGACACAGAAAAGAAGGAAAAACAGTGAAAGCCTTTGAAATGTAAAGTATTAAGTACAGTGCTTATTTTAACAAGATTTCTTGTTCCTTTTCCTTTACCTAGAGAGAAGGAAAAAAAACTTTGTTCAATAGCCCCTTAGATGAACGGTCTTTTGGCGAAAAGAGAAGTTAGTTGAGATGGGCGAAAGTTATTGTTGCTACTGCTGCTGTTAAAGTCCAGACCTGTTTCATCACAGGGAGTGTTTTGGATTCAGCCAGAGCTGAGATGGGTGCTGATGTCATCTGGATCCCTCTCTCTGGCCCAAACTGGTCAGGACATCCCTCAGGATTAAGGCAAAGAAGATCTGGGGTCGCAGAAGATTGCAGTGGTTGCAGACATGGTGGAGCAGCTCACTCCAGTAGCCTCAGTTTGTTTTTCTCTATTTTCTCTAAAAAGGCTTTTTTTTTTTAAGGGCCTGTGACAAAGCTCCAAGTTTGTTCTTGTGGGTCCTGCACTTCCAGGCACATTTAGGGGCCTCAGAAACTCATCTCGGCCCCAGAGTGACCTCCCTTTCTCAGTATAATTGGCAAGAGTCACCGCCTAGTGAGTTACCTTCATCACAGGCCAGTATGGAAGATGGAAAAGGTGGAGAGCCCGGGCCCACCCTCTACTCGGGGCTCCAGCCCAGGGACCCTAATAGTATCAGCTAAGATGGCTGACCTTTTATCCACAAAACACAATACAATTCCCTGGGCTACTTCCCCACAGCAGTCCCCGCTTCTTCAAACTCCACTTCACCTTTACCTCAGGGCCTCCTTCCTTCAGTATGATATGTCATCCACCACTCAGTCTCACCAACAGCACAACTTCCTCCCACAGCTCCTGACACCCACAGCCACCTGACTAACTGGGAGGTTTTTATCTGGTTTCAGCCAGTCCTTGATTGGCTTCAGGTGTCCCAATCAGGCTAGCTGTTTCTACTCCTTTCTAGAAGGTTCTTAATTGGCCCCAGGTGTCTTGATTGGCCTGGAGTAGCCTTTGTTTGGCTATCCAGGGAACAGGGACCTGCACATCCTGAGACTAATATACTTGCCTTCCAGCACTCTCCTATATCCTTCTGGTCTGACTCCGTCACAGCCCAAAAAGTGAATGATAGATGGAATATCCCAGGCCCTCATTATTTTGTCCACTGATATCAGACATGCCAGTTTTGGTTCATTCATTTCCAGTTCTACTTCTTTTGTTTCATACCAAGCATGATTTTAACACAGTCCTTGAATTTTATTAATGTGGTCTATTATGCTTGGACTAATTTATTTTCTCTGCTTGGTTCTTTTGCACCTGATTATAACATTTTTTTTAATTGAAAATAACTTGACCTACTTTTCATGCTAAATTCCTAAACAGGTAAAAGTTATAAACCAATTGACACAATAGTTGATTCACTCCTTCAGTTTCCATTAGGCTGATTGAGAGGTTGCAGAGTCAGTGTTGCATTGCTGAATCACTTGCACTGTGATTGGATTAGAGTGGGAAAGGTGTGTGTAGTTCCAGTTCCACTCGCTTGTCCACATAAACTGTGGGAAATATGGGAGCAAGTTTAAGTTTGGAGTTCCTTCAAGTGAATGTCATTGACCCATCATCCTTCCTCTTCCTTTCCAGAGTTACTTCTGGAAGGGCAATCACATGCCCCTGTTTGTTGTAATAGTGCGGGGCATCCATGACATTTTATAGGATCAGCATCACCACCTGCTGCTCCACCACTCACTATTGCTACTGCCATTATATTACCTATGACTGCTTATTTGACAGATTAATCTGCTTATATCACAGCTACCCTTTATATCTGGAGGGCAGCCCACTATCTGCAACCCATGGGCATGCTTAGTGGCAGAATCTGGACATTATAATAGGCTATCTACAAATACACAGTAAGAGACAGATCCTGCCCCAGTGAGCTTACAGTTAGATCAGACAAAGATTAGGCAACAGAAAGGGTGACATGGTCACACTGCAAATCAGTAGGAAAGCTAGGAATAGAACCTAGGTATCCTGACTTCTTCCCCATGCCCTATCCTATCCATCATTTCTTTTATTTTATTCCATTGATTACAATAGCATCAAGAGGCCCCAACCTGCATTTCATATAATCATAGAATATCAGGGTTGGAAAGGATCCCAGGAGGTCATCTAGTCCAACTTGCTGCTCAAAGCAGGACCAATCTCCAACTAAATCATCCCCGTCAGGGCTTTGTCTAGCCTGACCTTAAAAACCTCTAAGGAAGGCGATTCCACCACCTCCCTAGTTAAACCATTCCAGTGCTTCACACCCTCCTAGTGAAAATGTTTTTTTTTTCCCTAATATCCAGCGTAAACCTCCCCTACTGCAACTTGAGACCATTACTCCTTGTTCTGTCATCTGAGAACAATCTAGAGCCATCCTCTTTGGAACCCCTTTCAGGTAGTTGAAAGCAGCTATCAAATCCCGCCTCATTCTTCTCTTCTGTAGATTAAATAATCCCAGTTCCCTCAGCCTCTCCTCATAAATCATGTGCTCCAGTCCCCTAATCATTTTTGTTGCTCTCCGCTGCACTCTTTCCAATTTTTCCACATCCTTCTTGTAGTGTGGGGCCCAAAACTGAACACAGTATTCTAGATGAGGCCTCACCAATGCCGAATAGAGGGGAATGATCATGTCCCTTGATCTGGTGGAAATGCCCCTACTTATACAAACCAAAATGCTGTTAGCCTTCTTGGCAACAAGGGCACACTGTTGACTCATATCCAGCTTCTCATCCATTGTAACCCTTAGGTCCTTTTCTGTAGAACTGCTGCCTAGCAATTCAGTCCCTAGTCTGTAGCAGTGCATGGGATTCTTCCATCGTCAGTGTAGGACTCTGCACTTGTCCTTGTTGAATCTCATCAGACTTATTTTGGCCCAATCTTTTAATTTGTCTAATTTGTCATTTGGGCCTCCGTTGTGCACAAAAGTGAGTCCTTTCTCAAAAAAATCTTACAATCTAACATTTAAAATGCGGGGAATGGCTTCGTGGAACCAATGTGCTTATAGTACACCCCTTTTTATATCCCTCTCCTCAACCCCGCACACACACACACCCATACTCTTTACAATTCTCAGGGAAATACATAACTTTAACAAGTTTCCAAATTAATTCAACTAATGTTTGTAAAAATAATAGCATTAATAGTAATACCACCAGGTTTCACCAAAAGTACATACTGTTTATGATGAATATTTACATAGTGCCAAAAGTGTGCTAGGTGAATAAATTTGGTATGCTGTCCTATACTGTCCTAGTGTATGTGGTCATATTTCTCTCTGCTGGTTGGCCCAAAGACTAGTCTACTCATAGCTAAAGGAGTTCTTTAGATCAAGTGGCATGTGCCTTTGGTACTGAAGATACCAGCTTCAGTCTCTGCTGCTAACTGTGATGACTGTATGTTTATGCAGCTATAGAATGTTACAATAGCATGTTAGAGCTCATAGCTTGGAGTACAGGATATATAATCGAAATTCTAATGGAAACTTAATTACAGTACAATGACTGCAGCACTACATCCTCATTACAATTTAACTGTATGTAGCACTCAAGACTAGCAAATCCTAAGGGTGTCAGGGTATTTATAATAGGGCTTAATGTTGGTGATAGATAAAGTAAGTATATTCTCACAGGGAAACCTCTTGTAGCAGAGAATTAACTCTGTGTTACCATTTGGGGATACTTCTTCAAATCATTCATTTGGGAGATCCTTCAACTTATAGATGTCCAACAATCTTAGCAGATCTCGAGACAAGTAGCAGAAGCCAGTGCCATTCACACAGAAGTCTGATACCTCAAGAAAGGTTTATGAACTCTGTGTCAGTACTCTGCATAAACTCTTGTGCCACGGGCTGGCCACCTACCATTGTCCCTGATGGGAATAATACTTTCAGCAGAAAGAGCCATCCATGTATTCTACATAGCTAAGCCTGATTGATTTCTAGGGAGAAGTTGCTACAAAATTATTTTGACTGCTTTTAATCTTTCTGGACCTGTACCTAGATTCTCATTATTGTCATTGGTAATTGAAGGAGACGCTCAAATAATTCTTGGCACATTTATGACAAAGAAAATCATTTTTCACTATATGGCAAGTAAGTAAAATCCTCATTAAGATATTCTCATAATTCACAAAACTTGAATTAACTTTCAAAATTTGATCTTCATTTCCAGGCTGACTTTATTTTAAACCAATTTCCTTGATAGAAACAAACAAACAGGCAATCTGATAAACAAATATCATGAGAGACAATCATAAGGGAGATTCTTCTTCCACATAAACTCAATGTAATGATCAAAAAAGGGAGGAAGAAAGAGTTGTTAGTGATATACAGAAGGCTGATTTAAATGTTAGATTATTCATCAAAAGTAAATTATATTATAGTTACTAATTAAGATTTTATTACATGCATTTGTTGCTTCCTAATTAGATAATTGGAACTCTTTGTTGACAGTTATATCCACTTGCTTGGAGGGCAAACTGCAATTAGTACAAACCTTTGCTGATCATCCTTCAGATTCCACTGCCCTGAAACCATCATCATGACATCATCATCACCACGTATTCCCCCTGTTCTCTCTCTCTCTCTCTCTCTCACACACACACACACACACACAACCATAATTTGGAAGGAGATGATAAACAGGCTCCAGTTCCCTTAAAATGGGAACCTCTATACATATAGGGCATATGGGCTTCCCCGCATCACTGCAACAACTGAGAACCATATCTAGACTAGTAAATGTATCCACATACTGCCTTCTTGATTTTGATGGGACCAGGATTTCACCCCTGGTTTTCAGCCCACTGCAGTAACCACAAGACCACTTGTTGGTTCAATAAGGATTAGGAACTTTTCAGGCAAAGCCAGCAGACTATAAGTTATGTAAACCAAATAGCTGCAGAAAAAGAAACTTACAATACAGGCATGCTTGTAAAATACTTTTACTATAGATAGGTTAAACATGGGGAGCGAGGTACTTTCAAATCTCTACCGTGGAGCTAGTAAAATGCCCATTCCACTTACAGTACCTCTAGCTCAGTGCTTCTCAAACTATTGTATTGGTGACCCCTTTCACATAGCAAGCTTCTGAGTGTGACCCCCCACTTATAAATTAAAAACATTTGTTTATATATTTAATTTTATCATAAAAGCTGGAGGCAAAGTGGGGTTTGAGGTGGAGGCTGACAGCTCCTGACCCACCACGTAATAACCTTGCGACCTCCAGAGGGGTCCCAAACCTCAGTCTGAGAACCCCTGCTCTAGATTTTCTGTCTTTTATGAATAAGCATCAAATCTGGTGCAAAAATATCAGGTTACTACAGCATGTAAGATCATGCGAGGTCAAACTCACCCCACAGCTAGTCCATTCCAACAGTTAAGATTGCACTGCCCTAATTCATCCATATTGTGGATTTCTAGTACTTTCAATTCCTCTCTCCCTTCTTAGATGGAAACTATTGTACATTACAGCGTTATTAATTTAAATCAGAAAATATGGATAATGTGCCTGGCCAAATTAAGATGGTTAATGCAACCTGAATACTGAAAATGTCATGACCTGAGTGTTTAATTTTGGTTTGTAACCTTGACATTGTCTTAGTGTTTAGGCTTCTCTGGTTTCTTTTCTTCTTTTTTTTTTTTTCCGTTTTGTTTTGGTTTTGCATTCTGTAGTCATCAAAATGATATATAAAGCAACATTATAGAAGGAAATATTTCTCAATCGATTGCTGCTACCATTTATTGGCTTCTGGCCTAACCAGTTGCTCACTGTAAAGCTATTGAGCTCAATCCATCTCCCAGTAAAGTCAGTAGTAATTATTGTTAATGAACTGAATAGCAGAAGGATTGGATTCTTAAATATACAATGGCAAAAAACTGTGTTAAAATGGAATTAAAGATGCTTGGTGGAATGTTGTCCCCTTGCAGAGTGTCGTGTTGAACAAAACTCAAACTTCTGAAAACAAATAAATGTACAGCTACGGTTGTCCATTCAAACATAATTCTGCCCATTTTCAGCAATGCCACAATGTACCGCATTAACAGACATACCTGTACTCTGCGAACCATACAGTTGCAGAAAAATACAAGCTCCTCATCTCCTTTTGCAACACATTCACTCTCACCCACAGGATTCCAGTTAACACTATTAAATGACAAAAAAAAGAGTTGTCCATGCCACCTTCCGTCTGTGCTTCTGGAACTGGCAGTTGCCAATGGGAATTATCTGGATACAGTCCAGGTGAAGTCAGTGTGTTAGGCACCAGGTGTACCTACACAAAATGGTGGAGACAGTAGTTGGGCTGCTTGGTAAAGGTGTGTTTGTGATATGAGAACATGTGTAGATTTCTTTGAGGTGTGTGACAGAGCTGTGATTGTGATAAGAGTAGCTTTATGTTTTTTGCACCCTCTCATGTATGAGGGAAGGGGAAGCAGATGCACCTTCAGGATACAGTATGAATCATTTCGAGGCAGAATAGTGTAGGTTATATCAGTAGCAGGGCATAGAGATTTTATTACAAAGGATAATGTCAACAGTGAGATGCAATATGAGAGGACTTTAAGACTTTAATGATGGTTAAGTGAAAGTGTTGAGATGGTATCCTGTGAGTGAGCAGAAGGGCGTCGTAGAAGGCTGTGAAGTGCTACAAATGTGGTATTCTCTCTCTCTCAAGGGCTGGCTAAGTGTGTGAGAATATGCCAGAATCTGGAACCTTCTGACTCTTACAGTGCCAATAGCCAGCAGAAATATGTACTAAGTGCATATGCAGGTATTGTTCAAAGAGGACAGAGGGAAAGTGGTGTGTGCAAGATTTTTTTCCCCGATTTATAGTATTAGATGGAATCCTGTGGACGGACAATGCTCGAGGCAATCTGCCACCCTAGGGAAAACTAAACTTTCCTGCCCTACTCCTACCCCTTTGCAGTTTAGGGCAGACAACCGCCCCCAAACTTCTTGCACCTGGGTCAGAGGCAGATGCTGCAGACCCTTGTCTGGGGCTGCAGAGGTTGCTGGGTCACAGTAACAGACTGTGTGGGATGAGTTGGCCAGAGCCTGTCAAGAATGAAAATTCTGTTCCACCTTCATCCCTGTCCTTGGCCTCTGCTCTGGGCCCTGCAAGCAACTCAGACCTGAATGGTTTCCTGAATGCTTGATACCCTCAACCAGGGTTGTGTTTCCTAATGGCCCTTCCAGATGGCTACTGCCTGGGGAACAAGAAGGGAATGAGTCCAAGCTCAGCAGCCCTGGACAGTGGTAGATCCTTTCCCTGGAAAAGCTCAAGTAATACCTAAGCACCAGCAGGTGGTAGCTCCCAGCCCATGGGTCCTGTTATCAGGTAGCATTCACCCCTTTGTCCCTCACAAAGCCATCTGGGCTGTGGGAGCTGATCCCCTGCACAGGGTAGGTCGGCTCCTTCTCATTGAGCAGAATCGAGAATTCTGCATGTCAGTTCCTGCATCCCCATCTGGCCCTTCTCTTCAGCCCCTGCACTCTGTGTCCATCCACCCCCACATTCCTCAACCAAGCCCCACCCCCTCCACACCCATTGGCTTGGCCCCAGTGGGGCAGACTGAGAATTTCTGAACCTTTCTGGAAGAGCTCCTCATTGTCAGGCCCAGAGCCTGAGCCCCAGGTGCAGTCTGGGCACCGACTTGGAGCCAGGTGAGTTGCTGTGTTTGTGACAGAAACCCCAGCAACTGTTGCTGTTCAGGAGCAGCTGTTCAAGAGCAGGCCCTGGCCTCTCAGCACCTTAGGTTTGGTAGCAGCCATGATCTTACTCCTGCTCTCTGGAGCTCTGGATGACAGCTGTCCCCTCCTCAGGGCATCCCTCCCAGCCTCATCCCCCCGCGGCTTCTGGTGTCAATCTACTGTCCTAGGAAACTGCCTATTTTGCCTGTAGCTAGAGCAGCCTCTGTCTATGAATGACAGTGAATGGGTTGTAAATGGAAGTGAAGAGTTTGTGCATTTCAGCTACTGTGGACTTGGCAGATTAAAGGGGTATGTGTTAATGTGGCCTATAGGGTGGCCTTGCTGAAGGAAGGCAGAGTTAAGGTTGCATGAACAACCTTATCTCTGCATTTCCTGGTTTTTAGATATTTTGAGTTTTGCTCAAGTCAGAGTTCTTCAAGGGGACTACATACCCCCCAATAACCTCAACTTTGTATGAACTTAGTTTTGGTTTTGCAATTTAATTTCATAGTTTTTTTGTTTGTTTGTTTTTTTAACAGGAAAAGTTATTGTGTTGGTAGGAGTTAGCAGTGTGTTAGACAGCTATACCATGTCCCACAATTTGCATTCCAAGCCAAATCAGTCTGTAGGTACCAAACCCATGTCATAATAGATTCATAGATTTCAAGTCCAGATGGGACAATTTTGGTCATGTATTCTGACTTCCTCTATAAAGCAGGTCATAGAACTTCCACAAAACCACCTTTTTAAATAAAAAAAACATTCTTGATTTTAAAATTGTCAGTGATGGAGAATTCACCACCAGCCATGATAAACTGTTCCAATGGTTAATTATGTTCAGTGTTAAAAATAATGTCTTATTTCCAGTCTCAAACTTTTCTAGCTTCAACTTCCAGCCTTTGGATTGTGTTTACCTTTCTTTGCTAGATTGAAGAGCCCATTGGACAGATGATGCAATTTCCTGTTATATCTTTGGGAGTCATGATTTAGCTGATTTTAAATATCTTTGGAGTCTCTTGTATTATATGCAAAGGTTAAGTATTATTGTGGATGACACAAACACCTAGAACATTTTGGAAAATGGCTATTTTAGGATGATAAAAGGATTATATGGAATGATGTGGCAGGCAAGAGTGAACTTTTAGGACAATACCTGTATAGTGGAATTCCAGGGAAATATCTAGATGGAGGTGAATGCAAATTTCACATCCATCCCTCACCTCCTGTTATACAAAATCACAGCCTTTTGAACCTATGCCCAGAGGAAAGGGCAACTGCCTGATGATTATCTGCCCTTAGGGTCCGAAGATCAAAACCCAAACTCTATAAAGGAAAGTGACTTAGATTAATGTTTGTGCTGTTTCTGAGCTAGCAGCTGTTATGAACTTGTAATCGCAGAAAAAACATTGGTCAGGATTGAAGGACTGATCACCTACCAGAGCCCTTGTTAGAGTCAGGGATTATATCAGGTAATGGTTTAAAATATGTTTTCTCTGTAATGCTTTCATCTTAAGAATAAGTGTGCTTGCTTAGAAAAGGCTGTGTGGTAACTTTTTAACTATGGGCAATTGTGCTGTCCATAGCCTGAAAAGAAAGGTAAAGCAGGCCTGCTTAGGCCCTTAGACCTTATGGGAAACTCACAGGGTAGGTAGGAAATTATGCAGCTTGGAAAAACTCCGGTTAGGAGGGAGAGCATTGTCAGTCTCCACTCAAGAGAGGTGACAGCTGACAAGCCTTGAGCCCTTGCTGGACTACAGAGGGGGAATACTGGTGCAGTTGTACTGAATCGTGAAAACCATGAGTAAATATTTGTTCCGCAGGAAGATACTGTAATTAAGTCACCCCTTAACCTTCTCTTTGGAAACCTAAATAGACTGAGCTCCTTGAGTCTGTCCTTGTTTTATAAGGCATATTTTATAATCCTTCCGTCATTTTTGTGTCTCCTCTGAACTCCTTCTATTTTATCAACACCCTTCTTAATTTGTGAACACTAGAACTGGACATGGTATTCCAGCAGCTTTCACACAAATGCCAAATATAGCAGTAAAATATCCTTTCTACTCCTACCCACAATTCACCTGTTTATGTATCCCAGGGTAGTGTTAGGCTTTTCGGTCACAGCTTGGAATGGGAGCTCATGTTGAGCTGGTTTGGCTCCTCTAAAAATGTAGTAGATGTCATATATTACCTGGGGGGGAAATGAGTCCAGTTTAACCCACATAACATCAATAGTTTGATCTCTAGTTCTAAGTAAAAAAGGGCCCATCTAGAAACATTTTGAAAAATGGCTATTTTAGGGAAGGAGTTATATTTCTGCAAACTCTACCTCAAATGACCCCATATTTGAGTCACTAATCCCACCCTGTATCTGCCTGAGGTATGCCAAATTTCAAATGCATTCATCTAAGCATGTTGATTTTAAAGGAGTTAGAAAGATCAACCTTTAAACAGATGCCATGACAGAACCTTAACTATAGTGGCACTGCCATGCCACCTATAATAAGCCATGCAATATGTGTGTCTCCTGCACATTCTTTACCACCCTGCAGTCCTTAAATGCTCCAGTCTCAAGTAGCTTCAATGTTAGTTTTATCCTAACAAGGAATGCATAATCACTTTAAATGGCTATGGTTCCAATTTAGCAAACCACTTTAAAGCAAAGAACATGCTTAAATATGTTTCCAAATAGATATGAACTTAAGCATGTGATTAAAGTTAAGCATATGCTCAAGTGCTGTCATGGATTAGAGCCAAATTAAATAGCTGCATTTCAGATGTTTACCTTTTAAATACAATTTGTTTTATTTGATAACAGTTGGCACTGTAGCATGTGGCATGAAGGATGCTATTTGACAGAAAATGTAGATCTCTCTGCATGGATCTCAATCTGCCCTGAATGAAACTATGCTGTAGCAAATAACTGAAATGCTTAAGAGCAGTTAAAGACCATGACTTGTGGTGAGAACCCAGAATTGTATTTGTGTTGTGCTCAGAAAAAGGTTCTATAGCACAAGTGACAAAAGGAAGATTATCAGATTAAAGAAAGAAAGCTATTAGATTAGAGTTATCACTTTAGTTATAAATCTTGCAGCTGTTTCCTTATCAACTTTCCAAGTAATAAAAGAAGTAAAAGCAGCACAAGGCTTTTATTTTAAATCATGAAAATAGAAACTGTGACATAGACAGATATATCAGGGAAATATCATAGGACTCTCCTTTCCTGCTTTTCTCAAGGAAACCACCTATTCAAGAGTGCTTGTTTCCTACCTGCTTTCTATTCTTACACCCACTCCAAAAGGTATCAGACTTTTAAATATTCAGATCACATGCAAGCAACCTCTATCATTTTTCTGCTGGTGTCTGGCACACTAAAAATATGTTGCACTTGTTAGGCTTTTTCAGCTTTCTATTTTCATTTTCCTGCACAACAAACTGGCAATTCTGTAACTTTTCTTTCCTATTTTTCCTTTTTGTTGCATACTTATTTTTTTATTTATTTCTGAGCCTCTTTGCCTGCATATATTTGATTAGTTTCCCTTGGTGCACACATGTGTGCAAACATGCTCAAACGTATGCATGCACTCACTGGAAGCCTAACTGTTCTAAAACTAATGCACTGACAGAGGTTGCTTTGATCTGGGCGCTCTAATGATGTTGCTAGTTCTGCTTCCCCCAGCATTTTCTTTTCCTCTTGGTTGAAGTGGTAGGCAACTGCTCCCCTCTAACTTTTGGAACTGACATTTTTTCTTGACAGATTTTTCTCTTTATGTATTATGCTATTGAAAGTAACGCACCAGGGAATCTATTGTATGTAAAATTTGTCCAACAGTGTAGCAGCTGCTTACTGATAACAAAGATAGGCCACCTTCATTAGACTGAGAGAATCCAGAAGGTGTGAGAGATAAAATAAAAGATTTTAAATCAACTTTAAAATCTCTGTCTGAAGTACTATGTACTGGTCCAAGTTACCATCATATCAGTTCACCGAGGGATTATCCTAACAGCTGTACAGCTATTATGGTTTCTTGAGTATGAAATCAACAGAGACTGCTTCAGCAAAGAACATAACCACAACTTCAGAATTTGAAATCTCCTCATGCGATGGTGTCTATTCGTAAGCAACCTTAAATCTGCTTGTCATTTCCATATAGTTTCAGTAATGGGAACAGACAGACAAGTCAACTCTCATCTATGAGAGGTATATAGCATCTTGAATTTAGGAAAAGATTTTATATTTGTGTTAGCAAGAGCAACAGTGAGGCTCTTCCAATTATTTATTAGTTTACACCACTGTTCGCTGCAGCTTCTTATGTACTAGGAGTTACAGAAATTTACAGTATGTATAAAATTTCATAGTGTAGCACCAGGCTTTTTACTGACTGGTATGCATGTGAGTAAGGCTGCCTAACAGCAGAACTATAGATTACATCAATGTTGTCCTCAGATTGTTTGTATTAAAATTCTTGCTAGCAAAGAGGCTTGTCAGTACTTCTTAATCAGCTACAACAGCCTGAATCCTGAGACTGTTCTGAGGCGAGGACCAAAGGAACCTCTCATGAGGGCTAGGTGAATAACTGATCCTTTGGTTCAGTGGAAGTTCCAAAAAAACTGGAAATTAATTTGTTTCTTGTCAAACTGAAACTGAAAAATTCCAGTATTGTCAGCAAATCAACAGAGTGCATTTTGAGTTGCATGAAATTCAAATGAGAGATTAAAGAGGCTAGGACTTTTTAGCTTGGAAAAGAGGAGATTAAGGGGGGATATGATAGAGGTATATAAAATTATGAGTGACGTGGAGAAAGTGAATAAGGAAAAGTTATTTACTTGTTCCCATAATAGAAGAATTAGGGGCCACCCATTGAAATTAGTGGGCAGCAGGTTTAAAACAAATAAAAGGAAGTTCTTCTTCACACAGCACACAGTCAACCTGTGGAACTCCTTGCCTGAGGAGGCTGTGAAGGCTAGGATTATAACAGGGTTTAAAAGAGAACTGGATAAATTCATGGAGGCTAAGTCCATTAATGGCTATTAGCCAGGCTGGGTAAGGAATGGTGTCCCTAGCCTCTGTTTGTCAGAGGGCAGGAGAATGGCAGGAGAGAGATCACTTGATCTTTACCTGTTAGGTTCACTCACTCCGGGGCACCTGGCGTTGGCCACTGTCGGTAAACAGGATACTGGACTAGATGGACCTTTGGTCTGACCCAGTACGGCCTTTCTTATGTTCTTATGAAACTTTTTTTTTAACGCCAAACATTATTTGGGGGCACTTTTAAATGGCTAGACTCACAAAATGGGCAGTGGTAGAAGTGTCTATAACTTTGGTAAAGTGGTAAAGACAGTCATCAGGGATGGAGGAATCCCAGATTCAGTTTTTCCCTTTGCCGCATGTGAAGCAGGTTTTTGCACCTGGGTCTTCTTCCACCAGAGTTCCTGCTAACCACTGGACTATGGAGTATTCTGGGATAACACTATCTCAGTCTCTGCTGTTAAAACTGTTGTACCTTGTATAAAATAATCACTTGAGTAGAGACTTGAATTTGCATCTCCCACCTTCCACATGCTCTCACCATGAGGCTATAGGTTATTCTGAGATGATTCTCTCTCACACTCTCTTGTTGAAACCTCAACTCTGTGTATAAATAATTAAATATCCAGCAGAGCAGGGTCTTGTACCCACCTCCCCAGTGTGTGTCCCAGCCACTAGGTTATGGAATAATTCTCTCACAAACTCTCTCAGTCCCAATGACTGTTTTTCAGTGAATAAACTATTTGTGTAAAAAATCTCACCCAGGTCTACCCCAACTCCTCCCCATTGTCACTGCTTCCAGATACTGACTCCCCATCTTGTGAGCGTGACCTTCATTCTTTGTTTCTAGGTGTCTGATATTGCAAACTCATATTGTTCAACTGAACCCACCTTAACAAGCAATCCATATCAACTTATATAACTGACCTATCACCATCATTATGTACTACTACTCCAATAAAGATGTGTTATCTGTAAATCTTACCAGCAATAATTTTATGGTTTTTTCCAGATATTAAATAGCTTTGGGCTAAGAATAAGATCTCTGTGGAAACACAGTAGAACCACTTCATAAAATGATGCTTCTTCATTTATTATTACCTTTTGACATCTAACAGTTAACCAGTTTTTAATTCCATTTAGTATGGCTACATTGATATTGTATAATGATTTTGTATTAAAATATCATGTACAACTAAGCCTCACAGAAGTTTAAGTATGTTATGTCAACACAATTACCTTTATCAACCAAGCATGTAATCTCATCTAAAAACAATATCAAGTTTATTTTGTAAAACAGATTTTCTGAAAAACTATGTTGATTGTCATTTATTATAATATCATACTTTAATTCTTGACTGATCGCATCATATATTGGCCTTTCCATGATTTTGCTCAGGATCAATATCACACTAACTGACTTATAGTTACCTGGCTCATCTTGTTTACCTTTTTTTAATGCAGGAAAAAATAATGGCTTTTTTTTTTCCAGTTCTCTGCACCTTTCCTAGTACTCCAAGATTTGTCAAAAATCAATATTAGTAGTTCAAAGATTTCCTTAATATTCTTGGGTACAAGTCATTCATTCCACCCAATGTATTCATTCCTGCTAGGATTTTATTTGTTTCTGGTATATTTGAAGAATTCCTTCTCATTGACCTTAACTCTAGTGGTCATAAATTTTACAGTGATGCCATTAGCTTTCCTTATCAATTATTTTCATTTCCTATGTGTGATGTATACTAATAACTATCAATCTCCCCATTTTTGACATATATTTATTTTAAATAATTGATACTTTCACTTCCCCTCTTAACCAACATTTTTTTAAATCAAACCAAACCTTCTTACATAATAGTGGAAAAATGGGGGCGGGGAGGAAGGGAGACTTGACATCTAATAACCCATTCTTAAACAATTCCCAATTATTATTCACATACTTAAGTTTAATTATTTCTTCCCATTCCATTTCCTTTATGATTTGTTTTCAGCTCTGGTAAATTGCCCCTTTTACATTTAAGGTATTAACATGAATTTTAATAATAGGTGTTAATATAAACACAAATTTATATTCTGCAAATCTGTTTCCACAACTTAATCATTGTATGCTATTTCACATTGACCAAAAGTAAGGTAGATGCACAGTACCAATTAGAAGGAACCATGAGGTTTTATCTAGCATGCGTGCAAGCTAATGGAGAGTCAGTGGGCACTGGATTGGTTCTTGCCCAAAAGAGCTTACAATTGAAGGTGACAATCCTGAAATGTCATGAGCACAGGTAGATCTTTGCACCTGTGTGCATCACATTGCAGGATCGTGGACACAGAGTTTAGATGTAAGCAGCAAAGGGATAACAAACAGCAGGAAAGAGCAGATGGACAAGATTTATGAAAAAAAATTCATCTTTACCAAACTATGACTAATAAAGAGTGTGGTGGTCTTTATTTTGTATAAATAATTGACAAAAAAAATCATTGATCTCAATAAAAATAAAATTTAAAAAAACCTTCATTGACTCAATTTTTGTAGATGCCATAGCTGAAGTGAGTCTTAAAGAGGAATTTGAAATATATGCTCCAAAACCCTTTGTGTAAAGGTATTTTTCGTTGGTGTATAAGACTGGAAAATTCCACAACACCGTACTAATGGGATAATAATAGAACAGGGTAATGCTTTAAAAAAACAAACTGGGTGAAATGCTTAGCATTTCATCTGGCATGATTTTCAGTCTCTTACACTGAGGGACTGAAAATTATTTACAATTAATTATTAGTTAATGCCCAAGAGGTTACTCTGTAGAGAACAGTATTCTATTTGCAGAGGATGGGGAAAGTGATCAAATGGTCTTTTTTATCAATTCCATGTTTAATTATTCTAAAATTAATTATTCAGCTGTATTTATTTAACAGTAGACATTGCCCATCTAAAGATGTTAAAAGTGGGTGTTGTGTGCAAAGGTCTGGCAAACCTATTTAATTCTGTGTTCTAAATTCAGTTCTGGCACTGAGGTACTTGATGGCCTAAGGAAAGTCATCCATCCTTTTTCTCCATGTTAAAAATGAGGGAAAACAAACAAGGGGATATTAATACTTAAGTACTTCACATGAGTGTAGTTCAGTTTAATTAGATAAAGACTGTAAATGCTTTTAAGACAAACCACCACATAAGAGCTAAGCATTATTATTATTATTATTATTATTAATGCACATCCTTTGCTATTATACACTTTTATGTCCAACTGGTGTAAGGAAAAATAATGTAATGCGGAATATCTGCCTCAGTCATTGCATTGCATTATTTTTGAGCATTTGCTACGTAAAGAAATCCTCAGGTGTTTGTATTCCACAAGCAAATCAGAAAAAAATCCATTTTCCCTTGCACATGCTGATTTGTTCCCCATGGAAATTAGACACTTCTCTTCTGAAACTGCAAGCATGTCATTTTTTTTTAAAAAAAGTAGAACTATTATGATCCCATATATAACATTTTTAATTAATAAATCCTTAAGCTGAATGTAAAGTAGTCTTTTATTATGGCTCCTAAATGGGTCTTTTGTTTAACAGCTTTGTCTCTCATTATTGATGGATAGGGTGGCTGACAAATTGTGCTGAACTGTTCAAAACTGTATTCCACAGCTGTTAAAATGCTTTCAAAAAACGTATTTTACGCATTTGTTTTGTTTTAAAATAAATGTATATTTGTGATGTTGTGTAGTATCGTGTAGCTTACTCCAAAACATTCTTAGATTAAGTCAGTAGCAGAGAGGTAGGACTTCATTTTTTTTTTCCAATTTAAGGGTAAAAATGTGAATTGCAATTGGAAAATTATTCAACAGTTTTTACCTGTAGAAGCTGCAATTCATTTGTTTCCAGTGCTAATTTATTATTTATTTTTTTTTCTGTTTATGAATTCTAGAATAAAGAGAAACACCATGCATTAAAATACGATGCTGTAAAAAGTACAAGTAAATCATACTATTTACTTTTAAAAGGGTATGTCACTTTTAGTACTCTTTTCTAAATTCCCTTCAGTTTGTCACTGCAGACCACTAGGGTCTATGAGTGAAGAACGTTAAAGGGGAAAGAGCTCTAGTGCACCAGACATGAAAGATCATAAATCGGCTAATTTATTTCTGTTGTGTGGCTTATTCAGCTGATTCAAGAAGGCATTTCTGTTCAGCAAAAGCACTGGCCCTGGGGGCTTCCCCAAGTTGTGGACGTCTTTTTAGCTTCGCTACGAGCTGCAGCACTGCCTGGAGTTGTGGCCCCGATGTATTCTTTCAGCCCCCAGCCCACCCCAACCTGACCCCTGAGCAGGCATCGTGTTGGAATTCTTGGAGTCAGCCTTTCTGACAGATTTTAGTAACACACTCCTGTTTGTACTATAGTCAGACAAGATGTGAGCAAGACCATGAATTTTTACTTGTTAAATATTATTTTGTTGCCATAAATAGTGTCATTAATTCCAGTTGAAAAATACATAAAGATGTGTTAATTTAATCAATATGTAAGGCAACTAATTGAATCCAGGGCTCTGGATGGCAAGGTACTAGTAATGGAAATGACTTTAAACAGTTACAGCGTAGAAGACTTTTCATTAGCAAAACATACTGTATTTTAAGTTTAATACAAAATAAATTGAGCACATGATGAACACAAAGAGAATCTTAATGTTGCAGACAACCTCATTTGCAGGAAAGAATTACCTTTGGCTCAGTGTATGCATGCTCAAGGTTTCATTGTTGTTTAGCTGTGATTCACTTGTATAAGCCATCTTAGATGATGGAAACCCTCCCATTTTCCCTACAGTACAGACACTGCCTTTTCTACTTTTGTCTTTAGCTTAATTAAAACCATTTCATTTCCGTGCAGAGCGGCTTTTTCTTTTCTGACATAATATATTCTAAAGAGGTAGAAATGGAGAGGAAATAACTATCTTGTCCTTTAATTTGTAACATATTGTGAAGTTGTTTTTTGTTGTTATATCTCAATAATATCTACTTACAAATGGCAAGAAGAAAAAATATTATTTCACGTCTGGGAGTTAGCATTCACTTTCAGCATTGCTGTATTTTTTCTCTTTGTGCTCTTAGGAGCAGTGCTTAATCCCAGATACAAAATTCAAATGTAGAGCTGCACTTTCCCAACATTGGGGATGGGAGTGAGGGTGTCAGCTCAAGGGTTTGACTCAGCACCTTCAAGAGATATCCATTAATCTTGAAGATTAGGGTGAAATTCTGATCCCTTTGAAGTCAGTGGAAAAATTCCCATTGATGGGGCCAGGATTTCTAGATCCAGGTTGGCAATCCAAATTTCCCGCCCTCACCTCACCCCACTGGTGGAGGATCTATGGACACAGAGTTTTCATCCAGGCTTATCTTTACTGAAAAGCCAGATATAGCCTTGGGCCGTTACATAGCATTTTTGTCACATGTGAATACTGAATCAATTACTTTTTGAGTGCTGAGAGCAAGGCCTATTCCAGGAAAGCCAGTCTCTGTGGCTTCTGTTCCACAGAAACTCCGTGGACCTTCCTAGCTAGTCCGTGACAATGGCTATTCCCTATGTCATTTCCCTGTGCTGTTCAATTTCAGTTGAGGCCCTGATCCTGTGAGTTGTTCTACATAGGTGGACCATAGGTGAGTGTAGGGTCTGCCCACATGGAGAAGTTTGTAGGGTCAGTGCCTTATGTACTATGCAACTGCCTAATAGTCTCAGGGTAGTGATGGTGTCAAAGGATTAGTTTTGTCCCTGGCTGACTGACAATCAATTGTTGACAGAGCTGTTTAAAAAAGTTTGCACATTGCTGACTAATGTAGGTGGTGCTCTGAGTTCCTCAATGTCATGTACATTAAAGGAATTACTAAATTCACTCAACAATTAATTAAAAACAAGGGAGGGAAAGGTACAACACACACTTCGACCCAAGGATCCATGGATCTTCACCTAGTGAGTAATGATTGCCATTAATTAGCAGACTCTAAATATTTCATATATGAATAAACATAAGGTTTCTGGCTATGATTATAGATCTGATGTCTTCTGTGACTTTTTACCTTTGCATATAGTGGAGGTCAGGGAATGTGTATGCACTGGGTTTCCTCAAAATAGAACAACTGGAATTTAAGCATTTACAGATATCAGATTTTCTGTCATTCTATTGGTTAGTTAATGGGCTATAGTTACCTCTGTGTCTATGGTCATCTGGACCAATGTAGATCCTGGCAGGGAGTCCCTGCAGATGACTATTACACAAAAATCTATTCTTGCATCTCTCTCTTTTTTTTTTTTTTTTTTTTTGCCATTCTCCAATGTGCCATTCATCACCTTACCCAAATGAAGGGACAAATTTTCATTCAGGCTTTCTTAGTTTGTTTGCAACATTGGTCAGCACGTATGTTTGTGGGGGCAACACCTGATATTTGAATGTATGAGTTGGGTAAATTGCCTAAATACCCTACTTTCATTTGCAAATGCCAATTCCATAACTGCTCACATAATTGGATATATGTACAAACTCTGAGGTCCATTACTGGTCCCAGCTATAATTTTGGCCCAGGACTTGTAAGAATCCAAGAAGTTATGTGAGATATTGCCTATAAACTATAATATATTTAGTTTTTAGGAATAGGAAAGCAGGAGAGGACTGAGGTAGAATGATTGGCTCCTTCTGCATTCATGAATTTGATTCCAGTATAGCATTGATCCATATCTTAGGAAAGCAGCACTTTGAAAGCATTCTGTTAAAATTTCAGATTCTAACAAAATGTGCCAGTAGAACAGAATGCAGACAGCTCTGTTGTTGTTGTCAGTTGAAATGTGATGTCTGCCTCTTTGAATATGGCAACAATGTTCTTTGTGCTAGGCTTTGTCCTGTACTTCAACTAGGAAACATATTAGCATATTGGTTTGCCACACTTACCCATAAAGCACCAGGCTTCTTTTTTAATGAGAAGCAGCACTGACTCATCAGCCATTATTTTCATAACATCCACTTTGCACAAGTGCAGAATGAAAGTAGACTGGGAAGGAAGCTATAAATTAAATGTTATTTTTACTCTTGACAATAATCTACTATATTAGGTCCTTGGAAAGGCTTAACAACGGGAAGCAAAATGGAAAAGAAAATATTAAAATAATGAGGTCCCTCTCCCCTCCTTATCACACGAGATGAGTTAATAGTTGTGTGACCCTCGGTCGTAGCAACTAGAAACTGTGATTGACAGGGCAGAAGAGCAGAATGCATTCTGTTGTACAGATATGCTGAACTATCCAAATCAGTGCAGAGCAGCTGTTGAAGTATTAGTTTGCAGATAGAGCGAGTGCTTTGATGATACTAGTTTTGGCTTGGGGTTGTGAATAGAACTAATGTGTGTGTGTCGGGGGAGTATCTTTCCTTTAAACTTTCCTTTAAAATTCCATCATTCTGTCAAACAAATGTTTGGGATGATGATATGTAAGGAAGAAATATATATATAATATGATGTTCTGAAGGGGCTTCCCTCTCCTACTCCCACACCTCTGACCATAGGGACAATTGTCCTTGGCTTTCGTGAATGTTTGTAAGAGGGGAGAAGGTACGGTGCCTCTCCTCCACCATGAACCTCAACATTTACCTGTCCATTGTTGCCTGCAATTATTCTAGTCTTTCAGATGCAGAAGAAAGTTAGTCAACCTTTTTTCCTATACTGTGAAATATATCTCTGGCCATTGATTATTTTGGATATACTGATCGAAGCTTGTCTCTTATATTGTTTAATACAAATATATTATGTTTACCACTGCCACCACTAGAATCCAGAGGCTTATCACTACATGGTACTCCGTATAATTTTGAATAAGAAATACTGCAGTAAATTTAGATACTCAGAAAAGTGAATACCAAGATTTTAATGGTGTCCGTTGTAAACAAAACTTTGATATCTTCAAAATTCTGTCTGATAGACTGCAGTCATATGAAGTATATTTGGGGAAACATATTGCATTAAGGTTATGTATGGTTTATCCCTGTGGACAAGGGACTATATGAAACGCTTTAGGGGATGGTTGCTTTAAACTCCTTCAGCAACTAAAAATACTGGGGGATGATTAAGGTGGATTGCTGAGGTTATAAACACCTACAGAGAGATACCAGTCCCAGAGTGGTTTGCATATACTGGTTCAAACTGCATTTTCCAGAGACTAACAGGCAAAGAAAGGACTTTTGGCATAGAAAGGCTGTTTAAACTGACTCGGAAGCATCTTTTTGATCCAACAAATGGATGGCATTCTGTGCCAGGGATGTCCCAACCATTGTAGAAGGGTTGGAAGGTCCCACAAGACTGATGGGTACCCTCTGGTAAGTTTCTTATCATGCATATTGGAACTGTTATTGTGTTTATCTCTTTCCTCTATAAAGCAAAACACAGATGGTGGTCTTTATGCAGACTGGCTTGCTGGGGCTATCATAGTGTAAGAAAAGGAGCTGTGCAGCCTTAAAACCCCCAGAAGGGAATGGGGCAAAGGTCCTTATATACAGTCAGGTGTCAGCTGGAGACTTGAGATCTGACTGGGCACTGCTAGAGCGACACACAGATGTGCTTGTGAGGATTAAAGTTCAGTTATCCTGAAACGGTGACATGATGTACAAAAATTAACGACATAATTCTTCTTCAGAAGTCAATCTACTTAGTCATGGAGTTGTGGAATTTAATGAAATTCACTGAGTTCTTGATTCTATGGTTTGTGGAGAGGATCACAATGTCTTATAGGAGAAATATAGCAGAATTTCTATCACAGTTTTAAGTTGGGGATTACTGAGTAGCAGGTCATTATTCCTCAAAAGCACATATTGTCACCGTTTTTTTCCTCTCTCTCTTTCTCTGCTCCAAGATTAGGAGTCACATCAATGCACACTTTGCCTCCACAAAGAACAAAGATGGGTCATCAAATCAGACATCTCTGATTTGAATGTCTTTTTTCATTCAGTTTCTTAATATAACACTAACTATATTTTATGTTCTGAGATTACAGTTTATTAGGCACAACAGGTTTGCATGTTGAGGTTTGCACTTTGGATAAACATCTCGATTTTGGATTGTGGACTAGGGAACTTATGTGAGCCAAACCAAGCCTTTAAGGTTTTTGCCTTTCCCTTCTCAACCACTACTCCCACACCCAATTTCTAGAACTTCTCGTCAGTTGTTTTTTTTAACTCATTAGAGTGCTTTACAATAATATTTTCATAAATGCCATCTGCTGCTATAAGTCAATCAGATAGGATGGTACGTGCAGCTAAGAAGCACCATTTATAACTTCAGAGAAAAAGGGGAAAATATTCAGGGTTAGAACTAAAGATCTGCAATACTGCCAAACCTTAAGAGGCATCCAAGCCTCTGATCTTGAGCCATCCTTCTGTATGGGAGATTAACAAATTAGATTTAAGATGCCAGAATAGGAACGTTTTCTATCACCTTTTGTAGGAGCTCTTCTAAGTCATATTAATGCATTGATGTTTACAAAAATAGGAAACTATTACTGCATTTCATTCACATAATGAATGAGAAATTACTTCCATAGTGGATGTGTAGCACGCTGGAGAGCCTTTGAATTGTCACAATTTAACTTGCATCTTTAACATCACAGTATTAACTCCCTTGAGCTTCTACAAATCAAAGGTCTCTTATATAACAAGAAATTATCTTAGGGGCCATTACAGTTGTGGCATCAAGTGGTCTATAAAACAAGTAGGCTTTTTTAATTGCTTTCTTCACAGTTATTACGTTTTCATCACAAGGTCTAAATTATAACCCACAAAATCTGAGTTTCATGTACATTTCTCTTTAGGTTTTGTATTGTCTTTAATTCCTGTTCAGTTTTTGTTAATATCAGGTTAAATTTCCAAGGAATTTTTCATTTAACTAAGCTTTTCTAGAACAAAATACCAGGAGGTTTTAAAACTCTATCTTGTTAATAAGAGTTGTGGAATCTCTGACAGCCTCTGTTGAAAGACACTCTGTCCTCTACTGTTTTATAGTCTATAGATAGTTGCACCAACTGTGCCAGCATTTAAGAAAAAGCAGGTAGAGAATTAGGCCACTGATTTTATAGGATTCAAAAGGTAATTAAACCCCCTAATTAAAATGCATGATGAGGGTCAGTCATACTGTGCTCTTTCTTAGGCAATTATTTATTCGTCATGTGTGGCCAATTTTACCAGCATCATCTTCATCCTCATTTAAGATAGATACACATCTCCCAATCAAGCCAATTTTATTATCTTAAATAGACAGGTCCTTCCATATGGATATTTTTAAAAACATCTAGTAAGGGAGATTTCATATATTACAGTTCTATTCTGAAAACAAACTGTGACTCCATATCAAATCTGTCCAGTTTGCAGTAAATGAAGACTATTTTTCTTAAGTACCACTGCTGCAAACTCAGCTTGAAGTTTGAGTCAAGCTGGGTTTCATTCTTCTCACACAGTTATTTATCATCATCTTTATCTGAGTATCGTATTATCATTAACTTATTTTATCTTGACAACATGAATATAAAATATTAACCCTGTTTTACACATTGGAAATTGAGTCAAAAATGGCAGATTAACAAATATGCCCAAAGTTACAGAGGAATTTAGTGCCGAGCAGGAAATCCAGATCCTGAGACTGTCTGGTACCCTATCACTAGACTATTCTTCTGCAGTGTCTTTACACAAAGGCTTAGACCTACAAAGATATATAATCTCCTAACTTCCATTGAATTCTGTGGAAGTTAGGAGCCTAACTATCTTTGTGGATTTGGGCCCAAGAGTTAAAATAAATTATGTCATCAATGACAATTTTGCATTCCCCACTACTGTCAAATTATCTTCTCGGGAATATGTAACTGAATGGTATGGATCATCAGAATGCCTCTCTCCCCATGCGATGTTGCCATAGCTGCAGTTAGGGGAAGAGATCTATCTTGAGAACTTGTGGCACCAAGATCTATCTTGAGAGCCTTGTGCCAGCAGGGCTTCTTCAGGAGTTACTCTATTTTGGAACCTATTCTCCCCCCGTTGGTCCAAATTGTATTAATCTGTTGACTCTTAGGGCATGCTTCAAGACCCAGGATTTACCCAGACTTCTGGTGATGAAGGCCTGGGGTTTATGAAGAGGCATATTGGTTGGCACCTTTTCTTATATTCTGATGTCAGATAAATGACAAACTGTGAATTGCTGAAATGTTTTCAAATTAAGTCAATGAATTGATTGCAAATTCCTCTACCTGTTGTTTATGTTTCCTAATATTTATGATTCTAAATAAGTGTCACTTTCATTGTTAACGTATCATATTATTTAAGGGCAACACAGACTCCTAAGAAGGGCTAGAATTCTCTTCTCTTGTATTGTGAGAGAGACCGCGCGAAAAGGAAGTCATGAGCAACAGAAGCAGCTGCCACCAAATTAACTGAAGAGGTGTTTTATGTGCAGAAAAGATGACATTCCTCAGCATTATCAAAGGGCCAGAGTCAAAAATGTGGGGCCATTCCCTAGGCATGTAGTATAGCTTCCTCAGCCTCGTCCATAACCCAAACAAACTGCCTTGCCTGCAAATTACAGACAGATGCTGTCCATAAATTTAAGTATAATGCACCAATCTAAATTGTCATCTCAAGCAAGTGAGAAAGACACTTGCCAGAGCAGAAGGCGGGTAGCACTTGGTCCACAAAAAGGATGAAGTAGCTGCTACCATATTTGGGGAGGGAGTTAGGTGTGTCAGATCTTATGGAAATAGGTAGGAAGGTTGCCATGGAGCCCAGGTGGTGTTATGATTGACCAAAACATAATGGACCAGAAACTAGTGTTAGTGGCCAGAAAGATGATATGGGTGGCTGATCCCACTATCTTGTACTATAGCAAGCGCCTCTGTTCAGGCAACAAACCAACAAAATCAGGCATTGAAACTACTGCTGACAGTCCGTTTCTTTCTAATGTTTCATCATCAGTAATGTCGTGATGACAACAGGCCACAAAAGCTTGGAGATGGGAAACATGTTTATCTTGAGCCCAGTGACTATCCTGAAGCAGTTTCTATGTCAAATTCTCTATTGCTGACATTAACAGTGGGATCCTTTTGGGGAGCAAGGGTCGAGGTCTAACATTGCTGATGATAGGTGTGTGGCTGCAGTGGTGAATTATCTGCAGTTGTATTTGTACTTTATTTTCTTGTCTGAAGCTTTTTTGCTCCTCCTGATGCTGCTGCTATTTGCTATGAAATAGTGCTTGTGTCCAATCTAAATTTTATTCCATGCCTTCCATGACTCTTTTGTTTAATGCCAAACTGACAAAATTGCAGCACTTGATTTATAGAACTGTCCTTGTAATTTGCTGGCTGTTTGAGGTTTGAAGAAAAGACAATACATCTGAAAACATATGTGCTGGTCACTTATAAGACTACTAATATTTTGCATATTGGCCAATATTCCTTATATTTTTTTTCTGAGAGTGGAATGAATGACTTCTCAAGCTGATGAGGAGGAGCATCTGGTGTGCAGACTGGAGATTTCTTGGAGATTTGGTTCTGTGGATTCCTTCATGGTTCATTCGCCTGTATACAAGCATATTTCTGAGGTACTCACTGATGCCTGAATTCTGAAAATGTACAAGGACTCATATTTTTAAAGACTTTTAATTCCAGAGATTCTGCGGCTTCTTGGTTTCCATGCTGGCTCTGAAACAAATGAGTGTTATTCCCACGTAAGTGAAAAGAAACCCTCTGAAAACCAGTTGTGTCATTCCACCTCCGTGCACTGGTCCATCTAGTTTAATATTCAGCCTCCAGCAGTGGCCAATGCCTGATATTTCAGAGAAAGAGACACCTAGCCAGTTGTGCAATACTGTCCACAGCAGTGGAAGGGTAATGTCTTCCCAATCTCTCCAAAAAACCATATATACCAAAATGTAAGAATTGATTACTGTTATCATATATTGAAACCCCTATTATCCTGAAAGCATTTAATTGCCAGTCCCTGGCTTTCCCAATTACCAGCACTCAGTGAATATACATCCTAAACATGGTCACAAACTACAAACAGTTCATGCCAATGTGATATTTTTCCCACAGTGTAGACTGATGTAATTTGGTTCTTCCTCTCCCTTGATGCTGGGTTATATTTATTTTAGCACAAGGAATCATTTAAATTATTTAGGCTATAAGTCTAGGAAGGATATGTAACAGTTCAGAGCAATTGAACCTGTATTTCCCCTCAGTGGTCCAGCCAGGGCACCCACCATCAGGTTTCCAGCTCCTTAGCTGTTGTTTTTCTTGAGTGGAGAGGTGTGTCTTACTTCCTTTTGACTGGGATATCTCTGGACTGTACAGTTCCCTGCCTTCTCTGTGCTATTCTCAGCAGATACGGGCTGCCTGAGTTCAGCTGCTTGCTTTCTCTTCAGAGATGGTTAACAATGTGATTGCCAGCAGTTGTTGATATCACACTGCTCTTTTCATGCTAGGATATTTTATTCTTAAGGTGAAATAATTACAGAGAAAACATATTAAAGCAATAAAAGAATCTACATACATGCCAATAAACTTACAAGACAACACCCCCAACTCTAACATGGGCTCTGGCAGGAACAGGCCTCCAACACTCCTTCTAGTTATTTGGGGAAGAAAAGCAAAATTTGTCCATATTTTTTCTGGGTTTTTTTCAGATTTGGAAATTGGAAATTTCATCATAATTTCAAAAAACATGTGATCAGCTCTACTGATAGTCTAAGCCCTGGTTCAGAAAGGTAGCATCAAACTTTAACTTTAAGCATTTGAGTAATCTAGTCACATGTCAGATGCTTAGAGTTAGGCATGCTTCAGTACTTTTGTTGGTTCAGGGTAATAATTAGTAACTCCCAGAAGAGACGGACAAGAGGGTGGTGCAGAAAGAACAAGAAGAGGACCAAAGTGGGCTAAAACTAACTTTCATTCTTCAAAGAGATCATGACTGATCTGTAACTCACCATGACTTATTTCTTTAAGACCATGTAGCTGGACTGTGCCACAGCTGAGAATAGAACCCAGCAGCAGCATTTACTCCTGCGTAAGCAGGATCTGAATGCGCTCTCCCCTGATATCTGCTGATAAGCTGGAGACTTCAGGAGCTGACCTTGATTGTGTGAGCATGCCCACTCTGCCGAGATGCTCAGCATGGTGGGACTGCTTTGCCCAAATGATCGCTCTTGGCTGGTATTGGGTCACCAGTCTCTTTGTTACAGGGGCAGGGTAATAAAGGGTTGTTATCCTTGTTGTGTGAATCAAGGGCAGCAGAACTGTACTTGGGATACCCTGACTGAGGAACTCAACCTCAACTAAGTGCCACTCGCTAGGCAGGGGCCATGGGTGCCAAAGCTCAGTGAGCTGAGAGAGGGTGGGGACAGGTATTTGTACCTGGTGGTGTGGGCCCTGCCTAAGGATCCTAGACACCATTTGACCCTTCTTCTCTTCACTGTGTAATAAAAGAGCTGATTAAGACTCAACTGGGAATCTTGGTATATACCACAGAGCTGGACTAAGCTTTAGATCTGCTTTGTGACAGTATCTCTGATGCAAAAGACTGCCCAGTGTGCACTAGCAGTGAGGCTCCCCCACTAACAGTGGAAATCATGGAGAGCTGTGTTAATGGTGGGACCTGAAGGCATTCTGGCAGGGCAGCCGGTGAAATGGCAAGTGACTGTCAGGGCAGCTGGTGGGGCAGTGAGCAGCCTACAGGGCAGCTGGTGGAGAGGAGCAGTGAGCGGTGGCAAGGAAGCGGAGCAGCATGTGAGTGGCTGGATAGTGAGGCAAGCAAGGTGCCTTCTTGCCCCCTCCACCCAGGGTGGGAGATGAATTCTGCAGATCCACCTCTGAACTATGGGTCAGCTCTGACCAAGTGGGATTCAAAGAAGGGAAGGACACATGAAAGGAACTTTAGGTTGCTGGACTTAGGAATCTGAGGCACAAGGATACTACCCAAAGTACTCTGGGTTTGGTCTTTTGCTCATGGTTTTATGTTTATGAATACTGCTTGCGGTTTTTTCCCAAATTCATGTTGCATTACTTCCCTCCTTTTATTAAAAGTTTATTTTCCAACATTCAGACTCTTTGCTGCAAGTAGGGAAGTATTGCCTCTTAAAGGTGCCTCTGAGTTGGTGTGCAATTGTCTCAGGTTACTGGGGGTGGGGCTTGAGCCACTTTTGTGTTGCACTGTTGACAAGGAGCGCCTAGATACTGAACCCTGCTCTTGTTGCTGCCAACTCCAACTGGCAGAAGGATTACACCTGTTTGCTAGCTACTAGACATTCCTAGAATTCATTATATACAAACCCCACCCCCCAAAAAATATGTCTGGATTCCTCAGCCTCCAACCATTCTGAACTGCATGTTAGAGCTGGGCGTGACACAATGTATTTTTCTATTATATTTTTATTCTGCTTTGTCTCTTTCCCACCAGGACAGCGAGGTTAATAAATATGTTCCCTTTAAAACGGTCTCCGTTGCAGATGCCAAAATTCTGAGTAACACTGTCTTTTGCCTGTCACCTTTTAACACTAACAACATTTCCCACTGAGCTGTCTTTTCCATTCCTCTTATCACCTTAGCAAATGCAAATGAAGTAATTATCTAGTTAAATTCTAAAAAAAGCATTATTCATTTGAGAAATCATTACTTTGTAATGCAAAGGAAGCATTTTTGTTCCACCTTTGGTACTTTACAATAAACTCATTCTGATCTAAATTGATTGCTGTGGGATTATCTTGAAGTCATTAAAATATTGCTGTATTGACATTCACTAATGCCTTTAATTAGCAATTTTAAATTCCAACATTTGGCATTAAACTTGCACATATACGATTTCTTTTAGCTCTATAGTTCTTCATTATTTTCATTTGTATTTTTAGTAAATATGTTAACCTTTTTTCATTATATCATTTGATTGTTTGATTTTATTTTCTAATTTTATATTCTCAGATCAGTAAATCTGTCTCTTCTAATTAAGATTTCTCATTTCAGCTCACAGAACATAATTTTCTGGCACGGAAGCAAGATACAAATTTTTATTTATAATGATAAACTCTGAGTCTCCAGTTTTAATGTTAGCATGTTCAGTAAGTCAGACCTGTGTGTGTGCACATAAACACACTCTTGGATTGTCATTTACTTATAAGAGCAAAGGAATCGCAAAACTGGATCACACTACAGGTCCATCTAGTTTGATGTCCCGTCTCAACAGTGGGAAATCTCAGCTGCTTCAGAAGAAGTTACGCAAAATCTTGCAGCAGGAGTTATGGAATCACCTCCCCACAGGCAATGCCTTTTCTAACCCCCTACTAGTTAGCAGTTGCCTTTTGAAGTATTAAGTTTTATATCCCTTCCAAAAATCTTGTTCATTTTAAATCCTTACTTTTGCAACCACACATAAATGTCCTTAAAAAAAAAAAAGAAACAAACCCTGCTAAATTTTTCACCACTGATATCTTGTGACAATGACTTCCACAGACTAACTTTGTATCATGTGAAAAAAATTTTTTTCCCATGTTTCAGTCTACTTCCTTTCAAGTTTGTTGAATATCTCATGTTCTCTTACTATGTAAAAGAAGGGAACCTGATCTGCCCGCTTTATATGATTTATTATTTTGGATATCTTCATAATGTAAAATTGTAACTTGCGTTTCCTGTTGAATCTCTGGCTGATTCCGAATGCCCAGAAAGCTGCAGTGAGCAAGAATGCTCTTTTCATCTGGACTTGGCAACTTTTTGAATGGATGCAACTTTTATTTTCTATGCAGAGAATATTAAATGTATCCTCTAGAGGCTGCACTGACTTTCAGTTCCTCTGAATTTGGTCAAAGGCGTTTGATCTATGAAATCTTTTATGGCTTGAACCTTTTGTATTAACCCAACAGTTCAGAACAGTGGGGACTCTTGTACTGATGAAACCCTAAATTTGTACATCTATGAATACAGATACAATCTTCTCAGTGGTTGCCCACTTGACCAGTATTTTTAACTGTCCACCTTGATCCTTCAGAAGCCAAATTTGTCAACCTTCATGATGCAATGCAAAGTATACTACTTCTCTTACCGTAGCTCTATATGAGGAGAACTTTTGAGTTCATGTTTGGTAGTGTGTTGTTGGCATCAGTTGATGTCAAACTAAAGCAGTGTTAAAAGTTTCATGGTTTTTACTGTAAATATGCTCAGATAGGCATATTTTATAAATGGATAAATAAGATCATCATCACCACCACCACCATACCTAGGAACTCAAGTCATGGACCAAAATCCTATTCTGCTAAAACTGTACAGACATCAGAACAAAAAAGTGACAGTCTCTCCCCAGAAAGCCTAACAACTAAGTACAAAACAAGAGATAACAGACAAACAGACTCAGGAATACAAGGAAACAATGATACAGTATTGGGTCAGCATGAAAAGCATTGGTCTCAGCACACCGAAAGCTTAGCCGTTATCAAGTTTTGAGTGGGCACCACAAAAAGGAGAGCTTTCAAGAGGGATTGGAAGGACAATAATGAAGCAGCTTTATGGGTATTTACAGGCACTTTGTCCCAAGCATGAGGGACAGCATGGCAAAAGTGCTTGTTTGAAAATTAAACAAGTGGGCTATGGAAGCCGATAACATGAGCTGATCAGAGACAGGAGTCAACATCTCAATAATGAATGAGAGAGGACAGGTAGAGTGATGATAAGCTGGGAAGAGCCTGGCAGGTGAAGATGCATTACTCAATTAGGACACCCTGAACAAGGAAACCTGTTTTACTGAGATATCTCCTAGAAAGTGATTTGACTAAGTGATTGTGAATGGTAAAATCTGCTGCTAAATCAGGACAGTAGCAACATAAATTCCTCCTCACAGAAGTGCATTTGCTTCATATGAAATTCTTAATCAGCTGACCAGTAAATATGAAAATGTAATGCCTGTACTTTTCGAGCACATATTGCTGAATAATGGCTATGGGATACGTATTCCTGAGTACTCAGGGCATTGCAATCATGGATGATTAAATCCCAGTGGCTGCTTTGAAAGGTAGCTGGCATCTGTTATCAAGAAACCAAATAATCTAGATGTTGAGCCTTACAAGTGTTGTGAAGAACTTTCATTCTTTTTCTTTCTTTAAAACAAACAGTCAAGGAAATGCCATACAGAAAACTAGAGTTCTGCAACATGAAAAATGGAAAATGGAAAACTAGCTAATTTAATATAATGTACTGTCATAGGGTATCTGATCACGTGGGTAGACTGAGCCCAGTGACCCTGGACTGAAGCAGGTGAGACTAATCCAGCTAATTACAGAGGGCTGAGTTACACCTGAGCCTATAAAGGACTGTTAGTAGGCAGCCGGGGGAGGAAGAAGGGAGCATGGAGACTGAGACAAGGTGAGCCCTGGTCAGCAGGAGCCACAGTGGACTAAACCTAGTGGGAGGGATGGCCCTGAAGCCTGCAGGCTAGATATTGACTTAAGACTGTGCTATTTTTGTTTGTTTAAACCTTTCTTATAAAAAAAAAATAATCATCCTTGACTGGGATGGGTGTCACAGCACATGACCAGAGCCAGGGCAGCGGCACTCAGTGTCACAGAGTTAAGTCTGAAAGATCATTGCCTTAGATGGGGTGGCTGCTATTTCAGATCATTGTTATGATTCAGCAAAAAGGAAATGACCAGATAAGCTTAACTGAGTGGAATACTGCATTCTGTTTTGTTCCTCCTTTGGAAAACAATCACTTCAATGGTTTCTGAAATAATTACTAATCTACATTCAACATAAACTATCAAAAAAGGTGTATTTTAAAAACCCACTTCTGTGAATGAAATGAATGGGAAGTCATTTAAAAATATATTAGTCTTTTTAGTATTGCCCATTATAAACGGGATAGGCTAGTCCGTGTTTCTCAACCTGCTCAGGCTGGCAACCCCTTATTCAAAGTCAAAAATGTTCACAGCTCACATTTATTACAAAAAAGTGTTTCAGCGATAAGCTAATGTAACTGGTGTGTTTCACAAATCTGAGAAAGCACAGTTAATCTCGAAGGGCAAGGACAGGTGGTGGTGCATGCAGAGCCATAACCAAGGCAGGGTGAGCAGGGCAGCCACCCAGGATGCAAAGCCACGGGGGTGGAAAAACGAGTTGGAAATTTAATGGAAAAAATGGTATGACTGGTATAACTATTTTGGTAAAACATCACATCCATAATGAGAGAGAGAGAGAGAGAGAGAGAGAGAGTTTTGTTTAAGAAAAACCCTGTAAGTAGACCAAGGCTAATACATACTGACAAGGTAGGTCAGCAAGAGAACTGTAGTAGGAAGAAAGCCTGAGCCATAAACCCTTGTATCAGAGGCCTGGAGTAAGGTAGGACCTGCTCACAGAATCTGGCAAGAACAGGGCTGATATTGCAGAAATACACATTCCTAAGAAGTGCTAGTCACAGAGTGATCACGCAAACACATCCTGATATCAAGTGGCATCTGAAGATTCCGCTATCAAGGATGGTACAAAAACATACCCCAAAGATAACAGGAACAGACTGACCAATCCTAAAAGATAAGCTCAGGATGACAGTACGTAATAGAGATGTTTTATTAGAGCTCTCGATTAATCACAGATAACTCCTGCGATTAACTTGAAAATTAATTCTGATTTTTAAAAAATTGCAGTATAATCGCAGTATTAACAATAGAATCCCAATTGAAATTTATTAAATATTTTTTGATATTTTTCTATATTTTCAAATATATTAACTTCAATTCAACACAGAATACATGTACAGTGCTCATTTTATATTATTTTATTACAAATATTTACACTGTAAAAATGATAAAAGAAATAGTATTTTTAATTCACTTCATAGAAGTACTGTAGTGCAATCTGTTTATCATGAAAGTGCAACTTACAAATGTAGATTTTTTTTTGTTATATAACTGCACACAAAAACAAAACAGTGTAAAACTAAAGCCTACAAGTCCACTCAGTCCTACTTCTTGTTCAGCCAAGTTCTGAGACAAACAAGTCTGTTTACATTTATGGGAGATAATTCTGCCCACTTCTTATTTACAATGTCACCAGAAAGTGAGAATAGGCATTTATATGGCACATCATGCTTCAGCCACCATTCCAGAAGATATGCTTTCATGCTGATGATGTTCGTAAAAAAAAATAATGTGTTAATTAAATTTGTGATCGAGCCCTTTGGGGGAAGAACTGTATTCCTCCTGCTCTGCATTTTACCTGCACTCTGCCATATATTTAATGTTATAGCAGTCTCGGATGATGACCTGCACATGCTGTTCATTTTAAGAACACTTTCACTGCAGATTTGACAAAACACAAAGAAGATACCAATGTGAAATTTATAAAAATAGCTACAGCACTTGACACAAGGTTTCAGAATCTGAAATACCTTCCAAAATCTGAGAGGGATGAAGTATGGAGTATGCTTTCAGAAGTTTTAAAAGAGCAACACTCCAATGCAGAAACTAGAGAACCCAAACCACCAAAAAAGAAAATCTACCTTCTGCTTGTGGCATCTGACTCAGGTGATGAAAGTGAACATATATTGGTCTGCATTACTTTGAATCGTTATCAAGCAGAACCCATCATCAACATGGACATGTCCTCAGGAATGGTTGTTGAATCATGAAGGGACATATGAATCTTTAGAGCATCTGGCATAAAAATATCTTGCGATGGTGGCTTTGACAGTGCCATGCTCACTTTCAGGTGTCATTGTAAACAAGGAGTAGGTAGTATTATCTCCTGCAAATGTAAACAAACTTGATTGGCTGAACAAGAAGTAGGACTGAATGGACTTCTAGGCTCTAAAGTTTTACATTGTTTTATTTTTTGAGTGCAGGTTTATTGTACATAATTTTACATCTGTAAATTCAACCTTCATGATAAAGAGATTGCACTACAGTACTTGTAATGGAGGAATTGAAAGATACCATTTATTTTGTCTTTTACAGTGCAAATATGTGTAATAAAAATAAAGATAATGTGAGCACTGTACATTTTGCATTCTGTGTTGTAATTGAAATCAATATATTTGAAAATGTAGACATCCAAAATATTTAAGCAAATAGTATTCTATTATTGTTTAGTCGCATAGTTAATCATGATTATTTTTTTAATTGCTTGACAACCCTAGTTTTAATCAGACCAACATATACAAGATGATGGGTAATAAGTATCAGCATCAGAAGGCAATAATTAACTATATCAAAGAGGCAATAATCACTTGTTTGTATCAGGGTATAAAGACGTATTTCAGAGGGCGTATCTTTGTCCAGCATAGGGAGAAATGGAAAGTCCTGCCACTGACTGATCTGCATCCATTGTCATGGGCATACGGTCCTTAATATCCATGTAGAGTTTTCCACGTACCGTGCTTTGTTGACAGTAAACCTGGCTGGGTGCCTTCCCTGGAAACCAAGTCTTTGGATTTATTGGGCAGTTTAACTGAGGTCTGCTATCTCAGCCATCTGTGCAGAGCTGGGACCAGCACACTAAATGAACACACATGCAGCCAGCATCTGACCACTAGAATCTTGCTAATCTATTAGAGTATCCTTAAACCAAACTACCTTCTTCACAACTAATAATCTGACAAATTAACAGCTTACCCTAAACTCTTGTTCTGTGAGACAGTCTAGTTTTGTTGAAAAATTCCAAAAAAATTTAGCCTGAGCAGAGAGCAAGTATGGAAAATTAAAGATTGGTAAAGTTATAAACAACCAAAAATGGGGTGCTATAATGGAAATTGTTCAGCTACTAGTTCTATCTGTAATAATTTCTGACAAAAACAATCCTTTTCTGTTTGTGAATTATCTGTGAAAAGAATTGGATTTCTGTGAATTTTAGTCATAAATCGTTTTATGTGAACAAATTTCCACCTGCAGAAATCATGCAAAGTATTCACTGTGGCTATTTCTTGAACTATTTTTCATTATTTGTGCTGTGTGATAGATCACCTGAGTCATAGAATCATAGACCCATGGGGTCTGCAAAGGCCATTTGATCTAACCTAATGCCAAGATGCAGTATTTGTGTGTCTAAACCATCCAAGACAGATGGCTATCAAGGGCTTTTTTAAAAAAACCTACAGTAAAGGAAATTCCAGGAATTCCCTAAGCACTTTATTCCATTATCCTATTGTTCTGATAGTTATGAAGTTTTTCCTGAGATTTAATCTTATCTGCTCTGCTGTAGTTTGAACCCATTGCCTCTTCTCCTGACCTCTGTGGCAAGAGAATAATTTGTCTCCATCTTTCTTATGGAGCCTCTCTAATATTTGAAGACTGCTATCTTGTCCCCTGTTAATCTCTTGTTTTCCAAACTAAACATACGCTGTTCCTTCAGCCTTTGCTCATATGGCTTCCATTCTACTCCTCTGATCATTTTTGTCAGTTGTTACTGGATCCTTTCCAGCTTCTCTACATCCTTTCTATACAGCAGTGTCCAATACTGGACACAGTACTCCAGCTAAGGCCTAACTAGTGCTAAGTACCATCACCTCTTGTGATGTACATGCTGTGCCTCTATTAATGGAACTCAAAATTGCTTTTTTGTTTGTTTGGTTTTTTTGTAACAAGCTTCACATTGTTGACTCATATTGAGGTCATGATCATCTCAATTCTCATATCATTCTCAGAACTGCTGCTGCAAAGCCTGTTTGCTTGATATTGGAAACAGGAGGGCCAAAATCAACCACTGATAGTGTGAAGTTCATACAAAAATATGTTTACTCAAATATTTTTCAATCTTTATGGGGGT
The DNA here is from genome assembly GCA_007922305.1 of Dermatemys mawii. Lineage (NCBI taxonomy): Eukaryota > Metazoa > Chordata > Testudines > Dermatemydidae > Dermatemys > Dermatemys mawii. The sequence goes on from ML677334.1 coordinate 16,144,944, forward strand.
GGGAGAAGAGATGTAATTGAATGTGACAAAAAATTATAAATGTTTAGAAGGTGAATAAAATGTGGCATGAATACAGAGGAAGTAAGTTCACGATTTTTATTATAAATATTTTTTTCAGTATTCATCCAGATCTCTATATAGAAGCACCATTTGGAAACCTGATATTATCCATTTTTCAGTGCTATCTAGCATTAACTTTAAACCATAGTTGTTCATAGAAGTCATGCAGTAAAAAGGTCCCTCAGATCAGGCAAAAATTCAGGTCATTGATAAGACAGATCAGAATGTCATCAACACATCAGGAGAACAGTTCACTCATGAAGTAAGAGCTTTAACTTTTTAGTTTTATGCAGTTGGTAACACTAACAACTTTTTGAGTTAAAATAACAAGTAAAACCTGGGCATTTCTTTCCCACAGTCTTGTAAATTGGGACCAAAGAGTGAGGGTGAAATCCCTAACAAAATCAACAGGAGTTTTGCTATTGACTTCAGTAGGACCAAAATGCCACACTTTGTTTGCCACAACCTTTGACTTTGACTAAATTACATATCTTCTCTAGCTCAGAAAGTATAGAGATGAACGGTCTGATTCTACACCATATTACATGATGTTCAGTCATTTATGTGTGTGCAAAGTAGGTGTAAAAGTCTTTCATTCTGACCTGATAATACTTTGCATGGGTGGGGGGTCTCGGAAGGCATTGGTCAGGGGACAAGGATGAGAGGGTCTTAGATAGGAGTTGTGGTCCTGGGGGGTAGTTAGGGGTGGGGGGGCCCTTGGAGGGGGCAGTCAGGGGACAAGGAGCAGGGGGGGATTGGAGGGGGTCCAGGATTCTGAGGGGGCCGTCAGGGGGCAGGAAGTGGGTGGGGTCAGATAGGGGGCAGGGCCAGGTTGTTTGGGGAGACACAGCCTTTCCTGACCTAGCCCCCCGTACACGTTTTCAACCCCAATGTGGCCCTCGGTCCAAAACATTTGCCCACCCCAGTTCTACAGACACTCCCAGCTGGAGCTTGTGTGTCTGTCTGATTCTCTGAACATCCTCTCTTGACAGACAGTCTCTTTTAAAATGTCCTATAGTTCTTTTGATCTTTTGGTTGCCTGAGCCTTTTCCTGTCCTGGTACCACCTCTTAACAGCCATCATGTTTTTGCAGAGAAGTAACTTATTCTAGAGCCATTTTTTTTCCCTTTCCTATTCGTTTTTTTTTCCAAAGACCCCACTATGAAACTAAAACAATATATTCATATAGTAAATATCCCAATAACCAGGTCAATGTAGTGTAATCATAAATAACTAAAGAATAGCTCTGCATCTGTTACAGCTTTTAAATGACAAATCGAGCCACCAAATGTGTGGGTGAGTACAGGTTTAAATGAATTAAGGTCTTTCATCTTTCTCTCCTTTGAAAACTGAACTCAAATTTGGGCAAATTCTTAGGGTACATGCAAAACACCCATGTCCATGCTATGTCCACTATTGATATATTATGTTGTTGGTGTGGTTTCTGGTTTATGTTTCAGCTTTTCCTTTTGAGAAGATTGCTGATGTAGATATCAAATGCTGACAGTAGTAAGTAGGGCATTATCTGCTTTGCAAATATATATATTTTACATTTTTACTAAAGAGTCATAATTTTTATTTTTGCTCAGAAGTCTCTTTGTGAGAAAGTAAGGCATGTTAGGCAGAAAACTGCCATTTTCACATGTAAATACTTGTGAAGCAAAAATGGGTAATTTTGCACAGCTTGCCATAGTAGTACCTAGCACTTACTGTTTGGAGCAATTCTTGTAATAAAAGAGCTTCATACACATTAACTAATGAATAAGTATAGCAGCACTCAGGCACAATTAATTTTAGAAACATTTGGGGTTTGCACCATTTTTGCACCTACACTTCTGTGCCGGAGGAACTCCATGTCATTTACATGTTGTTCTACCTCTTCTGGTGCAGTCAGGTAGTTAAGTCAATGGAGCCTGCACACATTAAGAGATGTAGAACGAGGATCTGAGTTTACTGAGTTTTGTTCAGAAACATATATGCCTGGTGAAATTCTGATCCTAATGATGTCAGTGTTAGTTTTGCCATTGACTTTGATGAAGCTGGGATTTCACCCAAGATATCCAAAATCTCAAGCATTGTTTTATAAATTTCCAAATATATTCCTTGTTTCTATGAACATTATATTGACAGAAATGGAAGTTGATTCCTGATTAATGCAGAGAGCTTATACAATGATAGCACAAGCTTCCTCATAATCCCCCAATAATCTGTCCCTAACTCTCTCTGGGGAGCCCACATCTAAGGGAGTGTTTTTACCACCATCCCTGTTTAATCAAGAGCATCTATGCTCATACTATAGGGTGATAAGATGGCAAGTGTGAAAAATTGGGACAGGGGATGAGGGGTAATAGAAGCCAATATAAGAATAAGACCCAAACATCAGGACTGTCCCTATAAAATCGGGATATCTGGTCACCCTATGATATTGCCAGCAAGGGTACTATGTAGTACCAGTGTGGATGATGGTTTTAATTATGTGCATACCCTTACACTACAAACAAGAGTCATCCATTTATATCACATAGTGAATCAGCTATCAAAGAGTAACCAGATTTTGTCAACTGCTGACCTGAATTATATTTAGGGTTCTAGCAAATTGATAGCCATGAAAAATGAGTCATGGACTGTGAAATCTGATCTCCCCTATGAAATCTGTCTGTTGTAGGTGCTACCAGACTTCACAGAGTTGGGAGAATGGAAAGTGAAAGCTACTGGCTGGCAGAAGTGAGGTAGCATGGTATGGGGGAGCAGGTTGTCACTTTGTGGGGGAAAAGGACTGGCCTTACAGGTGGGCAAGTGGGCGACACCCAGGACCCAGTGGTCAGGGGAGTGCTGTGGTCTCCCCTCACACACACAAGACTCCTTTAACTCCCAAACGCTGGGCTCTTGCTGCTAGTCCTGGAAGGGCTAGGAAGAGACAGGACTTCCTCTTCCTTTGCATGGGCCACTCCAGAAGCCATATCCAGAAACCTCCCTGGCTTCAGGAAGCTACATGGCTGCTTGCTGGGAGTCCTGCTCTGAAGGCTGCACTGCCACCAGCAGTAGCTCAGAAGTGAATGTGGCATGGCATGATATTGCCACCCGTACATCTGCACTGCTCCTGGGGGTGTTGTTGCCTTCAGAGCTGAGTGCTTGGACAACAATTGCTCTCCAGCTGCCCAGGTCTGAAGGCAGAAGCACAGAAGTAAGGGTGGCAATACCTCAACCCCCCTACAATAGCCTTGTGACCTCCCCATCCCTACAACTCCATTTTGTGTTGGGATCCCCCACAGTTATAATACAGTGGAATTTCAGATTTAAATATCTGAAACTGAAATGTATTACTTTAAAAATCATATGACCACAAAACTGACCAAAATGGACCGTAAATTTGGTAGGGTCCTAGTTATCTTTGAACTGGTAACCTAAAATGGAAAACTGGATCCCATCGTCAACCTCTGTCACACATATATTTCCTAGTCCAAAATCTAAAGAGATGGGTGTCTTATATTTTGCATACACTCTGCTTCAGAAATTATACTTCCTTAATTTAATTTCAGTTATATTAAAAAGGTTTTGATGTTAGAACTTATATATTTACTGTATTCCTACTAAAATGTAGTAGTTATCTGATGCCTTAAACATATGATACTGCTGTGTAAGGGGGGAAAAAACTTCCAAAGAACTTTCTCATGAACCACATTTTAGTTATGAGCAGAACAGGCCAGATTCTGAGCTGAGGTAAATTGGCATAGTGACAGTGAAATCAATTGAAAGGGAGATTTGCCAGTTTACACTACCTCAGGATCTGATCCAAAGTGTGTAAAGGAAGAGAATCTGAGAGGACTGTAGCAGACTGAATATCCCATGATATCTAACAAAGATTTGGTTAGCTGAAAATAAGAAAATAAAAGAATACTATTAGTTTGTGGTGGTGGTTGTTTTTAATCTGCAGCTTCATGTAATTTCCACTTCAAGAAAACAGTGCCTCTTTTTTATATAAAATACATCTCTGGGAGATGTAGATTCATGGGCACTCTAAATCAGGTTGGGAAATACTAATTTCAAAGGTGGTTCTTCCAGGAATTGTATAGAATCATTATAAGTCACCATCCAGTGAGGATGAATCACTGGACATCATTAAACAGATGTGAGAACTGGCTAAAAAGTAACTGTCACAGCCCTTAAATGATGTATCTGGTTTTATCATGTTCTCTGGAGTCAACCACTGGGGTGAACTTTATCTCTCCAACCCCTCCCCCCTTGACTTTAAACTATAAATAAAGTGTTATAAATATGCTTTAATATACATTAATATTTTCTTGATTCTTGCATGGAACAATTAGTTAGTAATATGGATTGAGGCACATATTTAGTTCCCAACTTCCACTATAGAGGCAGAAATAGCTATCATTCTGAAAACGTCTGTACTTTTAAAATTTATTTTAAGTAACACCTGATTAGTAAAATAGGAAGAGTCAGAAACTGTTATAAATCATGTCTGCACTCTGAGCCAATCATTTCTTTCAATTCCCCAGCACTCTGAAGTCATCTATGCTGCTCAAGAATATTCATTGATTGATTGTATGGATACTACTGGAGCATAAAAATATTTTTTAAAAAACTACAAGCAGAAGAAAACTGAGTATGAGTGTGACTATCGCATACCAGTTTTAGAGATGCAAACTGGCTAGATTAATATAACAATAAGGTTTAAGAAGACAAAAATCTCAAGAGTATATTTTAGATTAACCCCTTCAACCCTCAGTACTTTGCTACCACACTTACAATCTAGCTTCCTTCTATATTGATTGTACAGGTATAATGTAGCCCATCACAGACATTTTGTATATCATATAAGAGAAATTTCCTTCACATTTGAAGAAAATGAAACTAAAATACTGGTGACATGCATAAGAGACTGACATGATGGAAGGCCAGGGTTACAAAGTTGAGCTCATACTCAGCTTCAAAGTCACAAAGGTATCGGGACTTGGCATTTTGGTTCAGCTCTGTACAGAAAGCTGTGAAGTTCAGAATTTGATGGTGTGTCCCAGGTTTTTATTTGAGGATGTGGAATTTGTTTAGCTATAAACATAATGCATTTGTCTCTGACTTGAGAACCTACTTGACAACAAAGGAAGCTTGTCAACATCTTGGCTGTTATACATGAATATGGTGAAGATATTTTTCCTAACCCAAGCTGAATTGCTATACCTCAGAAAGGGAGAAGTCAGAAATTCCATGATGTCCAGTGAGGGTCCTCACTTCTCCACAACTTCTATCAGATGGATGGCAGAACAAAATCCTAAAATGGAACGTTAAATGTACTGTGGGTCTCCTGAAGAAGACAAGGAGGGGCCTGGATAGTTCACCTATTCTTCCTCTCTATGATGATTCCTTGGGGCTTTGCATCTTTCAAGGAGAATCTGCACACAGTCTGCCAGTCTGTGGTGTATAAATATTAGTATTAGTCAGTGACCATCCATTTAGATGTGTATGCTTTCAATATGGAGGATAGTGCAGCCTGTATCTTATAAACTGTTCAAAGGAATCCTAATGGACCATAATTTTTGAAGATAATAGTGAACAATCAGCCAGACGCCAAAGAGCATATAAAAATTCAGGATTGGATTCTGAGCTGGTAAACTGGCACAGCTACTTTGAAGTGAGTAGAGCTATGTTGTCTACACCTGCTGAGAATCCAGTCCTTAGTGTACAGCTTATGATCTTCCTGCCTTGGAAACAACTGAGTGACATGACAGGACTGAATTATTCAGGATTTAAACACACAGATCCCAAAGTGTCCCAGATTCAGACAGACACTAACACGGACGCTGAATGTTTGCCACTTCTAACAGGTTCAGTTGAATAAAAGTGTATTTGCTCCAAGCCACATGAGTAACTAGAAAGATATGTGAGTTAAGTTTGGGTATGATTATTATGACTGGGTGAATGTTCAAATTTAAATTTTGGATCAAATTATCTGCTGGTATAAATCAATGTAGCATCATTTAAATCAATGGACCTGTGCCAGTTTATACCAGGAAATATTTTGGCCCTTCACATAAAACCAAACACAAACTTTATAAGTGGATTATAAAATTTTGATTAACATATATTTCAGCTTACTATATGCAGAGTCATACGCAGAAATTATTTTTTAACTACAGCATTTATATTTAAATCTAGTTGAAAATTTTCCTGTGGAACAGTTTTTCATTGAAAACTGCTCATCAAATAAAATCAAACAGTTTTGTGGGAACATATCAACTTTTGTCAAAATTTTAATGAGACATTATAAAATGTTTATCTAAAATGGATTAGAATAACCAACAGGATAAAGTAAAAAAGAAACTTTTCATACTTCTCAAAACAAAATATTTTGGCTTTATCAAAATGGGTTGATAAGGTTCAAGTGAATTTTCAGTACACTTCTGAGATTTCAAATTTGCATCCCAATGCAGAATGAAAATAAATTTTGAAATACCAAAATTTTTCTGGGGATGTAAATTGCACTTTTTTTTTCCAGAACTACCTAGAAGATACTATTATTGTTATGTGTATGTCCTTGCTTAGCTGAACATAACTAAACCATTATGATATTTAGCTGCTAAATGAAAAACAAGCAATTACTTTCAGCAGATGAAATCCATCAAAAAGCTAAATATCATAATGGTTATATCACAAGCTGACTTGTATCAGTATAAATCTCTGTAAATGCATCAGTAGAATTTGCCCCTCATTTTGGGTGATACAGATTAGTAAAAATGCTGATAAAGGCCTGATTCAATGTCAGCTGAATTAAATGGGAGTCTTTCCAAGGACTGTAATGGCCCTTTTGGACTGTCTTTTATCTGCTAGTCTGTTCCTTTGTAAATTTAACTCAAAACCATGTTCTCATTATTTTAACATGGCATTTTCTAGACAATGAAAGACTGGCTCATAAAAAATAAAATAAGAATAACATTCCAGGATAAATCTCCATTATGACACCCTAAAGAGCTTTTACAATGCCAGGGACATAACTGTCAGTGTCAGTTGCTCTCGTATAATGTTTCCACAGTTCCTTCAGACTTGTGGAAATATTGATGTATTACCACTGCAACCTATTGTTGTCTACTTCACATGATATGAAACACTTCCATTGGTGCAGTATTAGGTCCACAGCATTTTGAATTCAGCATGATTTCAGTGAAACAGTAAAGTGGTTTTATTGACACTGTAAGCATGCGGAGAATCTACAAAAAGGCCATATTTTTGTAGTTTAATGTACTCACCCTAAACATCCACATCATACATCATTTGAGAATATATTTATGTGTATTTAAATGAAGCCTGATGTGGAGCTCTCAAGTGGGGCCAAAAGCCTGTAGATGAGGTGAAACAATGGTATCCAAAATGAGTGTCATTTTTTTTTGCAGTTCCAGAAACAATGCAACATGATTATGACTGCAGTTTTTTACTGTTTACGCTAATTCCAGCACCTGAATGCAATATTTACTGGTCAATGCTACCCATCAACAACGTATTAACAGATTTGTATTGATTTTGTGTAGGAAAGGGTTTTTTTGTTTTGTTTGTTTGTATTTGTTTGTTTGTTTCGAGAAATGATGGAACTGTTTAACATTGGCAAAAATGGTTAGGGTTAGGGTTATGAAATGTTTCCGCATCGTATATTCTTAATTGTCAAAGTATCAGAGTATCTCCTAGCGATAATAAATGTCTATATTTATATCCAGATCAACCTTTCACTGTGCACCAGTAGCAGTAGATTGTGTGCCATAGTTTGTCCTGGACAGTGGGTAGATATAAATGTATGTGAATTTCCAATCTAATTCTGCTCCATTTTTAACACTTGTGAATATGATGTAGCATCTAGTCTGCTTGGTAGATGGGTTTAATTTGTAACTGCCTATGCGTGCAATATCTAACTTTTGAAATATTCTAGATATTAGCTTTTCAATTCATTGATATTTACATACAGGTCATTTACATACTGGTGTAAGCAAAGACAATGTACAACTTCATATTGAGCACCAGTCAATGTGCCCATTAAACAAACATGGCAATTTTGATAACATATATATATATATATATAGGTTATATCTATATTAGAAAAAGTCTGTCTAATTGAACAAAATGAAGAGGTGGTAGTAATGCTAAGACACTACTCTGGTAATTTTACCTCTACAGGGCAGTTACAGTATAAAGAGATTAAAATACCTTAGAGCTTACATCAAAGAGAAGAAGACACTCCACAAACTTTGAAAAAAAAGTGTTTAAGAAAATCAGAAGAAAGAAAAACTGTCAAAAGCTACCAGTGCTGGACAGAATTCTCTGATGCTGGCAGCAGAAGCCAGGCAAGATGAATTGTATTGGCACCTATTGGATGAGTTTTCTAGTGTAGGTGATTTGCCACCCAATACTCTGTCACAGGATTGGTTTCAGAAATACATAGGAAAGTCAATTTGGCACATGTCAGAGTTGCATCAAAGCAAAGAAATAAAACAGACTCTGAATCTTATCAGAAAGCATCATATTCACCTGCTTCTGTGGACACCACAGCAAGCGTATCCTCCAGTGACTGGTCCGGTTGCAAATTTGCTTGAGGAAAACATACAAAACACACAAGACACCAAATGAATGAGAAACATGTGAGAGAGGAACCTATCCAACAGAGGCATCTCTTCAAAGAGGAGATGATATTGTGCAGGATATGTGTGGATTGCTATGGATTCAGTCGATCACTCAACATGACTTTCTTTGCTAGGAGTAAAACAACCCTTAAAACAAAACCATCCAGTTACACTGCAACAATACAGTCACCTTAACACATTGCATTTTATCAGCTGACTGACGACTTAGACAATTATCTTATGTATAGCATGAAGACTCTTCTCCTGGCCACGCTGCTGCAAAGCGATAAAGTCCTACTTTCTGCAGATGCATAAGCTTCAAGCTATTCCAGTAACAAATTACAGACAAGATTAGTAAAACACCATGGTTCTGGAAATTCATTCCATGCACAGAATAGGTAAGGTTAATGTAACTTTGTTCTGTGACGCACAATAGCATTAGCTGATGATGTTCAAGCTGCTAGTAATTTGCAGAAGGAACTTAAATCATCCAAATGTTTAGTGGATGTTCTTCTGTCCAGTGAGACTGATGAACAGCTTTCAAATGAACAAGTGGTTTTGTGTAATATGGCTTCAATCCTTTGGTCTGAAATAGCCAAAATGAAAGCTGTGGGATATTATTCAAAGCCAGGTGACTATAGTTTACAGAGGTCAGCTACTTTTGTGCCGCAGTTAATGCAGGAAGTTGTCCTGTAGTTGATAGATAAAGAGGCATATAATTCAGGCAGCAATGATTGTCATCCTTTAGAAGACTTTCAAAGGAGGTCCCTCTGAATTGTGGAATGCATAGTATTTATGGGTTCCAAAATTGTGTGGACATCACTGCACATAAGCCTTGTTGCATAGCTATAACATGAGTTTGGGTCTTGCAGTTTAATTGGCATGCATGAATTTTGCATCCATTATGATGGTCTGAGGCTGTTCATCACTAGTGCTTCCAAAACTGAAGTAGAAAGACTCCTGGGAGGTGTGTTGATTCCAAATGGAATTGTACTACTTCATGTTTGTAGAAATCTCATTTTTGAAGATAATGGCATAGACATTTGTGATGGGATCCCTGGAGTGAAACCTGGACTGTCGGACCACTGAGTCCTCTGTCCAACCAACTTGAGGTATCTCTTTCACACTGTGATGTTGTGCCAAGCCACAAACCTCTGGCAGTTGCTGCACTTGCACAGACATCTACAGTCAGGGACACACCCAATTGAGTTGCAAGAATGATCTCTCATGAACCATAAATAGGGAGGCTCCAGCCAATTTCTCCCAGGTCCCCAGCCTTGCACCCCAAAATTGCACCATCTTGCACTGGTCAGAAGGTTGGTCAGTGTAAGTTCATTACCCAGTCCACCACTCCCTCAATGCAGAGAGGTCACCCACTAGTCTTTATAAACAGAGCTGGGATTTAGGAAGAACATCAACCAAAACACACTATTTTAGGTAAAATATAAGATAGATTTATTAGCTACAGAAAGATAAGTTTTAAGTGATTATAAGTAACAAGCATAGAGATCAAAATTGGTTACCTAAAAAATAAAAATTAATTTTCAGTCTGAGTTCTATAAACTAACCAGGATTGGAATAAAGCAGACGGTACAAACAGGTCACAGATCCTCAATACATGAGCTTGGACTCTTTCCCAGACTGGGACCACCCTTCCCCAGTTCAAAGTCTTTGTTCTCTTGACATTCCTCCAGGTGTTTGATTTGGGGGGATGGAAGAAATGAAGCCATATGATGATGTCACTTTATGCTCTTTTATAGTTTCTTCCAGCTTGCTGGAAAACTCTTTTGCTGTGACATGGGAATCAGGCAGTCCCTACTGGTCAAGCAGTCTCCATGCAGTCTCCATTGTCTAATGTTCTCTCTGAAAAGTCTCCATTGTATGCATTTTCTAGGGTAGTGGATTCTTTCCTTGATGGGTGTTGATGAGACATTAACAATTGTCTTGCTACTCTACTGTTGTACCGGAAGAGCTGGTTGTGTGTATTCCCAACCTCACAACATATTTCAGTAGCACACACACAGAGCAAAACTTCATAATTTCACAAACAGTGATAGCACATACAATCCATCAGTATAGTAATGTTCAACAGATCAAGATTTTTAAAATGATATCTCACAAGGCACACTTTGTACAAAACATATAATTATATGACAATGGTGAATATGGGGGTTCCAGAGTGATGCTTTGATGTACAGAGTGTAACAACCTCAATGTAGAGACCATTGATGGAAACAATACCTTCCATTCAATGGCTAGAGAGGTATTTCAAGAACAGTCTGCATCCGATGAAGTGGGCTATAGCCCATGAAAGCTTATCCTGAAATAAACTTGTTAGTCTCTAAGGTGCCACAGGTCTTCCTCGTCTTATTTAGTCTGCAGATAGTCCAGCATCACAAGAAATATCATTGAAGCACAGGAAAGAAAAGCCATTCATTCTCCGCAGATAATCAAAGTCTTTTATGCCACATCTGTAGTCAGAAGTACCTTCCTTGCTCAGAACTGTGTACATGGCAAGGCAATGAAGACTGGTAACCCATGCCCTCTGTTAGGATTGCCTCCCCACTTTGAACTTTAGGGTACAGATGTGGGGACCTGCATGAAAAAAGAAATACCCCCTCCCCAGCTTATTTTACCAGCTTGGGTTAAAATGTTTTTTTTTCAGAACACAACTTTTTTTGTATTTGGACCTGGTACACTGCCACCACCAAACTAGGTCTAGGGTAGTTTGGGACCCTTTTTTCCCTTTCCACTAACCCTCCAAACTTTTTTCTTTCCTGGGAAGCTTGAGAGAAAAAAAACAAACCTCGCCTGATCCTGCGAGATGTGCCCGATCCAAAACCAGGATCTTACACAATGAAAAACAAGCAGTTAGCTTTTTAAAAGAAAGATTTTAATAAAAGAAAAAAAGAAAGGAATAAATTCCTTATAACCATGAATAGAACAGCATCTACCATAATTAACAAAAGGATTTAGAAACCAAACCTCTCCCCCGAGGCAACTTTCTCCCACTGTTGAGATTTTTGCTGAATCTTACAATCTTAAGAAGCACCCAGCCAGCACTCACCACTGAGAACCCTTTAAGTGATAAAAAGAAGGTAAACTTACTGACTACAGTACTTGATAGAATCTTATAGTTACAGTGAAAGACATAGCTGTGTTTATTCCATAGCCGAGGTGAACAGAGAGAGACCCGGAGAGAAACTGAAACTTAAAATCCTTTGTCTTTTGAGGAATTTTTTATTGGTTAGTTGTTCACCTTTTAGGTTACCTTTAGCTTAACCCCTTACAGATAAACGCTAATTTTAGGCTACTTCACACTTATGACACCCTCTAAATAGAGATGATAATGACCAAATAGGCGGCTGTGGTTTTGACTAGAAATGTCACCAAATTACATTTCAATGATACCTGTACAAATGAATTATTAGATTTTGTTTTACCCTTTGGATCATTGTTGTGATGCTTTGAAGTTATAAAAAAATTCAATTTTATGTCTTGAAATAACAGAGTGTCATTAAACTAACAGCAGCTAATGCAAGTCTTTCAAAGTGGTCATTTTAATGTGTTGATGGTGTCATTGTTTATCCTTGTCTCTATGGTAATTACACCATGTGACAGCTCCCCCTCATATCTAGTAGGCATAATAATATATCATCTGAAGGTTTATGTGCATGTGTGTTGAGAGGGTATATTAAGTTTACCAAATCTGTGTTGTCTGTCGCGTTGCTACTGTAACATTTTTGAAAACCATATATTTCATGATTCCATCTACCAATTTCTAGGTCCTATATCTTCAATAAAATCACTGTGGTTATACAGGTGGTTGTTTTTGGCATTGAAGGGGATGGGAGAAACAACCATGCAAACTTTCGTTTTTTATAATGTTATTTTTTTAAAAACAAGTGACAAATTCTGAAATCACCAAAGACACCTTAAACATAAAAAATGTTAAACTATTTCATTCAGAGAAGAGAAAAAAGAAAACCGTAGCAGATTATGTCATATGACATTTAAATATAAAGAATAATTTAAAGGTATGTAATAAAGCCAAAAGATGTACCTTAACATTGTATATCTAAGCTCTATAGTATCAAAGTGCTTTCCAAGTAAAATAGATTGGGCACTAGCCATAACACCCTTGTGCTAGGCAGCAGGTGAGACTAGATGATCAAAGTAGTCCCTTCTGGCTTTATAATCTGTCTGCAAAGTCTCTAGTGAATTTAATAGAATCTCTAGCTTTTCTCCACATATGGGGTATAGCAAATCTTGCTGAAGTTATTTGATTGATTTGATTTTGATATATTAGTTGTGTGTCTTTTTCTTTATTTTTGGTGATTTGTGACTTTATATATAGATAGACCTATCTATCTATCTATCTATCTATCTATCTATCTATCTATCTATCTA